>CM051626.1:20044158-20479158 GCA_028020825.1 Podargus strigoides
CGTAGAAGGAAGAGGAGTGCGGCGGGTCAAGAGCGACGTAGAAGGAAGAGGAGTGCGGCGGGTCAAGAGGGACGAAGAAGGAAGAGGAGTGCGGCGCGTCAAGAGGGACGAAGAAGGTAGAGGAGTGCGGCGGGACAAGAGGGACGAAGAAGGAAGAGGAGTGCGGCGGGTCAAGAGGGACGAAGAAGGAAGAGGAGTGCGGCGGGTCAAGAGGGACGAAGAAGGAAGAGGAGTGCGGCGGGTCAAGAGGGACGAAGAAGGAAGAGGAGTGCGGCGGGTCAAGAGGGACGAAGACTGAAGAGGAGTGCGGCGGGTCAAGAGGGACGAAGACTGAAGAGGAGTGCGGCGGGTCAAGAGGGACGAAGACTGAAGAGGAGTGCGGCGGGTCAAGAGGGACGAAGACTGAAGAGGAGTGCGGCGGGTCAAGAGGGACGAAGACTGAAGAGGAGTGCGGCGGGTCAAGAGGGACGAAGACTGAAGAGGAGTGCGGCGGGTCAGAGGGACGAAGACTGAAGAGGAGTGCGGCGGGTCAAGAGGGACGAAGACTGAAGAGGAGTGCGGCGGGTCAAGAGGGACGAAGACTGAAGAGGAGTGCGGCGGGTCAAGAGGGACAAAGACGGAAGAGGAGTGCGGCGGGTCAAGAAGGACGAAGACGGAAGAGGAGTGCGGCGGGTCAAGAGGGACGAAGACGGAAGAGGAGTGCGGCGGGTCAAGAGGGACGTAGACTGAAGAGGAGTGCGGCGGGTCAAGAGGGACGAAGAAGGAAGAGGAGTGCGGCGGGTCAAGAGGGACGAAGAAGGAAGAGGAGTGCGGCGGGTCAAGAGGGACGAAGACTGAAGAGGAGTGCGGCGGGTCAAGAGGGACGAAGAAGGAAGAGGAGTGCGGCGGGTCAAGAGGGACGAAGACTGAAGAGGAGTGCGGCGGGTCAAGAGGGACGAAGACTGAAGAGGAGTGCGGCGGGTCTAGAGGGACGAAGAGTGAAGAGGAGTGCGGCGTGTCAAGAGGGATGAAGGAGGAAGAGGAGTGCGGCGGGTCAAGAGGGGTGAAGAAGGAAGAGGAGTGCGGCGGGTCAAGAGGGATGTAGACTGAAGAGGAGTGCGGCGGGTCAAGAGGGATGAAGAAGGAAGAGGAGTGCGGCGTGTCAAGAGGGACAAAGACTGAAGAGGAGTGCGGCGGGTCAAGATGGACGAAGACGGAAGAGGAGTGCGGCGGGTCAAGAGGGACGAAGACTGAAGAGGAGTGCGGCGGGTCAAGAGGGACGAAGAAGGAAGAGGAGTGCGGCGTGTTAAGAGAGATGAAGACTGAAGAGGAGTGCGGCGGTTCAAGAGGGACGAAGAAGGAAGAGGAGTGCGGCGAATCAAGAGGAATGAAGACTGAAGAGGAGTGCGGTGGGTCAAGAGGGATGAAGACTGAAGAGGAGTGCGGCGGGTCAAGAGGGATGAAGACTGAAGAGGAGTGCGGCGGGTCAAGACGGACGAAGAAGGAAGAGGAGTGCGGCGGGTCAAGAGGGACGAAGAAGGAAGAGGAGTGCGGCGGGTCAAGAGGGACGAAGAAGGAAGAGGAGTGCGGCGGGTCAAGAGGGACGAAGAAGGAAGAGGAGTGCGGCGGGTCAAGAGGGACGAAGACTTAAGAGGAGTGCGGCGGGTCAAGAGGGACGAAGACTGAAGAGGAGTGCGGCGGGTCAAGAGGGACGAAGACTGAAGAGGAGTGCGGCGGGTCAAGAGGGACGAAGACTGAAGAGGAGTGCGGCGGGTCAAGAGGCACGAAGAAGGAAGAGGAGTGCGGCGGGTCAAGAGGGACGAAGACAGAAGAGGAGTGCGGCGGGTCAAGAGGGACGAAGACTGAAGAGGATTGCGGCGGGTCAAGAGGGACGAAGTCTGAAGAGGAGTGCGGCGGGTCAAGAGGGACGAAGACTGAAGAGGAGTGCGGCGGGTCAAGAGGGATGACGAAGGAAGAGGAGTGCGGCAGGTCAAGGGGGATGAAGAAGGCAGAGGAGTGTGGCGGGTCAAGAGGGATGAAGAAGGGAGAGGAGTGCGGCGGGTCAAGAGGGATGAGGAAGGGAGAGGAGTGCGGCGGGTCAAGAGGGACGAAGACTGGAGTGCGGCGGGTCAAGAGGGATGAAGAAGGAAGAGGAGTGCGGCGGGTCAAAAGGCACGAAGACTGAAGAGGAGTGCGGCGGGTCAAGAGGGACGAAGACTGAAGAGGAGTGCGGCGGGTCAAGAAGCATGAAGACTGAAGAAGAGTGCGGCGGGTCAAGAGGGACGTAGAAGGAAGAGGAGTGCGGCGGGTCAAGAGGGACGAAGAAGGAAGAGGAGTGCGGCGGGTCAAGAGGGACGAAGAAGGTACAGGAGTGCGGCGGGTCAAGAGGGACGAAGAAGGTAGAGGAGTGCGGCGGGTCAATAGGGACGAAGAAGGAAGAGGAGTGCGGCGGGTCAAGAGGGACGAAGACGGAAGAGGAGTGCGGCGGGTGAAGAGGGACGAAGAAGGAAGAGGAGTGCGGCGGGTCAAGAGGGACGAAGACGGAAGAGGAGTGCGGCGGGTCAAGAGGGACGAAGACTGAAGAGGAGTGCGGCGGGTCAAGAGGGACGAAGACTGAAGAGGAGTGCGGCGGGTCAAGAGGGACGAAGACTGAAGAGGAGTGCGGCGGGTCAGAGGGACGAAGACGGAAGAGGAGGCCGGCGGGTCAAGAGGGACGAAGACGGAAGAGGAGTGCGGCGGGTCAAGAGGGACGAAGACTGAAGAGGAGTGCGGCGGGTCAAGAGGGACGAAGACGGAAGAGGAGTGCGGCGGGTCAAGAGGGACGAAGACTGAAGAGGAGTGCGGCGGGTCAAGAGGGACGAAGACTGAAGAGGAGTGCGGAGCGTCAAGAGGGACGAAGAAGGAAGAGGAGTGCGGCGGGTCAAGAGGGACGAAGACGGAAGAGGAGTGCGGCGAATCAAGAGGAATGAAGACTGAAGAGGAGTGCGGTGGGTCAAGAGGGATGAAGACTGAAGAGGAGTGCTGCGGGTCAAGAGGGATGAAGACTGAAGAGGAGTGCGGCGGGTCAAGACGGACGAAGAAGGAAGAGGAGTGTGGCGGGTCAAGAGGGACGAAGAAGAAAGAGGAGTGTGGCGGGTCAAGAGGGACGAAGAAGGAAGAGGAGTGCGGCGGGTCAAGGGGGACGAAGAAGGAAGAGGAGTGCGGCGGGTCAAGAGGGACGAAGAAGGAAGAGGATTGCGGCGGGTCAAGAGGGACGAAGACGGAAGAGGAGTGCGGCGGGTCAAGAGGGACAAAGAAGGAAGAGGAGTGCGGCGGGTCAAGAGGGACGAAGTCTGAAGAGGAGTGCGGCGGGTCAAGAGGGACGAAGACTGAAGAGGAGTGCGGCGGGTCAAGAGGGATGAAGAAGGAAGAGGAGTGCGGCGGGTCAAGAGGGATGAAGAAGGAAGAGGAGTGTGGCGGGTCAAGTGGGATGAAGAAGGAAGAGGAGTGCGGCGAATCAAGAGGGATGTTGACTGAAGAAGAGTGCGGCGGGTCAAGAGGGATGAAGAAGGAAGAGGAGTGCGGCGGGTCAAGAGGGACGAAGACTGAAGAGGAGTGCGGCGGGTCAAGAGGGACGAAGACTGAAGAGGAGTGCGGCGGGTCAAGAGGGACGAAGACTGAAGAGGAGTGCGGCGGGTCAAGAGGGACGAAGACTGAAGAGGAGTGCGGCGGGTCAAGAGGCACGAAGAAGGAAGAGGAGTGCGGCGGGTCAAGAGGGACGAAGACTGAAGAGGAGTGCGACGGGTCAAGAGGGACGAAGACTGAAGAGGAGTGCGGCGGGTCAAGAGGGACGAAGAAGGAAGAGGAGTGCGGCGGGTCAAGAGGGACGAAGACTGAAGAGGAGTGCGGCGGGTCAAGAGGGACGAAGTCTGAAGAGGAGTGCGGCGGGTCAAGAGGGATGACGAAGGAAGAGGAGTGCGGCAGGTCAAGGGGGATGAAGAAGGCAGAGGAGTGCGGCGGGTCAAGAGGGATGAAGAAGGGAGAGGAGTGCGGCGGGCCAAGAGGCATGAAGACTGAAGAGGAGTGCGGCGGGTCAAGAGGGATGAGGAAGGAAGAGGAGTGCGGCGGGTCAAGAGGGACGAAGACTGGAGTGCGGCGGGTCAAGAGGGATGAAGAAGGAAGAGGACAGCGGCAGGTCAAGGATGATGAAGAAAGAATGGACGGCGGCAGTTTAAGAAGAATGGAGAAGGAAGAGGACGGCGGCAGAGCAAACGGCATGAAGGAGTAAGAGGATGGCATCGGGTCAAGTATCATGAAGAAAGAAGAGGATGGCGGCATGTCAAGAGGGATGAATCTGGAAGAGGACGGCGGCGGGGCAAGAGTCACGAAGAAGGAAGAGGACGGCAGTGGAGTTGTGCTTCTAGAGAGATGAAGAGCGAAGAGGAAGGTGTCAGACATGCGAGGTATTCATCTTCTTTCTTATCAGTGTCATCTCTCGGTGTGTCTACTTTCTTATACTTTCTTTTTTCCTTGGCATCAGATCCCTTGGCTTTGCCTTTTATCTCCTGCTCATTCTCTGCATGTCATCTGCTAGTTTTCGTCTCCTGTGTTATTTTTGTTGCATGTTCTCTGTGGTTCCTGACTCAGTTTCTTTTCTCCCTTCCTTTTCCTTAACAGGCAGACTTTGAGAGCTGTCGAAGTAGGGGTGATATTTTCTCATCCCGTTTTTTTTTTAAATTGTCTTTTCATTTTATGGCCAACATCCTCCTTTATGCTCAGTCTCATGCTTTTTGTTTTGTTTCTTTCCCAGGCTGAGAATACCAGGAGTTCACCATCCAAGCTTCAGGTTTCCCATTCAACGGTGCAGGATTTTCTGGCAGGCTGGAAGTGCACGAGGTGATGAGGAGAAAAATTACCTGGTCTTTTTTAAGCTGTTCATTTTTTACCTTCCTGGTAGTTGTTACATTCTTTGTAATGTTCTTGCAGGAGCACTTGTCTGAAACAGAACAGAAATGCTTTGAGTGCCTCCTCAAGAAATATTTGCTGTATGTTTCTGTTAATGCCCGGGCTTTTGCGCCGGGTTGGAGACATAGTAGTAGAAATCTTATCAGGCATCCCGGGATGTGTGCAGGCTTGTGAAACGTGTGTTTGGGACAGGGATGCTGAGGTTGTTAATCCTGTGCTAAATTTCTTTCTCTCTCTTCCCCTTCTAGCTCTTCCTCCCTGCCCTGCTGCACCTGATCGGATGGAGAAGCATGTGGATAAGAAGATCCTGCAGCACAACAGGAATAAAATTTATTAGTCGGCTTGAGAGACCTGGAGAAGCATTCCCGTCCTGCCTTTAACCAGCATCTGCATATACACTTCCCAAAGGGAGAACAGGGATTCCCCAGTAAAATGCCATATTAAACCGTAGGGTGTACGCTCTGCGTCTGCCAAGCCCACTTCTGCATTAACTCGCATGTAGTCTATTGCACTGCACACGCAATTTGAACTTGTCAGTGGTTGTTGTAGCATTGTCTTTGGTGAGGACAGTGTGTGTTTGTCAGCAGTGAAGTGCTGGGGTCTGAACCCCAAGCCCTGAAGTCAGGTTGACATATGGGTGGTCCCCATAGTCCTTTAAGAGGAGGGGATGAGTTTGCCTTTTGGCTTTCCTCCAAGGTTCGGCCGGCCTTGTAAGGAAACCCCTTGGGTAAACAAGCCCCAGGTGCCCCGCATTTCGGTAATTGAGTGCCAGGTGTCCTGCTTTGGGCATAAAAGCTGGGGCCACTTGCAGGAAGAGTTGGAGTGTCTGTCTGTGAAGTGGACGCACTTCACAGAGTTTCCTGTTGGGGAAGGCCCTCCTGACTCTTCATGCAACTGGACCCCAGTCAGGTCTGGCACTTACAAACGCGGGCTTTGTGGGGAGGCAACATGGGGTTATTTCTATCGTATGTGATCACCCTATTGATTTGGTTGTCTTCAATTATTTCTACGGGATACCTTGTGTCTTTGTCTATTCCATCTATTATGGGTCATGATATGTCATTCCTGTGGTCGCTGGGGTTGATATCTGTAATATGTGATCTACCTGACTTGTTTGTAACCCGAGCGATCCCCCATATACTGACTCCTGAAGAGGACGGCAGGGCGTCAGGTAGGATGAAGAATGAAGACGACTGCGGTGTGTCAAGAGGCATGAAGAAAGAAGAGGACAGCGGCGCATCAAGAGGGATGAAGAAGGGAGAGGACAGGGGCGCGTCAAGAGGGATGAAGAAAGAAGACGGCGGTAGACCAAGAGGATTGAAGATTGAAGAGGACGTTGGCGGATGAAGAGGGATAAAGAAGGAAGAGGACGGTGGCGGGTCAAGAGGATTGTAGAAGGAAGACGAGGGAGGCGCGTCAAGAGGGATGAAGAAGTAAGAGGACGGCGGCAGATCAAGAGGGATGAAGAAGAAAGAAGACGGGGGTAGACCAAGAGGATTGAAGACGGAAGAGGACGTTGGCGGATAAGGAAAGAAGAGGACGGTGGCGGGTCAAGAGGCACGAAGAAGGACGAGGATGGCGGCAGGTCAAGAGGCACGACGGAGGAAGAGGACGGCGGCGCGTCAAGAGGCACGAAGAAGGAAGAGGACGGCGGTGGGTCAAGAAGCACGAAGAAGGAAGAGGACGGCAGCGGGTCAGGAGGCACGACGGAGGAAGAGGAGGGTGATGGGTCAAGAGGGACGAAGAAGGAAGAGGAGTGCGGCGGGTCAAGAGGGATGAAAACTGAAGAGGAGTGCTGCGGGTCAAGAGGGTTGAAGGAGGAAGAGGATGGCGGCGTGTCCGGAGGGACGAAGAAGGAAGAGGAGTGCGGCGGGTCAAGAGGGCCGAAGACTGAAGAGGAGTGCGGCGGGTCAAGAGGGACGAAGACTGAAGAGGAGTGCGGCGGGTCAAGAGGGATGTAGACTGAAGAGGAGTGCGGCGGGTCAAGGGGGACGAAGACTGAAGAGGAGTGCGGCGGGTCAAGAGGGACGAAGACTGAAGAGGAGTGCGGCGGGTCAAGAGGGACGAAGTCTGAAGAGGAGTGCGGCGGGTCAAGAGGGACGAAGACTGAAGAGGAGTGCGGCGGGTCAAGAGGGATGACGAAGGAAGAGGAGTGCGGCAGGTCAAGGGGGATGAAGAAGGCAGAGGAGTGTGGCGGGTCAAGAGGGATGAAGAAGGGAGAGGAGTGCGGCGGGTCAAGAGGGATGAGGAAGGGAGAGGAGTGCGGCGGGTCAAGAGGGACGAAGACTGGAGTGCGGCGGGTCAAGAGGGATGAAGAAGGAAGAGGAGTGCGGCGGGTCAAAAGGCACGAAGACTGAAGAGGAGTGCGGCGGGTCAAGAGGGACGAAGACTGAAGAGGAGTGCGGCGGGTCAAGAAGCATGAAGACTGAAGAAGAGTGCGGCGGGTCAAGAGGGACGTAGAAGGAAGAGGAGTGCAGCGGGTCAAGAGGGACGAAGAAGGAAGAGGAGTGCGGCGGGTCAAGAGGGACGAAGAAGGTACAGGAGTGCGGCGGGTCAAGAGGGACGAAGAAGGTAGAGGAGTGCGGCGGGTCAATAGGGACGAAGAAGGAAGAGGAGTGCGGCGGGTCAAGAGGGACGAAGACGGAAGAGGAGTGCGGCGGGTGAAGAGGGACGAAGAAGGAAGAGGAGTGCGGCGGGTCAAGAGGGACGAAGACGGAAGAGGAGTGCGGCGGGTCAAGAGGGACGAAGACTGAAGAGGAGTGCGGCGGGTCAAGGGGGACGAAGACTGAAGAGGAGTGCGGCGGGTCAAGAGGGACGAAGACTGAAGAGGAGTGCGGCGGGTCAGAGGGACGAAGACGGAAGAGGAGGCCGGCGGGTCAAGAGGGACGAAGACGGAAGAGGAGTGCGGCGGGTCAAGAGGGACGAAGACTGAAGAGGAGTGCGGCGGGTCAAGAGGGACGAAGACGGAAGAGGAGTGCGGCGGGTCAAGAGGGACGAAGACTGAAGAGGAGTGCGGCGGGTCAAGAGGGACGAAGACTGAAGAGGAGTGCGGAGCGTCAAGAGGGACGAAGAAGGAAGAGGAGTGCGGCGGGTCAAGAGGGACGAAGACGGAAGAGGAGTGCGGCGAATCAAGAGGAATGAAGACTGAAGAGGAGTGCGGTGGGTCAAGAGGGATGAAGACTGAAGAGGAGTGCTGCGGGTCAAGAGGGATGAAGACTGAAGAGGAGTGCGGCGGGTCAAGACGGACGAAGAAGGAAGAGGAGTGTGGCGGGTCAAGAGGGACGAAGAAGAAAGAGGAGTGTGGCGGGTCAAGAGGGACGAAGAAGGAAGAGGAGTGCGGCGGGTCAAGGGGGACGAAGAAGGAAGAGGAGTGCGGCGGGTCAAGAGGGACGAAGAAGGAAGAGGATTGCGGCGGGTCAAGAGGGACGAAGACGGAAGAGGAGTGCGGCGGGTCAAGAGGGACAAAGAAGGAAGAGGAGTGCGGCGGGTCAAGAGGGACGAAGACTGAAGAGGAGTGCGGCGGGTCAAGAGGGACGAAGACTGAAGAGGAGTGCGGCGGGTCAAGAGGGATGAAGAAGGAAGAGGAGTGCGGCGGGTCAAGAGGGACGAAGAAGGAAGAGGAGTGTGGCGGGTCAAGTGGGATGAAGAAGGAAGAGGAGTGCGGCGAATCAAGAGGGATGTTGACTGAAGAAGAGTGCGGCGGGTCAAGAGGGATGAAGAAGGAAGAGGAGTGCGGCGGGTCAAGAGGGACGAAGACTGAAGAGGAGTGCGGCGGGTCAAGAGGGACGAAGACTGAAGAGGAGTGCGGCGGGTCAAGAGGGACGAAGACTGAAGAGGAGTGCGGCGGGTCAAGAGGGACGAAGACTGAAGAGGAGTGCGGCGGGTCAAGAGGCACGAAGAAGGAAGAGGAGTGCGGCGGGTCAAGAGGGACGAAGACTGAAGAGGAGTGCGACGGGTCAAGAGGGACGAAGTCTGAAGAGGAGTGCGGCGGGTCAAGAGGGACGAAGAAGGAAGAGGAGTGCGGCGGGTCAAGAGGGACGAAGACTGAAGAGGAGTGCGGCGGGTCAAGAGGGACGAAGTCTGAAGAGGAGTGCGGCGGGTCAAGAGGGATGACGAAGGAAGAGGAGTGCGGCAGGTCAAGGGGGATGAAGAAGGCAGAGGAGTGCGGCGGGTCAAGAGGGATGAAGAAGGGAGAGGAGTGCGGCGGGCCAAGAGGCATGAAGACTGAAGAGGAGTGCGGCGGGTCAAGAGGGATGAGGAAGGAAGAGGAGTGCGGCGGGTCAAGAGGGACGAAGACTGGAGTGCGGCGGGTCAAGAGGGATGAAGAAGGAAGAGGACAGCGGCAGGTCAAGGATGATGAAGAAAGAATGGACGGCGGCAGTTTAAGAAGAATGGAGAAGGAAGAGGACGGCGGCAGAGCAAACGGCATGAAGGAGTAAGAGGATGGCATCGGGTCAAGTATCATGAAGAAAGAAGAGGATGGCGGCATGTCAAGAGGGATGAATCTGGAAGAGGACGGCGGCGGGGCAAGAGTCACGAAGAAGGAAGAGGACGGCAGTGGAGTTGTGCTTCTAGAGAGATGAAGAGCGAAGAGGAAGGTGTCAGACATGCGAGGTATTCATCTTCTTTCTTATCAGTGTCATCTCTCGGTGTGTCTACTTTCTTATACTTTCTTTTTTCCTTGGCATCAGATCCCTTGGCTTTGCCTTTTATCTCCTGCTCATTCTCTGCATGTCATCTGCTAGTTTTCGTCTCCTGTCTTATTTTTGTTGCATGTTCTCTGTGGTTCCTGACTCAGTTTCTTTTCTCCCTTCCTTTTCCTTAACAGGCAGACTTTGAGAGCTGTCGAAGTAGGGGTGATATTTTCTCATCCCGTTTTTTTTTTAAATTGTCTTTTCATTTTATGGCCAACATCCTCCTTTATGCTCAGTCTCATGCTTTTTGTTTTGTTTCTTTCCCAGGCTGAGAATACCAGGAGTTCACCATCCAAGCTTCAGGTTTCCCATTCAACGGTGCAGGATTTTCTGGCAGGCTGGAAGTGCACGAGGTGATGAGGAGAAAAATTACCTGGTCTTTTTTAAGCTGTTCATTTTTTACCTTCCTGGTAGTTGTTACATTCTTTGTAATGTTCTTGCAGGAGCACTTGTCTGAAACAGAACAGAAATGCTTTGAGTGCCTCCTCAAGAAATATTTGCTGTATGATTCTGTTAATGCCCGGGCTTTTGCGCCGGGTTGGAGACATAGTAGTAGAAATCTTATCAGGCATCCCGGGATGTGTGCAGGCTTGTGAAACGTGTGTTTGGGACAGGGATGCTGAGGTTGTTAATCCTGTGCTAAATTTCTTTCTCTCTCTTCCCCTTCTAGCTCTTCCTCCCTGCCCTGCTGCACCTGATCGGATGGAGAAGCATGTGGATAAGAAGATCCTGCAGCACAACAGGAATAAAATTTATTAGTCGGCTTGAGAGACCTGGAGAAGCATTCCCGTCCTGCCTTTAACCAGCATCTGCATATACACTTCCCAAAGGGAGAACAGGGATTCCCCAGTAAAATGCCATATTAAACCGTAGGGTGTACGCTCTGCGTCTGCCAAGCCCACTTCTGCATTAACTCGCATGTAGTCTATTGCACTGCACACGCAATTTGAACTTGTCAGTGGTTGTTGTAGCATTGTCTTTGGTGAGGACAGTGTGTGTTTGTCAGCAGTGAAGTGCTGGGGTCTGAACCCCAAGCCCTGAAGTCAGGTTGACATATGGGTGGTCCCCATAGTCCTTTAAGAGGAGGGGATGAGTTTGCCTTTTGGCTTTCCTCCAAGGTTCGGCCGGCCTTGTAAGGAAACCCCTTGGGTAAACAAGCCCCAGGTGCCCCGCATTTCGGTAATTGAGTGCCAGGTGTCCTGCTTTGGGCATAAAAGCTGGGGCCACTTGCAGGAAGAGTTGGAGTGTCTGTCTGTGAAGTGGACGCACTTCACAGAGTTTCCTGTTGGGGAAGGCCCTCCTGACTCTTCATGCAACTGGACCCCAGTCAGGTCTGGCACTTACAAACGCGGGCTTTGTGGGGAGGCAACATGGGGTTATTTCTATCGTATGTGATCACCCTATTGATTTGGTTGTCTTCAATTATTTCTACGGGATACCTTGTGTCTTTGTCTATTCCATCTATTATGGGTCATGATATGTCATTCCTGTGGTCGCTGGGGTTGATATCTGTAATATGTGATCTATCTGACTTGTTTGTAACCCGAGCGATCCCCCATATACTGACTCCTGAAGAGGACGGCAGGGCGTCAGGTAGGATGAAGAATGAAGACGACTGCGGTGTGTCAAGAGGCATGAAGAAAGAAGAGGACAGCGGCGCATCAAGAGGGATGAAGAAGGGAGAGGACAGGGGCGCGTCAAGAGGGATGAAGAAAGAAGACGGCGGTAGACCAAGAGGATTGAAGATTGAAGAGGACGTTGGCGGATGAAGAGGGATAAAGAAGGAAGAGGACGGTGGCGGGTCAAGAGGATTGTAGAAGGAAGACGAGGGAGGCGCGTCAAGAGGGATGAAGAAGTAAGAGGACGGCGGCAGATCAAGAGGGATGAAGAAGAAAGAAGACGGGGGTAGACCAAGAGGATTGAAGACGGAAGAGGACGTTGGCGGATAAGGAAAGAAGAGGACGGTGGCGGGTCAAGAGGCACGAAGAAGGACGAGGATGGCGGCAGGTCAAGAGGCACGACGGAGGAAGAGGACGGCGGCGCGTCAAGAGGCACGAAGAAGGAAGAGGACGGCGGTGGGTCAAGAAGCACGAAGAAGGAAGAGGACGGCAGCGGGTCAGGAGGCACGACGGAGGAAGAGGAGGGTGATGGGTCAAGAGGGACGAAGAAGGAAGAGGAGTGCGGCGGGTCAAGAGGGATGAAAACTGAAGAGGAGTGCTGCGGGTCAAGAGGGTTGAAGGAGGAAGAGGATGGCGGCGTGTCCGGAGGGACGAAGAAGGAAGAGGAGTGCGGCGGGTCAAGAGGGCCGAAGACTGAAGAGGAGTGCGGCGGGTCAAGAGGGACGAAGACTGAAGAGGAGTGCGGCGGGTCAAGAGGGATGAAGACTGAAGAGGAGTGCGGCGGGTCAAGAGGGACGAAGACGGCAGAGGAGTGCGGCAGGTCAAGAGGGACGAAGACGGCAGAGGAGTGCGGCGGGTCAAGAGGGACGAAGACTGAAGAGGAGTGCGGCGGGTCAAGGGGGACGAAGAAGGAAGAGGAGTGCGGTGGGTCAAGAGGGATGAAGACGGAAGAGGAGTGCGGCGGGTAAAGAGGGACGAAGACTGAAGAGGCGTGCGGCGGGTCAAGGGGGACGAAGACTGAAGAGGAGTGTGGCGGGTCAAGACGGACGAAGACTGAAGAGGAGTGCGGCGGGTCAAGAGGGATGAAGACGGAAGAGGAGTGCGGCGGGTAAAGATGGACGAAGACTGAAGAGGCGTGCGGCGGGTCAAGGGGGACGAAGAAGGAAGAGGAGTGCGGCGGGTCAAGAGGTATGAAGAAGGAAGAGGAGTGCGGTGGGTCAAGAGGGATGAAGACTGAAGAGGAGTGCGGCGGGTCAAGAGGGATGAAGAAGGAAGAGGAGTGCGGCGGGTCAAGAGGGACGAAGACTGAAGAGGAGTGCGGCGGGTCAAGAGAGATGAAGAAGGAAGAGGAGTGCAACGGGTCAAGAGGGAGGAAGACTGAAGAGGAGTGCGGCGGGTCAAGGGAGACAAAGAAGGAAGAGGAGTGCGGCGGGTCTAGAGGCAGGAAGACTGAAGAGGAGTGCGGCGGGTCAAGGGAGAGAAAGAGGGAAGAGGAGTGCGGCGGGTCAAGAGGGACGAAGACTGAAGAGGAGTGTGGCGGGTCAACGGGGACGAAGACTGAAGAGGAGTGCGGCGGGTCAAGAGGGACGAAGACTGAAGAGGAGTGCGGCGGGTCAAGGGGGACGAAGACTGAAGAGGAGTGCGGCGGGTCAAGAGGGACGAAGACTGAAGAGGAGTGCGGCGGGTCAAGAGGGACGAAGACTGAAGAGGCGTGCGGCGGGTCAAGAGGGACGAAGACTGAAGAGGAGTGCGGCGGGTCAAGAGGGATGAAGAAGGAAGAGGAGTACAACGCGTCAAGAGGGAGGAAGACTGAAGAGGAGTGCGGCGGGTCAAGAGGGACGAAGAAGGAAGAGGAATGCGGCCCGTCAACAGGTACGAAGACTTAAGAGGAGTGCGGCGGGTCAAGACGGACGAAGAAAGAAGAGGAGTGCGGCGGGTCAAGAGGGACGAAGACTGAAGAGGAGTGCGGCGGGTCAAGAGGGACGAAGACTGAAGAGGAGTGCGGCGGGTCAAGGGAGACAAAGAAGGAAGAGGAGTGCGGCAGGTCAAGAGGGACGAAGACTGAAGATGAGTGCGGCGGGTCAACGGGTACGAAGACTGAAGAGGAGTGTGGCGGGTCAACGGGGACGAAGACTGAAGAGGAGTGCGGCGGGTCAAGAGGGACGAAGACTGAAGAGGAGTGCGGCGGGTGAAGAGGGATGAAGAAGGAAGAGGAGTGCGGCGGGTCAAGAGGGACGAAGACTGAAGAGGAGTGCGGCGGGTCAAGAGGGATGAAGAAGGAAGAGGAGTGCAACGGGTCAAGAGGGACGAAGAAGGAAGAGGAGTGCGGCGGGTCAAGAGGGACGAAGACTGAAGAGGAGTGCGGCGGGTCAAGAGGGACGAAGAAGGAAGAGGAGTGCGGCGGGTCAACGGGTACGAAGACTGAAGAGGAGTGCGGCGGGTCAAGAGGGATGTAGACTGAAGAGGAGTGCGGCGGGTCAAGGGGGACGAAGACTGAAGAGGAGTGCGGCGGGTCAAGAGGGACGAAGACTGAAGAGGAGTGCGGCGGGTCAAGAGGGACGAAGAAGGAAGAGGAGTGCGGCGGGTCAAGAGGGACGAAGACGGAAGAGGAGTGCGGCAGGTCAAGAGGGACGAAGACTGAAGACGAGCGCGGCCGTTCAAGACGGACGAAGACTGAAGAGGTGTGCGGCGGGTCAAGAGGGACGAAGAAGGAAGAGGAGTGCGGCGGGTCAAGAGGGATGAGGAAGGAAGAGGAGTGCAGCGGGTCAAGTGGGACAAAGAAGGAAGAGGAGTGTGGTGGGTCAAGAGGGTTGATGACGGAAGAGGACGGCGGCGGGTCAAGAGGTATGAAGAAGGAAGAGGACGGCGTCGGGTCAAGTAACATGAAGAAAGACGAGAATGGCGGAATGTCGAGAGGAATGAAGCAGGAAGAGGACGGCGGTGGGTCAAGAGTCACGAAGAAGGAAGAGGACGGCAGTGAAGTTGTGCTTCTAGAGAGATGAAGAGCGAAGAGGAAGGTGACGGACATGCGAGGTATTCATCTTCTTTCTTATCAGTGTCGTCTCTCGGTGTGTCTACTTTCTTATACTTTCTTTTTTCCTTTGCGTCAGATCCCTTGGCTTTGCCTTTTATCTCCTGCTCATTCTCTGTCTGCATGTCATCTGCTAGTTTTCGTCTCCTGTCTTATTTTTGTTGCATGTTCTCTGTGGTTCCTGACTCAGTTTCTTTTCTCCCTTCTCTTTTCCTTAACAGGCAGACTTTGAGAGCTGTCTAAGTAGGGGTGATATTTTCTCATCCCATTTTTTTTTTTTAAATTGTCTTTTCATTTTATGGCCAACATCCCCCTTTATGCTCAGTCTCATGCTTTTTGTTTTGTTTCTTTCCCAGGCTGGGAATACCAGGAATTCACCATCCAAGCTTCAGGTTTCCCATTCAACGGTGCAGGATTTTCTGACAGGCTGGAAGTGCACGAGGTGATGAGGAGAAACATTACCTGGTCTTTTTTAAGCTGTTCATTTTTTACCTTCCTGGTAGTTGTTACATTCTTTGTAATGTTCTTGCAGGAGCACTTGTCTGAAACAGAACAGAAATGCTGTGAGTGCCTCCTCAAGAAATATTTGCTGTATGATTCTGTTAATGCCCGGGCTTTTGCGCCAGGTTGGAGACATAGTAGTAGAAATCTTATCAGGCATCCCGGGATGTGTGCAGGCTTGTGAAACGTGTGTTTGGGACAGGGATGCTGAGGTTGTTAATCCTGTGCTAAATCTCTCTCTCTCTCTTCCCCTTCTAGCTCTTCCTCCCTGCCCTGCTGCACCTGATCGGATGGAGAAGCATGTGGATAAGAAGATCCTGCAGCACAACAGGAATAAAATTTATTAGTCGGCTTGAGAGACCTGGAGAAGCATTCCCATCCTGCCTTTAACCAGCATCTGCATATACACTTCCCCAAGGGAGAACAGGGATTCCCCAGTAAAATGCCATATTAAACCATAGGGTGTACACCCTGCGTCTGCCAAGCCCACTTCTGCATTAACTCGCACGTAGTCTATTGCACTGCACACGCAAATTTAACTTGTCAGTGGTTGTTGTAGCGTTGTCTTTGGTGAGGACGGTGTGTGTTTGTCAGCAGTTAGTGTAGGGTGGATTCTGAAGGAGAAAGTGAGGTGTTTCATGGCAGAGCTCATTGATGTTGAAGTGTTATTGGGTAAGTCTTCATGCAGGGGTTTGATGCTGAAGTCTTGTTGCAGGATGTCTTTGTGAAGGCTTGTCTGTGAGATGCAGCAGAGAGCAGTTTAGAGTGAAAGGGTGAGACTTGGACGGTTTGTAGGTAGGTTTTGGACAGCTGTTAGTTGAAGAGTTGGGCAGGTAGCGTTTTGGTACAGGGTAGAGGACGAAGTTGACTTTGCCTGTGTGGTGCAATTGGATTGGTGTGGACAGGTAATGAGAAGTGGGCTTTTGCAAGTGACGCTCAGATGCCAGATGTAGCTGGCCTTGCACAGCTGCTGTGTCACCATACTCTACTGGAGTGTTGCACTGCAAACTTTTGCCTCCACACATTCCACTCTATCAAGGTGGGCATTAATGTGTCATATGTAGATGTTTAATTCTTCTCCTCCAGGAGGAGTGGGTCTATTTCTGGAATTACATTCTAGACCGTATTGTGTATTCTGAAAATAATATTTTTTTTCCTCTGTTACTTGTAATTATTTGTATTAATGAATTATTAGAGATATTCAAGCTTGTCCTGTCTGAAGTACAGGAAGGACAACAGGCATATGTTGCTTTGTATGAAAAATAAATCTTCTGTCTTATAGTCTTTGAGTGTTTTACTGTGATTATTTCTCTCACAAGGTAGAGTGAGGCCTGACGTCAGCAGCTCAAATGCATGTACCCCGTGTTGACACTTCAATAATGGAAACCATACTAGCTGTGTAATTCGTTTTCTGTCTAGGATAACTGCTGTATTGGACTTTTTTGTTTTAGAGAAAGTGCACATCGTTAACCTAAGGCACCATCTAATCGTGTCATTGTATGCATTCACCCCTCTTTTCTCTGCTTTACACCATTTGAACCTGTTAAAATTGTATTGTTTGAAAACGGTTTCATTTTGGCTCTGCATAGGTAGCCTGACATTCCTTTACAACTGCATTTTACCCAAGTTCACCACAATCGTTTATCTTGTGGTCCGTGTGCTACACATTGATGGCAAAATTAGTCATACCTTCTATTTCTCCTGTAAGACAGTTATGAAAACACAATATAATGATCATGACAAGAACTAACTTCATGGGGAATATTTGAAGGAACCTACTGCTAATACATATTTTTTTAATTGTTATTTGGATTATTTACATGCAACAAAAATCTCCTTTGCTATGCAGAACGTTGTTTGACTTTTTTTATAGCAGAATCAGTCACTTGTAAAGCAGAATTGGCATCTCCTGTGAAGAAGCAGGCTAGATTTATTCACACCACATTAGCACCATACATTAGTTGAGGAACAGTTTAAAACAAACAAACCAACCAAACAAACAAACAAAACTGCTTAAAAATTTGAACAACTCCTGCATGCCCACACTCCAAGTGCTGTGATGTCAATTTTCCTGAGAGCCTTTGAGGGGCGATCCCCATAGTTACAAACACAGGTATGCCAAACTGCACATTGCCGCTGAGAGAAAAATGCTGTTACCCCTGTCAGATGAGCTCACAGCTCTGTGGCAAGCTGGTGTAAAAGGGCAGGTTTGGACCTGGTCAAGAGAGTGCTTACAGGCTCATGGCAATGCTGTGTAAATTTGTGAACATTAAGTGTGCAATCGCTAAAATGGTCATGAGCACTGGAGATACACCTGGCATGTGTGTTCCTTGTCCCACCATCACATTCTGCACTGTTTCTGGAGATCTTTGCACAGGAGTATTTGAGAACTATTTCTGAAGGATGTGAAGCTTCCAGAGCTGCAGTGCCTGCCCAGCTGCTGCTTCACTATGGCTGTAGAATTTGACCTTGTCACAGCAGGAGAGCCGTTAGAGCTGTTGATGAGCCAAGTTATTGCTGTAAACAAGAGCAGGGGTGTGCGGAAAATTCATACATCTTATTAGGCCAGAAGGCATCATTGGGAAAAATACACTTCTAGAAATGCAAGCCTTTTATTTTTTTTTAATGAGAAGATTTGCAGGAACCTGAAGGAGGATTTATGCACTCAGAAGCAGGTCTGTTGTTTCCTAACTATGGCACTACAATAAAGGATACTCCTTGTCCCTACAGACTCCCTTTTCTGGGATAGCAGTGTTAGCAGACAGTATCTTTATATTTTGTCCTATATAGGGCTGCTCATCAGTAGGGGCTCTAATGCTTTTAGTTGGGGGAATCTGACAGAAAATTGTAGTGTGTGTTTGTGTGCGTGTACCTCAAGACAACTTGATTTATGTTTTTTTTCATGTCAAGCATTTTGTTTCAATTGGCCATTGGAATCAGCAATTTAAATGAAGTCAGAGCACTGACAGCATTAGGCAAACAATATACCATGATTAAGATTATTTGTTGGATTTTTCAAATGTAACTCTTCTCCCTTTCTCCTCACATCTATTTCCAATAGATGAAATTTTTAATTTTAAAAAGTCATTATTCCCTCCAGTGTGGAAGTACTCTTTCATTCATGGGTGAATGCAAGCCAGCTGGCAGGACTCTGTTCCAGCAGCGTGCTGCTGTAGCCTATTGCAAGTCTTGAGGAGCTCGGGATGAATAGCTCACAGGTTACCTAACAGAGCCTCTGGCCAGTTAACACGGACCAGAGGCCTACTCCTGAAAAAAAAAAGAATAGAGAAGAGAAATTCTATTGGCTGATTTACACAAGAGTGAAAGGTTGATCAATAAGGCCCAAGGCACTGGAAGGAATAAAGATGTGAGGTAAGGCCTGAAAGATGCTATCAGACATGTGTCGTTCCTTAGACAGCACATACTGGTGCTACACATGGTTTTACATCAAACATCACAGAGGACAAGACATAGCATGGTGGCTGATGAGATCCTAAGGTTTGGGTCATATTTTCCCTGAGCTGACATATCTCCCTGTAAAATGAGGTGGCTTTCTATGCAAATACATAACCTGCCTCCTAGCAAGGAAGTGCTGGTACCCTTTTGCAGGCCAGACAGTTGACTCAAGCCCCGCCTAGACTCCACTCCAAAACTGAAGTAAAAGTACAAACTGCACTAAAAGTACAGTTCAAATTTACTGGCTGAAAAGGACCTCTACAGACCTGCAAAAATTAATGTCTCACCCCCACCTGCCTGCAAAGCATTGCGTGTCTTTCCTTAGTTATAGGGTGCTCCTTGTTCTGCCTTGTGTTAGGCTGTTCACCCTCAGGTACACAGATGTGACCTGTCTTCTGGGCTAGGCTTTCAACACAGAAGCTCAAAGTTCCCCCTCTCCGCACCTGCTCTGTGCCCTAGCCAGCAAGAAGGCAGATCTGCAATGTACCTGGGCCCTGAAGGATGCCGTGTGATGTGAAGTGGTGCTGTGCCACAAGCAGCACGAGCTGCACTGGGGAAAAAACCCGTGTGCTCCCCTGAAGCAGCAGCTCTGCACCATAAGCCATGCTCCTTGCACACAGGCAGGGATATCTGCTGTATGGTCCCAGAGGTGTGACTGGACACCCAGCCCGGGCACATGGCCTTTCACTGAGGTCTCATCCCTCAGCATTCCAGCTACTGGAGAGCTCTGCAAATGCTTTCCATCCACTCACCCCATTGACTTCATTCCACTGCTCTCATTTTGATGTAATAAAACACAACAGGCCTTAATAATATAAATTCAGTTCAAGAATCCAGCCCTGCCCTCCAGTGACCTTCCATCCAGCTGCTGCCCTCTTAGTGCCCTGTGACAAATTATGTCTTGCCTCACTGTTGTTCAAGCAACTCAATGCCATCATCAGGTAGGTGACATCAAGGGGACATCTCTGCACATCCCAGCTAGCCTGGCAACATCACCTGTATGAATATTATAGTCCAGAGAAAACACCCTTGCTTGTACCTTTGAGCCCTGTGGTCCTACAAGTGCAAGAGTCATGTTGCTTCCCTGGGTAATATCAGAAAAACAGCTACCATCAGTACCCATGGAGAAGCACTTCTCCCAAGTCACACGTGCAGTCCTGAGGATGGATCAGGCCCAGCCTATACATTCATTTACCATCTTACCACCAAGACAGAAGCCCGTCCCCCCAGGGATGGCTTCTTGCTGCTGGCCAGGGGGGGAATGCTGGCAACCCCTAGCTAGTATCGTTTCCAGTTTTGCCTGATATAATCCTGTTTTTCCCCAGGTTTGCCTCAGGGCCAGCAGGCACTGCAGGGCTTATGAAAATTCTACAAAAGCAGAAAAGTCCAGCCCCCATTTTCCAAAACAAACACTGGAAGTTTATTCCCCTTTTCTACTCCTGCTTTGAACAATGAGGTAGCAAAGAGGATGCTGGTTTCCTTGTGGTAGAAATGGCTTGGAATCCAACAGTCCAATGTCTTCATGCTGGTGTCTTACTAATAAGCCGATGTCCATTTTTATGGGTGATCATGGCAACAGCATACTTAACCTCCCTATAATTCATGCCTGGGCTGGTCTGATCTATAGATTCTTTATGAAGAAGCTGGATTAAAATTTGCACTGACTTTTAACAAAGAGAATAAAGAGGGGAAAGATGTCTAGGGTCTAACACATTTCTGTCAAATAACTGGTGAAGGAATAATATGAGCCACAGTTAATGTTGTTGAGATATTGCAACCACTTATCTCTGACAGTCAGCCAGAATTTTTTTGTCAGTTATATTTGTCTTTTCCTGCTGTATTAAAAAAGTAAAATGAACTGTGGCACTATTGTTTTTCCACCACTGTTCCCAGGTGTCCTGCTTCCCCTGGCAAAGACCCATGTGCCAGCCATGCAGGCAGGCCATGAGTGGCCCTGAGTCAGCTGGGAGATCCAATCAAGGCAGCTGACTCACAGGTGTATCCCGTACCACCTCAACATGCTCATTATAAAAGGAGGGAGCTCAGTGAGGGACAGTTAGGTAGAGATTGTTGTCTGTTTATAAGAGGGTGAAGATAAAGAGACCTTTGGGACCAGATCTACCAAAATGGATGGTTCCGTCTGCTTCCCTCCAGCATTTGAGGAGCCAGGGAGAAGGGAGTACATATCTTTTGTCTTGAAAACGTCTTTATAATAATGTGAGGTAGCTGCAGTTTAATAACTCTGCTTGCTGTGTGAGTCTTGGTCTGTGAACAAGAAGCTATTGTTCCTAAGGAAATATGAGTGGAAGTGTGTTCTAAGCAGAGGGTTCTGTGCAACATGGCAGAAGGCAATACAGCAGACCCTGGGAGTAACCTCCATGCAAATGAGACTGTGACATAGCCAACGAACCCTGCAGAATTTTTCCTCCATAGTACTGTAAATTGTGTTGTGTCGCTGGTGGGAAGCACTAGAGCAGAAATTTATCAGTAATGAAGAACTGATATAGGCTCAGATCTGGAACAGAAATTAAGTGACAACTCTTTAATTTAAAACTGCTTTGTCCCTTGAAGATACAGTCTATTTTCCCCTGGCTACAAGTTTACATCCAAGCCAGGGATGGTGATGCCTCTTCTTATGGCTTGTCTGTGCAGGTGGAGGTATCATTCTGAGGCAGAGCTGGGTGGCTCATCTCACTGGGGAAGACTAACCAGTTACAGTGGGGGAGGATACTACATAGACCTCAAGTTGACCAGAGAAGAGAGTGCTGAAGCTCTCCAAGTCTTGAAGGAGAAGTTGTGGCTGGATCGGGGAACACAAGTTGTCTTCATAGATTTCTTTGTGTATAATGCAAACATCAATCTGCTTTGTGTTCTGAGGTAAGCCAAGTCCCACTGAATAGTCTTCTGCCTCTTCCTCAATGCCAGTTTCTTAAAATGCAAATATTTAATATGGTCCACAAGGGGGGTAGGACTGAGTGGTGTCAGTCGATGTTGCACACATTAATAAGAGGACTTGGCCTTCCTGACATAACCAGTCATACTTCTCTTCACTTTTCACCCTTTCCTATCATGGGCAGTGGAGCAGCAGAGAAAAAGCCGCATAAACACATGCACAAGTCTTCCACTCATAGTTTGGTGGATAGCTCATGCTCAGGTTTGGTGCTTCTCAAAATGATCTAAGAGTTTCCCTCCCCCTGTATGTAATTATCAGAATTTTCTTGTCTCTTTCAAGGTTAGTGGTTGAGTTTCCAGCCACTGGTGGTGCCATTCCCTCCTGGCAAATCCGGACAGTCAAGCTTATACGATATGTCAGTGCATGGGACTTCTTCATTGTTGCCTGTGAAATTGTATTCTGCATCTTCATCTTCTACTATGTGGTGGAGGAGATTTTGGAGCTGCGTATCCACAAGCTTCAGTACTTCACCAGCATCTGGAACATCCTGGATGTGGTCGTCATTTTGGTGAGGGTCCGTGCACACTTTTTCGGGGAGAGCAATGGCAGAGAGGTGTAAGAGCCAAAACAAATGAAGGAACAGGGAAACTGGTCTAGATAAGACAAGAGCTGGCACACGTTTTGTTCCAACAGCAAAATAAACTAGCAGGGTAAATGGGCACATGCTCTTCTATGAGCTGCTAGGAGAAAATTCTTTCCTTAGAGATGCCTGCAAGGCTGTGAAGTCAGGGCATCATTCAGTGTATTAAGACCTTATTTCCATCCCCCACTGGTAGACTGCAGTTGTGAAGTGTCATACCAAGGAATTCCGTGAGGCTTTAATTCCTGCGGAAAGCATAGGCACAGTAGTCACTCCAGACTCTTCCTCTTCACAGCTCTCCTGCCATTTTGTCTGGCAGGATTTTGATGAAGCATTTTAAATTCTACCAACAGTAAATATTATCAATAAACCTTTGAAGGTGGAAATCATGATAAAAATGAGAGGGTATTACATAGCTTTGAAAGGGCTGGTGAGAGGTAACAAATGCATTCCTACAAATTTTGTGTAAAGGACTGAGTTTATCTAATGTTTTCTTTAATGAGCTGATGAGAGGAGTTGTAATGCCATAGGGAGACTCCCCAGTCACACGTATGAGACCTGAATGGTCTGAAAACAGAACTGATGAACCAGGGGACTGGTTCAGAGCTGAACCAGGGAACACTGCATCAGAGCTGAAACACAAAGAAACATGGAAACACGCTGATCAAGGTTTGAGCACCACTTTGCTCCACATTTGCAGCAAAAATGAAGGTCCCCAGAAGGTGGCCTTGTGTCTGACAAAAACTGGTTCTGAAGCACTTGGCATGTTAAAAGGGTTTCAGATATATCCTTCAATGAAGGCTGTCAACCTAAATTTAGAAACTTTAGGGCTGACAGTACGCATGCAAAAATGAAACTGATGTATGATTTCTTTGAAATCTTATGTAATGAAAAGATGAAAACAAGGAAGAACTTGGGAGTTTATGGTATGCTTTCATGGGGTAACATTGTTGATGGAAGAGATCACAGTGCAGCAGGCAGGATCCCTTGCCCATTTAATCTTAGGAGAAGCAATCACATCTCTGGGCTGGGATTCTGCAGCTGCCTCGGGTGTGCTGTCAGACAGCTGACAATCTTGTATTTCTGTGTGTTATTTTACAAGTAGCAGCAGACTAGAAATCTGTGCTGAGCAATTCAGTAGAGCCAAGGCAGGCACACTGAATTTTTTATATGCCTATATGTAACTACCCTGAATGTGGGAAAGCCTTGATATTGGAGTCACAATATAGTAAATGGTTGAGTCTCTGTACAGAAGAGATGTAGGAGACCTTCCCTGACTTGCCTGGGTGAGTGTAGCCCAGTAGCATCATGCTTCTGTGAAAGAACAGGAACCTTTCCAGGGCATCACAGGCTGTCCCCATTGCTGTGTGGCCATCACTGGTCACAATGTGTAAGACAGGCCACAACACATCTTGGGTAGCTGCAATTTTAGAAGCTGAAGCAAAGAGTCTGTAAGCATATCTTGCAGTGTTGCCCAGCAGTCCAAGATGCAGGAGCCATGCTGGAGTGAGGAGGCATGAGGCACTTTGGAACTGGGCTTGCCAGAACAGAAGCGGGCAGAGCCACTTCCATCTGGTGACTTTAATTTGAAGGTTAGTGGCTGATAATGCCCACCTAGCCTCCCCTGTGGGCAGAGAGTGCCTCAGACTGAAAGTGGTACTGAAGTATGATTGGATTAGTTAGTGTTGTACACTAACTAGTCCAGCAGAGCATCTGGTGCAAGTGTACCATGAGTAAAGCACTTCTGAAATGGTTTTAATATAGCTTGTTCTGCATGCCTGTCATGAGAAATTCGCAAGAGCTTCATCTCATCCCAGAGCAATGGTGGAAGGACACTGGGATCTGCAAAAGCCACAGCCTGGCTTCTTTCAGCACAGTAGTGTGCAGCTGCTGCTGGCAGCAGCATGAAGGAAGGTCATCAGTGAGGCAACAGGGGTGACAGCATGTGGTATTTGGTTGTGTGATGAAAATGCAGAAGAGCATTAGTGGTCTTGGTGACTAAGTGCAAAGTGTGCAGTGTGACTGCGGTGCTGTTATTTTCTCTGGGGGCTGGACTGTGGCAGAGGCACAGTCAGTTCTTCTGTTGTCTTAATGATAGCATCTTAATGATAGCAGGTATTCAGTGCTTGGTATACTCAGGGTGGGGACTGTGAAATTGTGGGATTTTTAGTGCACTTTGTGAAAATGGGGGGGGCAGGTTATGTATGTACAGCCCTTATGTGTAGATATGCTGGCAGTTAGTGTTACACACAGTTGTGCAAAGGGTGTTTGAGAAGCTTAGAGGAATGCAGCGAGTAGAGCACGCCACTGATAGTGTATATAGGAGTCTAGACCCAAGTTGTACATGGATTTGCAGATTTGGTGTATATATAATGAGGGTGCGGTATAGTGTAAATCTAGAGTAACTAAATGATAAGGAGAATGGGATACATGTAGTGCACATGTGGAGGTAGATTGTGGTAGTGTGAGTCGATGTAGTATACGTGTAAGGTCTGGGCACAGAATAGTGTGTGCCTGCAAACTGGGTGCTTAGGAGGCAAGGTCACAGAGCGCAGAGCAGTTTGAGGGTGTGTGGCTGAAATCCTGGAAGTGTAGAGGTGGTGAGGCACATTGAGCAGTGTGAGTGTGAGCTGTGCAGTGCTATGCGCAGCTCTGCCTGGCAGGAGCAGGATTGCTCTGCACAGCAGCGTGCTGCATGCTGAGGGCTCTGCGTGCTGTGCTGGACTGTGCAACTGTGGCAGGATATCAAGGGGAAAGTGCTGTGTGCAGGGCTGTGTAGTGTGCTGGGATGGAGCTGGTGCGGGGGGGAGGGCAGGTGCACTGAGGGCTGTGTGCAGGGTGCGGGACAGGGGTTCAGCGCAGGCTGTGGGGCAGCTGTGCCGGGACACGGGTGCAGTGCAGAGTTGCAGGGTAGCTGTGTTGGGACAGGGGTGCAGTGCGAGGTAGCTGTGTTGGGACAGGGGTGCGGGCAGCTGTGCAGCACGGGCTGCCTGCGGGTGCGGGGAGGGCTGCTGTGAGGGCTGTGTGGGTACCGGGGTGGGTGTGCCAGGCGCTGGGGAAGGGGCGGGCAGGGCCGAGCCGCGGCGTGCGGTGACGGAGGAGAAGGAGGAGGCGGCGGTGGGCAGGGTCCGGACTAGGGCAGGAGAGCAGCTCAGCAGCAGCGGGTCGGGTCAGGTCGGTGTGGCTGTGCAGAGCCGCGCCGCGTCGGTGGGACCATGCCGTCTTACACGGTGACGGTGGCTACGGGCAGCCAGTGGTTCGCGGGCACCGATGACTACGTGTACCTGAGCCTGGAGGGCACGGCGGGCTGCAGCGAGAGGCACCTCCTGGACAAACCCTTCTATAACGACTTCGAGCGCGGCGCGGTGAGTCGAGCCGGGCGGGGGTGCCCACACCCCGCGGCAGCCTGGTCCCTGCCCTGGCAGCGTCCGAGGGGCTCCGCCGCGTACGTGCCATCGCGCATCTCACTCAGCGGTGCCTGGGGCCGGACCCGCAAGGCCGGGGGCGGCAGGGCTATGCTTTTTTTAAACTCTCGTCCCCAAGTGCAGGCGCTCTGGAGCGGGTCACCGGGGCCGAGGTGCCTGCAGCCATCCCCGGCCGCCCATCGGTCACATCCCTGGATGTGGTCAGACAGCCGTGGGGACGGATTGGTGCTTCCTGTTGACAGGTGATGTTTAGGGTCAGTATTTACTAGCAGTCAGAGCCCTGAGATCTCCAAGGAATTAAACGAAGAGGTAAGAGCTTCCACTGAGAATTACAGTGCCTGCCAAGGGAAGTGTGTAGGGCAACTTCAATGAAAGCTGGGAACATGCAAGTGTGAGAATGAAGTTGTGACCAGGCTATCAGCTATGCTATTCTTTCTAACTTTGATTTCTGCTATATGTTGTGCCCTGTCCTCCCTGTGGTCTTATCACAGTAACCAGGCTATCCATCTGTAATGGTTTACACTCTGAGCACTGTTTTAGAATGGCATTTATTTATTTGCTTATTGTCCACTGTGGAAATAATAGGCTCACGTAATTTTTTTTTTTTTCCATCCCAAAATATGTATTTTATTTGGAAACCTAACTCTCAGTTTCCAAAAGGTCTCATGAGATTTAAGCAACTTTGAAAGTTTTAACAAAATGTTCATAAATCACTTGGGAAATAAAATCTACAGCTGCATATACGAGTGCAACTTCACTGTCATGATGCCGCTTTGCCTTTAGGTGTGGTTTTTTTAACCATGGAGTTCACATTGTAAATTAGATATGCAGTCTCTTCTGCATTAAACATCACAGATATGTTTAAGAGAATTTGGCATTTTGAGTAAGTGTTGAGGGCATGTGTAGATGCGGTTCAAAGACATTTATAGCCACTGTTCTGTTTTCTCTAGCAAAGTCAGGTGTGGGGATTTACCAGCCACTACTGTTGAAGTCACTCTTCTTCATGATTAAACATTCATTAGCTTAGAACCTTGTTATCTGAATGTCCCAAACGGACATCCAGTCATTCTTTCTCTTATCTGGTGAACAGTCACATATTTTAAGCAAAGCTTAACAACATTAGCAAGAGAGGTTGAAGAAGATCACAGACTGTCCTGCAAGCTTAGGTTTAGGTTATTCTCCCAGGAGGGTTGAGCCCTGACCAGCTGAGGAGATAAGCACCAGGGTCTCCAGCAACCTGGCACTTTGCTCTTATCCCTGGGCTACAAAAGAAGGTTTCACTGTCTTTGAGACATGGCTGTGATGGAGCGCCTGGTAGCACTCTGAGCATCTGATTGGATTGGATCGTGTTACAGGGAGAAAATGCCATGATACGAGCATTAAGTACATATGCAGCAGCAACTCTTGAACTGCTGTGGGACCAGGTCCAGCACGATCAGAGGTACCTGTGAGCATTGGACCCCGCTGGATGAGGAAACAATGAATGGAGGTTTGTGGATGTTAGCAGCACTACAGCAGAGGATGTGTGCACCTAAAAGGAGTACCTACCTCTCCTTGGGAAGGCAGCTTTTAGGCACATTTGAAACTCTTCACCTGGGTCCTAGCATTTTATATGAAACCTATTTTTAGCTAAGTAAGACAGTCCCTGCCTCTCTCTATTTTTGTCAAACTAGTTTCCAAATGCAAAGATTCTTGACTAAATCCAGATGAGGACGTTTTCTCCTATCCAAATTATTTCTGTTGATATGTGTTTGATACTACAAATATGCAGCCAGTATTTTCAGCACGTATTTATTGTGGAGAATGAGAATAACTCCATGTTCCATTAAGTGTCTGGCTCATTGGACATTTGCAGTATGATGTGCTAAGTTTTGTTGTTGAGGGTGTTTTCTTGGGGAGTGCAGTGTGTTTCTCTGGGCAGCTATTCAGATAACATTGAGTCTTACTAATACGTTGTGCAAAGAAAGAAAAGAAAAATACCAATATGGAACTAAAAACATAAAATTGAACTGGCCAAAAGACTTTCAGGTTGGTTGGTTTGTAAAATGTAATAACTGGTTTCATACTGTTCTGCCTTTAGTGTTTCTTTCAGTAGTATCTCTATAATAATTTTCCTTTGCTGCAAAGCATTTCAATTGTGAACACGTGCAAAAAATCCACTTTTTTCAGTGGATGACCAGAGTTTTACAGTATTATCTTGTAAGGCTTTGTCTAATTTGCAGATTTTTTTCTAAATGTTGGGCCAGGCTCAGTAGTTCCATTATCCTGGTTGTGTCTTCATTTGAATTAATGCAAATTGTGCATATTACTATATACTATGAATGAGGACTTCGAGTAGGAGATTTCCATGCCGAATGTTGAATGAGGGAAAGCAACATGGAAAAACCTGAAGGGATTTGCACAATGGTTGCTCAGCTGTAGTTTTGTCTGACTTACTCCAAGTACCGGACACAGGCGATGTAGAAAGCCATAGCTACTTTTCTGTACTCGGTTTCTTTTGAGTAAGTTCCTGTTGGTGCCAAGTGATTTCAAGGTAAGTGTTATGGTGTCACTTAGTTCTGTTGTCTTCCTGTTACCCCTTTACCTGCTTTTTGCTTTTGTTGAAAGAATTGCACTCACAAGTATTTCCAGAAGGGAAATATGGCTCTTTCCACGTCGAGCTTTGTGCTTACAGAAAGAGTAATGTTTGTGTTGTTCTTTTTGCAATATTAGGCTAGTCAGTAGGAGTCTGTCCTCATAAAGAAAGAGCTAAGGTTTTGTGTGAGATTAAATTCCTTGAACGGGATGTTATGGGACTTTGGAAAGTCCAATAGTCTTCATTAATTCTGTTCTCTCACTCTGAACTCAAACTGCTTAAGAACTCCTAGAATTCCTGGCTCACTATGCAGTCGTCAGTACCATCTTCGTAACCCAGCACACCTTTACTGATTTAGCAAATTTGCCATCTGAGGTGAGCCCATGGTGTTGCTGGCTTGCAGGCAGCAAAAGCTGGGTGAGAAACCAGGAGGGAATTCGCACTTTCGGAAGTGCTATTAAAATGGGAACTGTAATGGTAGAAAGATTAAAAACCTCCAGGAACATTTAGGCTAATTTAGTGTCCTTTTTGCATTGCATCAACAGTGACTTGGTATTGTAATATTAGCAAAGAGACTTTTACCAGAGGAATGAGTTTCTTCTAAAGATTGTCAGTGTGAGATTTCTTTTAACTCTTTGGATCTGATACACATTGCTTTTTAATTTAAATCTTAGATGTGTGTATATATATAGGTATGACATTATAAGATCTATATACATGTAAATGAGGATTTTTTTTTAAAATGAAAATTTCAGCTGAACCTTTAAAGGAGATGAATTAAAATAAAAGGATAGTCAGGTATCTTGGGTGACAAGGAATTGATGAGAAAATAAGACTAATTTCAGACTTTCTGTGCCAGATTAATCACTTGACAGCAACAGGTTTTCATGAGGACTTGAGATAAAAATAATGTAGTATGTTTCCCCTATAAAGGCCGTGCCTTTGATCACCTTATTCTTCCTCTGTACACGACTGGCCCTGGAACTGGTAATGGGTGAGAAGATTGAGCATAAAAATCCCAAGCGATTCTGATCCAGATGCAGTCTATCATTTGCTTCTGTAGGTTACTGCATTAAGCTTTATATGTTTAAATTCCCTTTATAGTGATGAACACAAATGGATAATAATTCATGTTTGTGGATTCATTTGGACTGTGTTTCTTCAAGGTGGCTAATTCCAGCTCCTGACTGCCAAATGCAACAAGATCATCGTTAAATTGAAAGAGAATTCATTTTGTGTTGTAATTGCATCAGGACATGCACAAGCAGGAAGTGGTCAAGTTTGAGGTACATGGTATGACAGCCTGTGATGAGGCACTCTTCTGCAAAGTGCTGTCTGGTCCTGGAAAGACATATGAAATTGCAGAAGTACTGACTCATTACAAAACCTGTGCCTAGTAAAGATTTTATTGACGCTGTTTTTATTGAAAAAAACACCAGGAGTTGCAGGGAAATGAATATGAAATAGAAATGGTTTAAGTGCTGCCTATTTCTGGAAAGATTTGAAGAATGGGAAACAATCTGAGCATGCTATCCACATTTTCTAACCATCATCCAGAATTTTGTGCTGGTTGACAAAAGTTAAGCCAAGAATATTAGACGTGGGGTGGTAGGCAAAGATGAGGGAGGTGTTTGAAACCAGCATTGTGGGAGGGAGGAATCTCCCTTCACTTAGCCAGGAACACAGGGGTATGTCCTACAGTAACAGGCTATCATAGCTCTGGCTCAAGGCACAATAGGCACTCAGTGTTTTTCAGTCTCCACAGCTGGCTCGAAATCATGAATCATCAAGGGAATGAATTTATCTTTGCATATCATCCTTTTAGCTGTTCTGGGATAGTGTTTGGGGGTGGAACGGTTGGAGAGTCAGCCACATAAACTTTAAAAAAATATTTTAAATTAGTATATTTATTTGCTCTACAGAAAGAACTATTTCTTTTCTGCTATGGAGATGCAAGGAAAAGCGACATGCATCATTTTAATATGTTGGTTGAAATCTCAGCTCTGTGATTTTCATCTCTCAGCTTACATCCTAGCAGGCAGATGCTGTCATCTCAAGTTTGCCAAGGACCACCATGCTATTTGTGAAGCAGTTTGTTACCACTTGGTGTGTATGGGTGTGCTATTGGCATAAGCATTGCAAATTTTTATTTAAGGCATGATGGGCTTCCTTTTAGAGAGAAAACCAGTTCAATGTCTTTTGCTTTAATAGGCAGGGGAAGAATATAACAGAAACTAAGATTAGTCTGTTAAGTTTCAGCAGCGTTGTGGGAGAGGAGATTTACACAAATGGTGCCTGACCTTGATGGCTGAAGTATTTTTGTTGTGTCTAGGTGACTAGTTCCCTGTGGCCTTCAGTGTGGCCACTTGTCACACCTCAGTAGCTAGAGCACTTAGCAGCTAAGGTTTGCTATTGCATGTGCTCACAGATACACTCGTCCTGGTGGGCCAAGCGGCTCCATATCCATTTCAGACCATCTGATGGTGAAGCCCTCAGAGGCCAAATCATATATGTGGGCTGAGAACAGGCCTATCACATGGAAGAAATGCTGAGACTGGTAGCTGAAGCCATTGTAACTCAAATGGAAGGAGAAGAAAATGTTCACTGCTACTTCTTTTGTAGCCTTCCTAAAGCAGTCATCAAGAAAGGGAAAGCATGGTATTCAGTCACTTCCTCATCCTGACACAGTTCGGAGCTGCAGCAAAGGTTGGTGTGGGGATAGCACCAGGGCTGGTCTGCTCCTCACCTGGATCACTGCATGGCCAGTATTTCAAGGTTTCAGGGGCCTGTCCCTGTAGGCCACTGATGAGGGCACTCCTGAAAGAGCAGGTATGGGTTGTCCTAGCCTTCAGTACCAGCTCAGCACAAAGACCCTGTGACCAGACCCTTAGCATGGGACTAAACAGACTAGTGTCTGTGCAGTTCTGGGTTGAGCTCTCTCCATGTTGCAGGAGTCAAGCCTTTGAGATAACTCTAAACTGAGAAAGGAGGTAAACCATGTTTCCACATGCTGTCTTGTTTTCTGTAAAAGAATGAAGTGCCTTCAGAGCCAGATGGAGTTCTTGTGAACTTGTGTTTTCAGTTAGCTACTTAAATTCCTTTGTACATCTGAACCCCACAAATGTGAAACATATTGTTGTCCAAATCTGAGCTGTAAAAACATAAAATGTAGCATTTTAAAAATGGAGAACTGGAAAAGATCAGCCACAGGAAGCACAAGACAAAGGGTATTTAGGTGATTTGGATACTGTCCTTAGTCTGAAGCACACATGACTAATACACACAGGTCTTTAGATTCCTAGTCCAATGCATTAATCTCATGATCATCTTTCTAGTCCAGTTGCATAGAGATGTGTCCTAGCAATACCTCTTTCAGCTATTGCTAGGAGAGCAATAAATGGTTTCATGGTCTGCACATTTTTCTCAGACATGCAAACATTTCAAGGAGTAATATAATTTTTAGGTTGCATACAAAAATGTTTCTCTGTTTCTGAAGTGTTTTGCATATTCTTGTCCGTTCTTTTATTCATCTTTCTGTTGCATCGCATTCCAGTAATACATCTTCCTTGTCTCATCTACCAGAAGCTAGAAAGTTCTGTTGTACCCATGCCATATCAGAAAAGGCCAGGTACGCTTGTGTAGTGCTGGTTATGCTTCCTGCATGTACAGTGGATCATTGACTGTGTTCTGCTCTGTAGGTTGACTCCTATGATGTGACTGTGGAAGAAGACCTTGGGGAAATTCAGCTAATAAAAATTGAGAAACGAAAATATTGGTACCAGGATGACTGGTACCTTAAGTACATCACTGTAAAAACACCAGTGGGTGACTATTTGGAGTTCCCATGTTACCGTTGGATTACAGATGAAAAAGAGATTGTCCTTCGAGATGGAAGAGGTGAGAGACATAAGAAACCTGGTTTCCTACCGAACATCCAGAATTCTTCCACCTCTCCTTTCCCTTTCCCCATGTACCTCTCAATCTTATTTCTCACATGGAGACCCACTGCTAGCCCTGTTCTGCATCCGAGGGAATGGGCTTTCCCAGCTGAGTAGGTCTGATTTCTGAGCAGTTTGTTGGGCTGGGCACTGGTAGCTGAGCTGGATATTTTGGGAAGCACATGCAAGGAAGAGTCCTTACACTGGTCTTGAATTTGAAGGCTGACCTTAATGCCAAAATTTTGTCTGTTCCACATCTCCGTTGCTGGAAACCCTTTTGATCTAACTAGAATTAGTGTCCCATCTTGGTTTCGTACTAAGCCCCTAAGTGGCCCATGATTAATTGCCTGTAAATTGTCTTGTTTTCTTGAGAGTCAAATAAAATCCCAAAGTAGGCTGGTCAGCAGGTGCAAGGACTGGCTTGAAACAGCAGCTTCACTTTTCACCCCTTCTCTTTGCATACTGTCAAGTTTAGGAGAAGGCAGAGTGAGACAGATATGACTGCTGCAAGTAGTTGTGACCAACTGAGAAAAGTGTTACAGCGCTTCTGTGCTCTGAACAGAGTGGCCTGTTGGGCCTGAAACTGATGTTTCAACTGTCTCTGACTATCTACTTGCTGTGATCAGGGTTGGGACAGACATTTGTCACTGATGTTTACTTGTACCCCTCTGCTTCCTAGGGTAGGTGGATTGCTGTGGTGGTCTGCAGCATAAGTGCCTGGAAACAGCTGAAACAATATATGAGGTGCTGGAAATAAATGTTTATCTTTCCATGAAGTTTTTGGCTACTCCTGACTGAGGAATTTTGCATTTGAAGCCTTTTGTCCTATAATCACAACTATGTGTCAGTTTATTTTGGTCTCCAGAGGGACCTTCCATTTTTCATAACTTGATTTATAACAACTGTAGCACTTCCATGGAAAGCAGCTTTGTGTGGCTTTCAGACTACAGTGAGATAAAGGACAAAAGCAAGTGAAACTATTGGTAACTTGAACACAACCAGCTGGAAACCGTTAGCCATATATGTTATCAGTTGTATTACCTCTGATATTTCCAACTCCAAACCCCAAACAGCTATTTCCATGAAACTCCTTCTGGCTTTATCTGCCTTCCCATTTGTGTATGTAAAGTGAGTCACGTACCTTGCCCTTTCTCTGATCACTAAGGAAGTATATGTGTTATTTAACACTATAGTGAATACATGGTCAGAAGAGCAAGCTGTTTGAAATGTAGCCTCACTGTTTTTTCTTTCTGTTCTCATGATAAGCAAATATGATTATTGCCCCAAGTTGACAGGGGAGAGCATGGCTTAAGGAGAGAAGAAAGGAGATGTTTCCTGGAGATGTCTTTTAGCAGAGAAGATTAGCTGGAACAATGTTGTGTTTTCTCTTACTGATGAAAATTCCCTTAGATACTGAAATGTAAAAATTCCCATGACCCTATTCAGACCATTTAACACTAGATATGTACAGCAAGTGTCTACACTAGGAATCCAAATTTTGTATACAGTTCAGACAGATGTTCCTAGCTTGGACCAACTGCCCCCTGGAGGCACCAAGTTAGGAGTTTATCTCCTTCCACAGATTCTCTAGGGACCTGTGTTTCTACTCGAGGTACTAAATTGTATTGTGTAAGCATTTCCCACAGAAACTTTGTAAAGGTATAGGTCAGAATTTTGAAGGTTTGGAAACTCTGCTCTCCTTCTCAAGACCTGGGCAGTGATGGATAGAGGAATTTCATAATGCTGTCTCTTTCCCCTGTTTCATAGCAAAGCTTCTCCGGGATGACAAGACCCAGATTCTCAAGCAGCACAGACGCAAAGAGCTTGAGAACCGTCAAAAAATGTACCGGTGAGTTTCCCACAGGTCCCTGGGAGGTCCAGGGCCTGTTCTCACAGGTCGGAGTTTGGCAGAGTATGTTCACATTATCATATTGCTCTAATTACTGGACTGCTAGATAAGAAAAAGCATAAATTACCATGTTGGGCATATGTTTTTTACTTAGATGGAATTCACTGTGATGATTGTCCTGGTGCGGGTGGCATTATGAGATACTTGAGTCCCAGATAAGCCTATCTGGAAGGCTTAAGTGGGAATTCAGTGGTACAATCTCTGTGTGGACCCTCTGGCACACAGTTGTGCTTTCAAAGAAGATTTGAAGGCAGATTTCATTTGCCTTTTACAAGCAGTACTCCAGCTTTGGAACATGATCTGAACATGTCAGATGTACCAGAGCTTTTTGGCTGCAGCAGCAAGCTAGTTTTAGTTGTTTCCTGCACCAGGGTGCAGTGGAATATCTGGCCCTGTTTGAGTGGACTGGAATCTGCTATCAGAACATAGCTGTGATATCCAGCTTTACACTGCCATAGACATTTTTTCCTATTCAAGGTCATAATGGGAAAATGCTATCTTTTATCAACGGTAGCTCCAGAAGGCATTAGACATTTCCTTTTCCTAGAAACATACTCTGTTAAAATTACAAAAGTTTCTTGCACTTTCATCTCCTTATCATGAGAGTAAGGATCAGCAGGACAGAGGGTCCATTCAGAATTGATGGATTGAGGCTTGGCATATGTGTTGTTGATATAATTTGACTAAGAAAGGACCTTGCTTACAAATTATGGGAAATAGAAGAGAGGAAAATATAGTTCAAAAAGAGGTGAGGCACAAAATTTTATTTATGTATGCAAAAAGGAAGGCAAACCCATTTGCAGTTCCAGGGAAATAGCTGTTTAGAATTCAGATGCATAATTGATAACACACAAAGCAGTCTCTGTGTAGCAGGCAATTTGGAAATACTATTGAAACAGTATTCTTTACAAATTGCTTTGTTTTATTTTGAAGTAAAGATGGGGCACAGTGCAAGAACATACATGGCAGAGAATATGTGCCATAACCATTAGTAGGTAAGGCTCTTCTGAGGAGCTGAATCAAGACTATCTCTGTCTCTTGGAGAGTTACCTTTTGGAGGAAATTAAATACGTGTCTGAGTACTTTTAGCTGCTGTATCTCAGCCCTGCAAAAATGTAGCCCTGAGAATGAGTGTGCACTGAGCAGCTGTCTGTCTTTCTGTACCCTCCCCTCCCAATATATTTGAAGCTACTGCCAATTTCAACCAAATGTGACAAGCGTTTGGAAATATCACAGATGCTAAGTCACTTCAAGTTTTTTGAAGATCGACCCTCCAAGTAGATGCCTTCCATTGTACTTCAGGATTCTGTAGGGTACCAGCAGTAGTATGCGTCACTATTTTTGCCTCAAATTTACTTCATAGAGTTGAGTCACAGAAGCAGAATAGGTAAAGAAATGACAGCTCTCATGCTGGCAAGATTATACGGTTAATCCAACCTCTCTTGTTTTCTCAGATGGAAGGAGTGGCATCCAGGCTTTCCCTTGAGCATCGATGCCCATAAACACAGTGATCTGCCCCGTGACATCCAGTTTGACAATGAGAAAGGAGTTGACTTCATTCTGAACTACTCTAAAGCGTAAGTGTTTGTGGAACTTTTTTGCAAAATCTCTTTTGGGGTAGGGCAAGGGTCTGGTCACCTTTTAGGTTTCATTGAAATCTCAAAATTGGATTCTTTTCTCCCAACTGGATCCACAGGCAATCAAATTAGGAAAGAATTGAAAGGATTTTTTTTTTTTTTCCCCAAATATCAGTATTTTAAGCTTTCCACACAGGGAACTAACTGAACCTCTGCATTCTCCTTAGGCAGAGTGCAGGGACATCTATTTTTGTCACTGGCTCTAAGGCTAATGTCATTCTTCCCCATGAAGCAGGAACCTGAAACTTTATTGCAGATAGCCAGCCATTCTGGGGAACTGGTATGACACAAAAGAGATTTTTCCAAGGAACAGCAATGGTGCCTGCCTAGCACATTTGGCTGAAAACATAGACTTATACTTTTGGTTGGGTGAACTGTGAAAAGCTTTGGAGAATGAGTTTGATAGCCCTTATCTAGTTACCCTGTTATGCTTTGGGAGCTTGGGACAATTATCTGCATGAATGGAGTGGAGATACATGGAGAAAGGCATGGTGAGAGTCTTCCTTCAGTTTGAGTGCAGCAGGGAGGAAGACAGGGAGGTACTTTTGGAAATCCAAAGGCGGGTGTAGAGTTGCAAGGCGTACCAGTGGGCAGGGAGCACATTTAAGGAAAAATGTGAGAGCTGTGAGAGTTATACGAGACTTAGGGAGTAGTGGAAGAGGGGAGGGGAAAGCCGTTTTGCTTGGGACATGCAGAACTGAACTTAGAAAGAGGGAGATATGTCTCAGAGATCCCTTCTGCTGTTGCAATGTTGGATCTTTAGATGCTGCTGGCAGTGAATAATTCTGTAAATTTACAGGATTAATGATATATAGGTGGGGATAATCTTGAAGGTTTCCGGTGCTGATGTGATCTACACTATCTAGTAAACAGAAACCTTTGCTCTGGATTCTGTGCCAGAAACACACGTTTGTGTAGCTATTTTGGACCAGTGTTGCATAGGGGGCAGATGAAGTTCTACAAGCAACTCTTTGCCATTTTTTCCTTCCTCTGGTTTCTAGTATGTACATGCCCAAGACATCTGAGAAGTACTTGATTTCTTGGGGAAAATAGTTTTTTATTTCCCAAGTACTTTGGAAGTTTGTTCCAAGGCAGGAAATGTGAACGACTGCTTCCTGTAGGAAGTAATCTTTGAAACATCTGAGCATAAGTGTATGCCTGGCATTCAGCAGGTCAAACCACAACAGAACTGTGACTAGATCCCAGGTGCTGTGCCTACTGCTTGGTTTGATCAGGCTAATAGCCCCAGGTAGGAAGAGCACCCCGGGGCAGGGGAGAAGCTGTACATATTGATTCATGTGTCTAGTATTTCCTAATTTCAGAGCAGTTCTGAAGGAGGGCAGAGGCTTTGCAGGACCTTTAGTGAAAATTCTCAGATGAGACAGTCTCACTCCTCTCAAGCTACTGAGTTATATTGTTTAAAATCATTTAAAATTCTGGTCATGTTTCCTCTTGAAGTTCACCTGTGATTCAGATACCTAGTGTCTGTCCAGAAGGTCCTGCCCAGTAGTTACCCTCCATTTGATCCTTGTACAATCATTCTGTGTGTCTGTCGTGTGAAGAGACCACTGGAGAGGTCATTCCCTGTTCCAGGCTGAGCAGTTGCCTGAGTTTTACTTCCTAACATAACTCCAGGCACCTCTAAACCTTGGCTGCCACCTGCAGCAGCAGAAACAGTCCATTCTACATGCACCCCATCCAGGCTCAATGCAGAAGCAGCTCCTTTGTCTGGATTGTGGTCACACTGGTCTAGAGCCCTCCTCCAGGCCTGTTTTTTCCAGGCTTTTGGTCCTCTTCAGACACTTCTAATCCAGTTCTTTTTAAAGTGCCTCAATCTAAATTGACTAATTATAAAACCACCCTCTTGGGATTCTTCCTCCCTGAAATTCTGTTTAGGAGGATTTCCTGTAACACTGTGACCTTTCTTTACTCCATTTTCTGCGCTGCTTATCTTTGTGTGATGTGTGTACTTTTCTTGACACATTTGAAGCAGTAGTAGAAAGCCAACTTTTCTTTTTCAAATTCATTATTTGCTTTCTAGTCAAAATAAATGATTTCTATTTGACAACAACAGTTTAGCATTTATGTAACAATTTAGGACTTGTCATCTCATAAGAGGTGAACTTGCTTGACTGTTGTAGACAGAATACATTGCTGAATTACCACTTTGTCAGATGTTTCTGGTTCCCAGTGCCCCATATTCCTGTGTTGTCAGCAACCAAGTGACTTGGTTCCTGAGGTTAGACATGAGCATGAAGTTTAACTGGCTGCACAAGAAAATAGAAAGCTCTCAAAAACTCAGGCCTTGCATTGCAGGGATCCGGTCTGGCCTTGGTCACATAGGCACTTACAGGAGTTGTTCTCTGTTTCAGAATACTGGCTGAACTGATACTGGATTGTGTTTGCTCTGGCTTTACACAATTTACTCAATCTCTTTGTGTCACCATACCCCTCTCTGAATTGGTGCTAATAATTATCTCAGCACTCTCAGCAGATGCTAACTGATGCCCATGTGTGAAGTGCTAGTTTTCTGGCTATAGCTTTTATATGATGTAGGTCTTAAAGCTATAGCCATTGTAGGCTGCAAGAACTTGAGAACAACTCTAGAATGGAGTTAAATAAATGCAGTAGTGGGGACTGGGCTCTTGTGCGTAAAGGTACAGCCAGAAAAACTAATTCTGTAGAGTGACCAGTCTCACATCGCACCACTGAAAATTTTTCTGTGTGTAGGTATGTAACAGGGTGGAAAAGAATGGGGAAGGGTATTGAGGAAACTGGACCTGAACTTTTTCCAGAGAAATTTTGTTTTATTTTGGTTTTTAGGATGGAGAATCTTTATATCAACCGTTTCATGCACATGTTCCAGTCCTCCTGGAGTGATTTTGCAGATTTTGAGAAGATCTTTGTCAGAATCAGCAACACAATCTCTGGTGAGTTTATCAGCATTTGCTCATGTTTACGTCGTAGAATGACTAATTAGTTGGCTTAAACATATCAGATTAGGATGGAAGTGGCTAACCCACACTTCTGTTCTCCCATGTTTTTTAATAAATAAATTATAATCTCAGACTGCTGATCACACCAACAGCCCACAAGACTAAAAAGGCAAAGCTATGATCTCACACAAACTGAAGCGAGTTGTTCAGTGACCTTCTCTGTCCTGAGCTATACTGGAGGTCAGTCCAGTTATGCATCTTTTGGCTTTTGGAAATATATTTTCAGATATGTGCAAGTCCCATAAGACAAATTTTCATAAGTATTCCACATCTAAACCTAGATATAGCTTAGTGGGAGTACTAATTAGATTGTCTATCTCCCACTTCAGGCATCTTCAAAGAGGCACACTTGGAAATGTTCTCCACTAAAAGCAAGTACTAGGGTGATCCCTCTGGCCTCTTATACAGACTAGATCATAGTCTAATACTAAATCTAATGGTCTAATACCAGATCTGGCCTAACATCCCAGCCATGTGCTCAATCCTGGTTGCACTGCTGCTAAGGGTCCCAGCTTCTTGTCCCTGTCCTGACACAGGGAGGGTACTACTGCCTCTGTTCTGCTGTCATAACCTCACCTGTAGCTCCCCTCAGTCAGTTCTTGTGGGCCATTTGTGTCAATGACACGGGACAGCTCCAGTGCTTTTCAGTGGTAAATTGTTCTTAACAGGTCATTTTGACAGAACTTGTTTCATGCATGAAAGTGCATGCTGTTAGACCATCAGATCTGGGGATAGGTTGCAAAGAGCTGGGAATAATCTAGGAGATGTAACTTCTTCACCTGGCCCTGCTGCAGCCAGGATGGGCCATCAGACCACAACCAAGGAACCGTGGTTCTTACTGGAAATGAGTGCAAGTTAGGCCTGAAAAGACTTGTAGCATTTATCCAAAATGTCATCTCTTGTTTCATACTTGCATCTTCTTACTAGAAGACAAAAATCCCTCTCTAAGAGTGTTTGTTTCACTTTTATATTCGAGGCCATTCAGTTTCTGCAGTATTGTTCATACTGTTAAAAACTCCATTGATGTAGTAGTAAGATTTCAGAGAAAAGAAGTGCTTACTTCTTTTCTTTAACCCTTTTCAATATGAAAATCTTAGCAGTTATGTAAAAGAGTTGCAGACAGGCCTGGGTTTTGAAGTTCATGGTGTCCTTTCTGTAAAGCAGGAATGGGAAGACTCTGTTTTGTGAACCAAACACAACCTTCTACTATTGTTCATGGTTACACTATTTTACTTTGGTTTACTCTGTTATTGGATATAATACATACACAGATACTATAAGTCGGTTAGCGTGTGGTTCCTCCAATGTGTGTGAATATCCTGTTCAGACTCTGCAGAGGAAAATACTTTTCCCTCGTACTATGAAAATTTGCTCCTCTTCAGGCTGCCTAAGGACCAGTTAAGAGAAATAACAGTAATTTCTGTGGTCTTGGGTATAAAATAAAGCACACAAACTGGCCAGCACTATTAAAAGCTAATTACAGCAATCTGCTACATTTAATAAAATTGCTTCCTAAAGTACTTTTAACACAGGAATTAGATATAATCTAGAATTAATTTCATTGTTAACATTTCCATACTCGTGAGGAAAGCTCCAATTCTCTGAGTTTTAAACGTTAAGCATCAGTCTAGTTACATTAGTGCAACTCTGAGCCTGCTTCTTTGCAAGCCTTGGCAGAAACAGAGCTAATGGAGAAGGTAGTTCAAGGCATTTTTCAGTCATGCAGTTTCTGTCCAAGGTGAGTCATTTTTTTGCTTGGTGTAGGCTTCAGATACAGCTCCAGACAGACTCATTATGCAATTGACAGAGATGATGTAAATGTCAACTTTAAGTAAACTTAACTTTTTTTCTGCTCTGTTAGAAAGTGTTGTGAGTTTTGAGCCTTTTTAAATTTTTAATTATCACTGCACTGCATTCCTTCAGGCCTATCTTTTTCATCCTTTCACCCTTTGTAGAAAAATAAATTGCTTTCAGAAAAAGTTGTGCCTTGTCTGAAAATAGGCAATAGTGGAAAACTTTACTTGCTTCATTTTTCCCCTCAAGACACCAAAGAGATTTTTCACATTAATCATGTTTTTTCTGACTCTGAGCTTTTGTAGGCTGAAGTGGCAAAATGACATTATGAAACCAAACACTGCAATTGTGGAAAACATCCTGTAGCACTACATACATAATAGTAAAGAAATAGAGTACTCAAAACTAGCCTTTTATTAAGAAGATATGTTAAAATGGGTTTGTATTAGCAGTTGAAAAATAAACAGAGGGGCAAAAAAAAAGTTAAACAACCAAAACAACGAATGAGCAGTTTTACTGAGTCAAAGTCAAAACCCCAGGTGCCCCTCACCCAGGTCAAGCTAAGAGAACTGCTCCAGCCACTGCTGTACTTTCCTTATCAGTGTTGCTCTGTATTTCCCTTTTCCTGCCTGTGCCATCTTTTTTTTGACTCATCCCTCTCTACTACATGCCCTGAGAATTTGAAGAGTGAGATTTAAAAATATCATGGAAGACCTGGGAAGGTGGTCTGCAAATGGAGAGATTATTCTTCATAGGAATGAATATTTTACTCCTCATTGCTTCTGTATGTGAAGAAACAAATTATCAATCAAATTATTCTGAAAGTGAAAATCAAAGATTACATTGTCCATTTAATTTAAGTGATTTTTCTTAAAATCCCATGGCAACTTTTAAATCCTTTTCTTGCAACTTTCTTTAGTCAAAGTGCAGTATAACAAAAGGTGGGCAGAAAGAGAAGAATCCTACAATGCAGTAGGATATTGATGCAGTGCAGATATTGATGCTGCAGGCTTGTTTTTCCTTTAGAATACGTGATGCAACACTGGAAGGAAGATTTTATGTTTGGCTACCAGTTCCTGAATGGATGCAATCCTGTGCTCATCCGGAGGTGCACAGAGATACCCAAGAAGTTGCCTGTGACTATGGATATGGTAGAATGCAGCCTGGAGAGGAACCTGACCCTGGAGGAGGAAGTGAAGGTACAGCTCTGAGTTGGGTTGGACTCCATCTGTTCCTTCTCATATCCTCTAAGCTCCAAACCCTGTTCTAACTGCCTTCAGCCACATCTCTTCAGGCTGTATGGTTGGTTATGGCAAAGCTGGTTGTCTCTGCAGACTGGCAACATGTCTGAATGTTTCCTCCTGCTATCCTGGAGCTGTACGCCATGCCTTTCTCCAGGTCCAGTTAAAGACATGTCACCAGGAGGTGAAGGGTCCTTTTTCAGTGGCTTCCTGTGAAAGGTTAAGGATTGACTGACTGCCTCAGAGGGGAAAAGTGCCTCTTCCGTTTCTGGTAGGGTCTTACCATGTTGTCTCCTACAGAGTTGGTGCTGAAGAAGGGCTGGCAAGGGTGGTGCCTTGCTTTTGTTTGTATGACAAGCAGGAGGATCTCTTCAGCTGGCAGTATGAAACTTGTTTGGATCTTAGTGTCACTGCTTGAATGCCAAATACATAGTCACTCTTTGCTGAAAGGCTCACTGTCAGACTTGGCAGACACAAGTCAGGTAGTTCATGTAAAGGTGCTTTCTGTCTCAGTGGCATCATCCCTGAGCCACCATAAGCAAGGGTGGGCCAGTGGCTGGTGGTAACTACAGGGCACAAGCCAGCCTCTGGCCAAGTTTTCTGACCCTTGTTCCAAGCCTTGCTGCTTGCACACTATTAAAAGACATGTTGTTTTGTTTATTTGTTTGTTTTCCAGCAAGGAAACATTTTCATTGTGGACTACGAGCTGCTGGATGGTGTGGATGCCAATAAAACAGACCCATGCACAATACAGTACTTGGCTGCACCCATCTGTCTGCTGTATAAGAATCTGGAGAATAAAATTGTACCCATTGCAATCCAGGTGGGCTTACTGTCAGGGTCTGTAAAGGGACACATTGCTTGTTGTCTCATCTTAAACATAAATGACTTGGGATTGTATACTTTTTTTATGTCTTTCAGCTTGGTCAAAAGCCTGGGCCAGACAATCCCATATTCCTTCCTTCAGATGCCACATATGACTGGCTGCTAGCTAAAATTTGGGTTCGCTCATCTGATTTCCACATCCATCAGACAGTGACCCATCTCTTACGGACACACTTAGTCTCAGAGGTGTTCAGCATAGCTATGTTCCGGCAGCTTCCTGCTGTACATCCTCTCTTCAAGGTTGGTTCTTGCATGAAGGGGTGTATGTGGGTCAGGGAGGTTATCACATTAGTTTGACAAACCAAAAGGAAGTCCTGGTGATAGCTTAGCTGAGATAGTTTGACTGACTGCCCTGCAAGGCAACAAACAGCTAAACCACCAGGACTTCAAACTGTACACTTGGTTGCTGTTGAATTCAATCGGAGAATTTGCCTTCTTGTTTGTCCCATTTCACAGCTTTTGGTGCCACACATGCGGTTCACAATAGCCATCAATACTAAAGCCCGAGAACAGCTTATCTGTGAATGTGGCCTTTTTGACAAGGTAAGTAATCCCCTTTGCCTCCCCCTTTGAATAATCTTCATTATCCTCCATGGTTCTGTATGTGTTTTTATCCTTTCACTATTACATATTGCCTTGTTTCTTGACCTTTCTACTAAAAGGCAAACATAACTAACTAATGAGAAACTGGCACACAGAACTGATGCCTTGTTGTGCTGAAGATGTTATCTTTTACCTCTAAGTAGCCAATTAAGAACTGGCCAATGTCAGGAGTGTGTCAGTAGCTCACTTAGTCGTAGCTGATGTGGCTTAGGGGTATGAGTTCAGGAATGCAAGGTAACATAATATGCACAGACATCCCTGCACATGTATGCACACAGTTTTTCCCCAGTTTCTCTTGAGTACTCATTCATTTTGGTGCAGGGTGGTAAGCAAAAGAATTTGTGATTGTAAAAGAAAATTTGCATCAGAGAAAAACGTGTAGATAAGATAGATTTCTAAGCCCACAAATAGTGGATGTAGGTTCCAGCCTATCTTTATGCATTGCCATAAACAGCAGATCTGCTAGGATTAAAACTCAGCTTCATCTGAGTCAGTGAAACACTGACTGTATATCATGGACTGCCGTGCAGCTCTTAGGTCAAATGTGAACACCTAAATCTGACTGCATTGGTATTTAACATGTATCCAGCTCTTCTTCCCTTGGCTTCCCCAGAAGTGGCATGCTGCATCTAGAAACCAAAACAGGTTGGCATGCAGCAGTCTCTGTGACAACATGGTAGCAGCAAATGGGAAGTTCGGAGAGGTTTCAGAAGCCCTTCCAAAGAGGGAGCCTGTGTTTCAGGACAACTCTGTCCCCCTTACACCTCTGGCACCAGACCGAAAATAGCTTTTCTGCTCCAGAGTTTGTCACCCATGGAGAAAAAAAGAGGTTAAATCCAGGCACCTTCCTTGTCTTCTGTACTCCACTGCTGACGGTGGAGATCTGGCAGGCTCTCCCATCCCTTTGAACAGAGGCATAATGTCTGTACCCTGTGCATGTAGGATGAGTGTGTAGCTAGGACCTGCCAGTGGGGATCCTGGAGTTCCAGAATTTGTTGGTTCCAATGTAGGTGAAAAACTAGCCAGAGGACAGTAAGTGTGAGCTGACTACTGCTACAACACTAGCACCGTATGCTAGAAAAGCAACATTTGGGAGCTTTTGTTCAGTGATTATCTAAATAGTTTTGCAGTGCTTTTTTTTGTGGACACACTGTGTTTTCCAAATGTAACGTATACTGAAACTCTGGCCAATCCTCATCAGCAGCCACCCAGTGGGACTTATATCTCCTGACTTAAATTCCAGGTTGGCTAACAATAGCCCGCATCTCTAAACACTTACTCCTAAACCACTCCAGCAGCAGTGGGTGGCCCTGTTCTACCGCACACCCGGCTGCCTTCTTTCACACACACGCCAGTTCTGGAGCACAGGGCTAGCAGAAAGTGCTTTAGCTTTAATACTTTGATGTTGCTGTACTTTATTACTGTATTCCATTATAAGCAGGTGCTGTACCTATGGAGGAAATATGGATATTAACAGCGATTCATGGAAGAGGTGTGAAATCTTTGAAGTCAAAATGCACAGTTGCAGCAGACCTCTGCAGTTCGGTACTTGTTTGTGTGAAGATGTGGTTTTCCTCTTGAAAAAGAGATTCACCAGCATTTTGAATACCATCTCCTGCAATTTTGGAAAGCCAGTCTTGACACAAAGTGAACATAATCTACTATTCCTGTCTTGCCATTCTTCCTGCAGGCAAATGCTACAGGTGGAGGAGGACATGTACAAATGGTGCAGAAAGCAATGAAGGATCTGACTTACAGCTCCCTCTGCTTCCCTGAGGAGATCAAAGCTAAAGGGATGGACAGCAAAGAGGATATCCCCTACTACTATTACCGGGATGATGGCATTAAAGTCTGGGAGGCCATAAAGAGGTAAGAAACTGTAGTTCTAGAAATGGCTATTAAAGCTAGCATCACAAAGGCAGGACTTCATTTTCTCTCTGCTCACTTTGCTTTTCATCACAGCCTTGTGAACAGTGCCTGGTCTGTTTAGTCACATGGTGCTTTTTCCATCTGAGGAAAAATATATAGTCTAGCCACACCCTTGACAGACTGTTAACTCCTGCTTTTTCCAGCCCTTTTTTCTTGCATTCTGTATTTCAGAGGCCCCTTTATATGTATGTACTCTTCTATAAGATTTCAGATCTTGTTGGAATTTAGCCCTACAAAGGGAATTTAATCAGCTTTTTATTTTAGCTATGCACAAACCAAGAGAGAACTCAACTCTGAGCCAGCCACGTGAGCTGGCTTGCATGAGAGTTGTTTTGAAATTCAATAAATTAGGAATTAACTGATTTGAGCAAAACCTTTCTTAGAATGCCTTAAAATTGCAAGGCCTAAGTTTTGTCAGGGAGGGCAGCAATTGTGAGTCAGAAGAGGTACTGCAAGGCAGATGGACCACACAAACATGGCTGCTTTTCAGATATGAAACTGCCTCAGAACAGAATGATTCATATGTTTTTATTCTACAGTGGGATCTCATTTAACAAACGTATTTTTGTATGGTGTAAGTTGCTTCCTAAATATGCAGCTGTTTCTCATTGCACGGCTTTTCAAAAGCATATTCATTAAAAATCAGATATTTTGTGTACACAAAGTAGGGTGTTTATAATATAAGCATGTTTAAAGTGTTGGGTACATCTTTGTCTCCCGTGTTTTCTCTGTGTTTTGGCGAGGGGTTATCTTGCAATATTTCCTTCAATTGTTAGTGTCCATTTGGGAGGAAAGGAAGTTATAACTTTTCTGTGGTTGTTTTATTGATGTAGTCTATTTTTTGTCCCTCTTCTCTTTCCTATGTTTTCTTTGCTGATTGAGATATGCCTTTTCAAACACGAGATGGTACTTAGTCAATGCAGTTTAGTTTGACAGTTTGTGGGTGTTAAGCTGTCTGGAGGAAGATGTTACACTGCCTCAAACTTGTCTGAGAGATTCTTCATAAATGAGTAATTTGGTTTATAAATGGCGTAGGCAGTACCCTTTTGAGTGCATGGTATCCTGACCTATGAACCCACGGTCATGGATATGTCTAGTCACCATGAATTTCCTACACTCTGTAGGGGTGTTAGTCTCCAGTCTTTTGATAAAATAACTTCTGTCCCCAGCATTGCTTCACACATGGTAGATGGCATAGACTTAATAAAGTTGATAAGGTTGTCCCAGTAGAAACAATGACGCTCACACAGCAAATTTTTAACCCCCTTCTCTAATGCTCAAGTTCTTATTTCTGATCTAACTGCAGATAGATATTCCAACCCAGAATACCTCATCCACACTTCATATACTAATTTATATTTGCATGGAAGAGGGATTAAAATACTGCTATTGTGCAAGAGAAGGTATACCTTCTGTATGCATTTGGCACAGGTGCAAGGTGGTGGAGGCAGAGCTCATGTTGGGCAGATTTATCTCTGCACGTTGCCAGATTTTTCTTTTCTTTTGGCTTCCTCTGGAAGCCAATATTACTTAAACTCTTGGTGTTTATGCAGTTGCTTGTCTGCCTCAGTAACAACTTTTGACTTGGTTAGTTAATAGAAACCACACTGACACATTCGTAAAGGTTTCCAAATTGCAATAAATTTATAGCTTATTAGGGGAGAAATCTGTAATGGATAACAATCTGTATTGGATAACTTAATCCCATCAGTCAGCTTCCACAGTCAAATGTTTCACCCTATGGGTTGTTGTCAAAATATTTAGCAAGAGATTACAGGTACCTGCAGAGCTAACAGTATATCTCAGCATAGCTCAGTTATCTCCCTGATTTGCATTTCATGACTGAATGACTGGTTGATGTCTGCTTATGCAGTGGGTGTAGGAGAAAAGCTCTAGACCTCTTCTCCCCAAGAGAAGTTTCCTGGGCCACCCTTACTTCACCTGGAGTGTACTACTTGGGTTTTGTGAAAAGGATGTGCAGTAGGAGGGAATCAGTTATGTGAATGGCATTTGGGAGAAGCTTTGGAGTATCCTGCACAGGGGATGGTGCTGGTATCAACAGTTTGGGAACCTCTGTTCCCAGGGTGAGAGCCATGTGGATCTGCCACAGGGAGTCTGTGTTAAGCAAAGAAAAGGCTGTAGATGTGAGGGCAGAGGTCTGGGCAGGAGCAAAGACTCAAACGAGGCTAAAGCGCACAGGACTGTTCAGGGGATACAGTGTAGTCCAGCACATTTTTGTTGGGGGAGGAAGAGATGCTGCCATCAGAAATGAATAAAAGGTGCCTGTGTGCATTCCTTCTGCTTGTGGGAAGGAGGAAGGAGGGTGTTGAGACCTGCTCTTGCTCTTCTCTCTTTTCCTGTGCAACATCTGCCTCCTCTGCAAGGTCAGTAGGAGGTCTTCAGGGAATGGCAGGCTTGCTTTCTCCTTGTTTTGTTGTGTTCATTTGTTCCTGTGTCTGCAGTTTTGCAGAGGATGTGATTCACGTCTACTATGAGAGTGATGAGGTGGTGTCTGAGGATGTGGAGCTCCAGGCCTTCGTCAAAGACATTTATGTCTATGGGATGAGGGGCGTGAAGACCTCAGGTAAGGTATGATGGCCCAGCCAAGACTGCAGCTTGTTGAGAACCTGCTGACAGCAACATTGCATGCACAGCATGCCTTGAGCTGTTGAAGACCCTCTCCCTTCTTGGCCTAAAGACGCTTAGTTTTATGGGTGAGGCCCTCCCTTCCTCAGGAGACAGCTCCTTCCTTTGCTGCAGATTCTCACCATGAGCTTGGGTGACTCCTATAATCTCTCTGTACACTGGGGATTGGTTCTTTGATCTTCTTTGCTCATGCTTTAAGCATTAGTGTCATTGTTGAGCCATTCTGCTTTCTTCAAGAGAAGATACTCACAATTCTTTCCAAGAAATATTTTCCTTCATTCTGCCTCTCATTTCTTGCAAACCATTACTTGGCTGTGGGAGCTCTCATCCATAACATGGCTCTATTCTCCCACCTGAGTTAACACTCTCCTGCCTTTCCCTAAACACGTTTTTCTTCCACTCACATTTTGTCTAAGCAGGTTTTCAGGAATTTATACAGGTGGGTGGGGATTCTTCATGCTGTCCTGACTGATTTACATCTGGAAACACCTGTTGGCAGTGATCTGGGGCAGATGGGTCTGGCTTTGTATGCACACATTTGTGTGTGAGACCCCCAGGCAAAACTGTGATATTTACACTCATTACCAGTATACACTGGTGTATAACAGCCTGCTGGGCTCTACCTGCTTGGACAAGCAAAGGATTGGGGGACACCTGGTTGCTATCATCTTTGTTTGTCTAGTTGTCTCTTAGGAAAAGCTTAGTAGTGGCCTGCTAGTAGGAACTTCATGCTTGACCTAAGCATATTGATATGGGACAAGTACTGAGCCTTTCTAGGGCTACAGCTGGGGTGGAACACTACAAGCACCACTAGTGGCAGGACTGCAACTACAGGTGGGAAACCTGCCAGGCCTGCAGCATCCCTGTCTGCACTGCTGCCACTCCAAGGCCTGGGGCAGGGAGCAGGGGGACTTGGCTGGTTCTGTAAATAATGGAAGGAGGATAAATGGGTGAAGCTGTTGCACCTGGAGCTTCCCCTCCAGTCTCCATTCCTGCCCTGGGAAGACTGCTCTGACTGGGAGCATGTCAAGCCCCTTTAAAGATGAGCACAGTGTGGTTAGGATAGCAAGACACAGAAGGGGATAGTGTGTCCTCTCCTCTTTGGGCTTGGTGGCTGGCCAGAGCTACCATTTGCCTCTTCCACCTCTCAGGTTGAGTTCATATCTGCATCAGGTTGCTGCAGGAGATGTGGAAGCAGCTGGTACAGGCAGACTGAGCAGGGGCAGCTCATCCCAGGATGCTGACAGGTTTCTGGTTACCCTGGGACATGTGGTCATGTTGGACTGGTACAGGGAGTACAGCACAGGACTGTGGTGTAGTGGAGAAAGGAGAGATATAGGCTTGGGGGTGCTTTCTTAGCAAAATATTTCCCTAGTCCTGACTATTCCCCTCTTTTTCTATATAGCTCCATTTGATTACTCTCCTTTGCCATGGTTTAACCCCAGCTGACAACTAAGCCCCACAGAGCTGCTTGCTCTTTCCTTCCTGGTGTGATGAGGGAGAGAAATGGAAAAAGTAAAAAGTGAAAAAAGTGAGAAAACTCATGGGATGAGATAAAGACAGTTTAATAGGTAAAGCAAAAGCTGTGCATGCAAGCAGAGCAAAACAAGGAATTAATTCACTACTTCCCAAAGATAGTTTGATGCAACTATTTCTGTTCCTCATTCTGTTGTTTCTCTTTCAGAAGTTCTCATTTCCTCACTTCCTGTTTCAGCAAATAAGCTCTCTCTGCACTCTTTCAGTGCACTTGATCACTGAGCCTTGGACCTTTATAAATACAAGCACATGGTCATTTGCTCCTTGGCATGAACCTTCCCTGCTTGCACTGCAGACTGAAGAAAAAGGGAGCATCTGAGGCCCCTGCCCTGTGGACTCTCTGGGTTCCCTGCTGCAGGGTAGGTAGGGTGAGAAGACAGGGATGCAGTACTTTTTAAAGGTGTAAATTATACTTTGCCTTTCCCTTAAGGAACTCTGCATACTTTGTAAACACTGGTGATGCCTCACAAACCTGTATGAGCTAAGGCTGGATCACTCTGGTTTTATGGCTGGACAGCCAAGACACAGAGTAGTTGAGCTCCTATTAGACCACACAGCAAGATTCAGAAAGAGAATGCCCTGCTCTTCAGTGTCTGCTGCATGGTCCTCTAATTCATGCCTTTTGAGTAGCTGATTACTACTGGGTAACTGGGTTACTTAAGCTTTTCTTCTCCCTTGTTTAGGGTTTCCTAAGACCATCAGGACACGAGAGAAGCTAGCAGAATATCTCACGGTGATAATATTCACCACATCAGCCCAGCATGCAGCTGTGAATTTTGGTCAGGTAGGAACTTCTGGGAAGACTGTTCTTTCTGGGCTGGGAGATGCATCAACCAGGACAAGGTCTGAGAATGCCATATTGCCACATGCCATATTCCATGATGCACCAACATCCTTTGCATCTCTTTCTGCCTGACCACAGTGCCGTGGGCATGTTCTTAGAGCAAACTTTGCAGAAAAGAGCAACTGGAGAAAAGGAGATTTTTATCATTTAGAGGTTTTATATCAGAGGTCACCTCAGTTTATCAGAAGAGATCTTTGTTTACTAAAATAATCTAAGTCCTTAGCCTGGCTGGTGTGGCACATGCCTGTGGTTAGCAGAATAACTGCTTACATTTAGACAACCCATCTCTCTCCCTTGTGAGATAGTGAGAAAGTCTTCCTTGCCGCCTTCAGTCCTTCTCTAGAGCATCTCTTTGTCCTTTAGTTAGTATCTTCTGTAATATGAGCCTCTCAGAAAGAGAAGTAAACTCCCTGGTGTCAAGACTCCTGATTTTCTTTGCATTGTTTCTGAATACCAGCCACTGTACTCTCTTGTAGCTTCTCACTGTACTCTCTTGCTTTGTTGTGCAGTACGACTGGTGTTCCTGGATTCCCAATGCCCCACCAACAATGCGCTGCCCTCCTCCAACAGAAAAGGGGACAGTCACCATTGAGCAAATTGTGGAGAGTCTGCCAGACAGGGGACGTTCTTGTTGGCATCTTGGAGCTGTCTGGGCCTTGAGCCAATTCCAGGAAAATGAAGTAAGTCAGCCTTGTTTCTCTAGGTGGTGAAGATGTAGGTGAGACCATGAGGGCCATGACAATACCACATGGACTCACAAGATTGTACAGCTGCTCAGTGCTTGACTTGACCATGTTTACCTTTCTGTGGAGGTGTATCAGTGGTGTGGTTTTGCCCTTGTTTTGCCAGATGCAAACCAGCTCTGAGCAAAAACTCATATTTTTACTCTGAGGCTGTGTTTCAGACAAAATGAAAGTTCCTAAACTCAAGTGTGGTGTTGCCAAGTAAGGATGCTGGTGTGGGAGGAAGAAAGCTGCAGAGGCACAAAGGTTTTCTTCACTCCTTTCCCCAGCAGTAATGGTAGAGAAGCTACAGAACTGCTGTGTCCCTGTGGCCTGTCCCTTTGGAAAATCTGTCCCAGTGCAACGTGCACTACAGCTGTGACTTGTGCCTGGCTGGTGTGGAGTGCCAACAAAACAAGCCTATGGGAGGCCTTGTAGGCATGGTCTGTAGCCATTTCCTTCATGTAAAATGGGTTTATAGGTACTTGGTTCTCTCATCCAAGGGCTGTGTCTGGAGGATGTGTTGTGAAATCCTTAAATGGAAGATGGTGGACAGAGGCCACTTCAAATGAAGTTTCTCTTTAAGAAGAAAGTACATTTAATCTGTGAAGCCAGTAGTATGGGTAGTCTCATGGAAAATAGTTACCTAAAGCAGGTAACATGTCAGTAAGTGTATTGGCAATGCGGTATTCAGTGCAGCCTTAGAGTCCAAGCTTCCACTTGAAAACTGAAACTTCACGGTCGCTGAAAGAAGCAGTCTTCTTCCTTTTTCATCCCTGGGTGTTCACTGGCTTCCCATGCTGCCTATTTCTTTAGCAGCACAAATATTTGAGCAGCTTCAGAGAGATTTGGCTTGGGAAACTGATCTGGCTGACCACTAGTCTGAAAAAAAGTGCTTTTATTTCAGCGGATCAACTGTCTACATGTGGAGGTGGTGCCACATAGACTCCTGAAGCAGCACTATAGAAAGGCTGCAGGGATGGAAAGAAGCAGCCAGCAGTGGAGGGAGGATGGGACAGCATCTTTCATTGACAGTGCCAGCATAGGCTAGCTTAAATATTGATGGCACTATTTTAAAAGTAGTATTTGTGAAGCTCTGAGTGTTGTTCTGCTGGATGACATAATCTTGAGACAAAAGAACCTTTAGTTTCTCAAAAGGTTTAGTTTCTCTTGGTGTTTTTCAATTAGCTGTTTCTGGGCATGTACCCGGATGAACACTTCGTGGAGAAGCCGGTGAAGGAGCATATGGCAAAATTCCGCAAGAATCTGGATGAGATCGTCAGAACCATCACCGAGCGCAACAAGAACAAAAAGCTTCCTTACTACTACCTTTCCCCAGATCGCATTCCCAACAGTGTTGCTGTTTGAGCAGATACCCAGGAGTCTTTGGAGGCACGTAAAGCTAGTGATGCTTTTCTGTTATATATGCTTCTTTTCAATGAACTTTCAGAAATGGATAAAATGAGAAACCCACCCTCTCCATCAGAGCTGACCCATAGTCGATTTGGACTTTCAAAACAAGTATGATTATGACTGACACTGCAGACGAAGTCTAATTGGCAGCCCTCTTGGTCAAATTTGTTACAAGTTTCTTTTTCCAAGATTTTTTAATTAATCTTAGCATCAGTATGCATCTTTCTGTTAGCTTTCCCTCTCCTGGTCAAAACAATATAATTGGAGATTTACACATCTTATTCAGTGAAAATAGTATCAGGAGCAATAAGCAAGTCACATTTTAAAAATCCTTCCTATTCTTAATAGGTAACACTATTGACATATAAAAATATAGTCTTTAAAGTTTATACTTTGTTTTAAATCTGGTTAAATATCTTCACTACAACTGTGAATGTCCTAATCAGGATGAAGGCAGAAGCAGGACATTTTCTTAACATAGCTGAGGGTTTTTTTACCATTATCTTACTGAGTTCATGTGAGATGAGATAGCCTGCCTCATAGGAGATGAAAGTTTTGTACCTACAGAAACCTAGATGTTAGCTACATAAAACTAGCAAAGTTTGTTTTAGCCTCTGCCAGCAGAGTTTGATGTCATTCATACATATGGACAAATGTTTTGCTTAGCACAATGGCAACAAGTACAGACCTAGCAATGTTTATGCTTCCCTTTTGTTTCCTTGCTGGGGCTGCTGGGTTTTGTGGATAGTTTCTTCTGTTTTGTGGATGATGAAGAGACTACTTTGTATAATGATAAAAGTTGTGGAGAAGGGTTAATTGACAGCTTCTAAGGGGAATCTTTAGATTTGGCCAATTAAGCATAGTTGGCATGTTCCACCTTAGTAATAATCGAGTTTTGTCTGTTTTGTTTAGAGGTGGTAAGATTCAAGTTCTTGGGCTTTGGTTAAAGTTGAGAGAGTCCTGAGATGATGAAAGCAAAAATGAGGTTTGGGAAACTTGAGTTTTAGTTTTGTTAACAATGGTTTTGGTTTATTTTTCTCAGAATTTGTTCATTGTACTAGCTTTGTCAGCCTGCAGTGTGTTTTCTCAATAGATAAGAATGTTTCTTCTGCTAATAAACCAAAACTGAACAAAAACATTTAGCTTTTATTTCTTAACTCAATATCTAATGCTGTATGTCTCAAAAACCTTGGAAGAATAAGCCCCATGTGCTGGGTAGAGAAACAAAGCACCTGCACTTTGAGAAAGTTATTTCTATCATTCATGTGTGATTTGGAAAAGGGTGCCTCTTAAATATACGTCCTTTCTGTTTCATATGACTGATTCCCTTTTCCTCCCCCCAGCTGAAGAGTTTCAGTAAAAATGTGGAAGGTAAGACTACTTCCTGTTATTGTGGAAGTATGTTTAGGACTTGTGCATCTTCCTTTTACTGCAACCCATGAGAAATGATGACTGTAGAAGCAGAGGCATACAGTTCTGTAGTGACAGTGGAACAAGACCGGGGGATTTGAGATCATAACATGTAAGTCACAAAAAAAAAAAAGGTGCAACTTAAACGCAATAGGCAAAAATTGCAACAATTGATGATGCAATATACCCAACATGCCAGCCCTAACTCTTGTCCTTCCTGTGTGTTCAGCGAATGTCCTCTTGCCTCAGCTTTCATATGATAATGATCTGCATAGTCAAGTATCTGTCTAGAAAACAAAATATGGGGATAGAGGCTGTTGGCTGTTCCCTTGCATCTGTGCCCTCTGCTCTAGCCTGTGGACCTGGGATACAAGTAGGGTTGATAGGAAGTTTGAGGAACTGACTGTGCAGCTTTGAAGGCTGATATTAGCAGTCTGATTCAGCTCCAGGAGAGGCTGTGGAAAGAGGTAAGGAGGTTAAAAGTAACACTGTCACCAGAAAGGAAGCAAATACATGCAAGTAGTAAAGCGCTTACCCTTCCAGGGGGTCTGAGTACACATGTTCCTTTCCCACTCTCTGCTCCCTTTTCAACCAGGCAGCATCCACCAGAAAGTCACATTCCTGTGCATGGGCTGTGGGTTCCTCCCCTACATTTTTAGCCATGACTTGCACAGAGGTATCCTCTAAGTTATGGTACTAAGGTAGAGCATCCACTCACAGGATCACTCCTAGGTGGAAATGAAAGGATCACCTCTCTCTGAAGTGGGTCATGCACTCATCTTTGTGATAGATATTACTGTTCAATGTGCATTGTCCCATGTTTAATGAGATTTGACAGCCAATGACATGTCTTGGCTGGATGGCTGTTGCTGCTGGCCAGTCCAAGGGAATTTAGTCTGTCCCAACTTTAGCTTCCTTGTTGTCTTTTCCAATTGCGGTGATTCTCAATTAGCTGGAATATTGAACTGGGAGACATTCCCTTCAGAAAGTCATGGCAGTAGCTCAGGAAGGTCTGGCATCTCAGCCCTTCCTCTTGGCGTTTGGTCACAGGAGAGGGCACTCCGGCTGTAAAACACTATTAGTGTTAGTGAGAAAGGAACTGGGAAGGTTTGTCCTAAAGGACTGTCACAAATAGAGGAGAGAACCTAATGTTTACTCCCCAGGCAGATTTAAAAAGATTATCTCCTTAAGGAGAAAAGGAAGCCTTGAGATGGAGAAAGACCATCAAGAAGGGGACAGGGCAGGCATCTCCCTGCTGAAGTCTCTGACTTTTTGGGTTCATCAATGACAGGATTTATCCCTCTGCAGCCAGCCCAGTGCTCATCACTAACCTCCCATGCTTTCCTCTTTTTGCAGAGTGAGGTTACCACTGTAAACTCTTCTTTGGACATTCCCTTCCCAACCCCCAAACATCCCTTGCACTAATATAACGAGTCTCACTGCCCTTGGAAACAAAGAACAGATACTTCATAGTCATTCCACAAGAAGTAAGCTACCCATTTTTTTTTTTTATTTTGTTTTCAGTCAATCCCCATTTTACAGGTGGGGAAATGGAACAAGAGCAATAAAATCCAGCAGATCAGCTCTGATTTGAGGTGCCTCCTTTGTAGAAGGATTGTGAGAAAGTTGTTTGCCTACTGCATGGCAATTTTAGCCTTCTAGAGAGCAGGCAACATGCTTGGGCTTGTCTAATCAGAATTATCTGCTCTGTTGCATATAAGGCAGAACACGGAATAGATGCCAGAAGACCTGTTTCTAACTAGCAAGTTTTAATCAGCGACTGGCCTTAGTAGCTACGTGGCGTCTAGGAAGTAATTGCACATACTGAGGTATAGCACAAAGTGCTTAGTTTGCTTTATTTGTACTATAAACAGGAATAAATATTGCACAATCGGATATGGCTGGTAAGTTTAGAGGTTAACTGAGTCATGGGTTTTTATGGCCAGAAGATGTGGCTATGATTGCTTAGACTGATCTCATCATAACACATATCTTTGTATTTCCCTGAAGCATTTCCCTCTTCGAATTCAATACAGGGGTACTTGATCTAGCAAACTATTTTCTGTGAAAATGTCCACTCATGATTTACCAAAATACATGGTTTACCTCAGTGTTTGAGTCACTTATCTCACTGGTGAATCTCTTTTACTGTTAAAGATATGTGCTATGTTTCTAGTTGTGAGTTCATTCTGGTTTGGTTCTTGCAACAGTTTCTTGCAGTAGTTTTGTGTGACTAAAGATCCTTCTCTGACCACTTCCCTACTACATACTTCCCCTTTCTTTTGACAAACTGAATTCATTTTCTGGAGCCTTTTGCTCTAAGACTTTCTTTAAACCTCTTTTCCATTCCCATTGCATCTTTATTAATGCTGTGTGAGCAGCAAGTGGGAAGTGGGCAACAACTGCAAATCAAGGGCTAGTTCAGTCATTATTTCATAGGCTGGATTTTCCCCTGCCCACAACTATGTGTCTGCAGTTTGTCTGCAGTGGTGTGTTTCTGTGGTTTATCAGCAACCTCTTAATTGCACCAGCTTCAAATTCAGCTGCTGTCACCTCCCCAAGTCTGTGATCTCTGCTAAAGGGATAGGTGGTAGGAACCAGGTTTGAACATTGAAGCTGACACAAACAGTGGCCTCTGCAGAGGGCGTGGGGAAGCAGGATGGGTGCACCAAGGAAGCCTGGTCTCCAAGGTTCTGCCAGGGGCAGACATATACACTCACACAGGTGCTGCCATCACTGGTGCAGCTGGTATACAGGGGAAGGGAGGGACTGGCTGCTTACCAGTTTGTCTTAATTCACATACATGCAGGTACGTGCATACAGGCATATAAATGTATCATAAGGGCACAGGCAGGTGACATGAGTGGAATTGCAGAGCAATGCGGTAAACCATCACAGACACAGAAAGGACATCATGTGGGCAGAAAGTTGCTACCTGCTTTTAGGTTTTGGCTGGATAGAGACGAAAGGCTTGATAAAAGGTTAGACAGATCTTTTCACAACTGTGAGAAACTACTGTTATCTCGAAAGGAGGTGTCTACAATTCTAGGAGGCATCACAGAATATATGTCAACTATACAGGCAAAGGGAAAATATGATCTATAGAGATTTGTCCATAACCACTCAGAAAATTAGAGGCAGAACTCAGAAAAACAAGGATGTTAGTTCTGTGATCTGACCACAAGGCCTGAATTTCCTTCCCTTACTGCTAGAGTTTCCTTGTAAAGCAGAAGCTGATGCTGCAGTTGTCCAGAAAAATGGACAAAGTAATGGATAAGATGCTAATTGTCTTCAGCAGTGGCAGAAGAGAAGAGCTTTACCTGTTGAAGAATTAAATTCCAGCCTGAATATGCCTATATCTTGCAAACACTGGGAAGGTTAATTGTCCTATACAGTGAGATGAGGATGCTGAAGAAGGTGATGCTGCTTCAGAGACTGAAGATGTACAGTTTTTGGTTTTGTGAGGTGAGTTCTAACACAACAAATTATTTTAAATTGAATGGATATGCAATAAATTGCTTTAAAAAGCCAGAGGGGAGAGGTAGCTGGAGTAGTCGTTTGGAGCTGCTTCTCACAGGCCTGTGCTATTACTTTTAAAATCGGAAGTAACAGAGTGGTTTAAGTGTTTTTTCATTTGGTAGTGGGTTTTTGGGTGTTTTTTTAAGCAGATGTGAGTAGAGATTATTTGACACATAGTTTATTTTAATGAGCGTTCTTTAGCTACAGAACAGGCACAGCAAAGGCAGGGGTATGTGAAACATATTTTGGAAACATTGAAGGATATTCTTACTGCTGACCTGAGGTTATCACTGAGGTCAGAACATAATTTAATATCTATAATACATTAAGGTGTCCCTGTAACATCTATCAGTTTTAGTGTCAAGAGCAGTTTTAGGTGTTGTGGACTATTAGCTATTGCCACCTTATCTTCAGCAACTACCAGTCTCTTGATGAAAGCCTTTGCCTTAGGATACAATAAAGAGAAAGTAGAAATCTATTTGTTCATCTGTTGATACTGGGAAAAAAATGGGCAAGATTCTACGGGTGCTCTAAACCGATATAGCTAATTTGAAATAATTGATGGCTATATGGATTTATATTTACTCAGAGCTGTCTTTAATTTTTGCCTTTATAGATATTGCTGACTATTTTGATCCTTTCCTGTTCACTCCTGGAAATGGCATGCTTCCCTTACCTGACATTTGTTTGTGGGCAAATTTGCCCACAATCACTAGCAAATTGTTTTCCAAAGCACTAGAGGGCAGCAATGTTATATTAAAACAAATATCTTTCCAGCCTTGGACAATACTGGTACCAGCAAGACAAGACAAGCCCTGGTTTCTCCTACTAGTCCTCTTTTCCAACAGAGCTGGTAATCTTGTTCAAGCACAACTCTGATTGCTAGGGCCAACATCATATCACTATGTTTTGTTGTTGTTTGGTTTTGTTTTTTTAATGAATCCTCATTCATCTTTTGCTCTACTAAAGAAGACTTCAAATGTGAAGTCTGCCACTTGAGTATGGTGTGCTCACTTGTACTCAGTACCTCTGCCTTAGACTGTTTGTTGGTTTAAATACATGCTTAGGTGGAAGGGCATGGAAAAAGCTCCCTCTGCACAAGTTGCTGTACAGATCTGCTTGTCTGAGGCTTTCTCACTGTTTCTGCTGGCTACCTCCTGGCACGTGGGCTCTCCTAGCAGCACTGTTAGAGGACAGCCCTTAGTGATACTGAGCAAGAATGTCATAACTGGGCTGTTGCCATCTATTTGGCACCAGATGCCAAGGTAGGTTTTCAGGGAAGAAGCGTCTAATTGTTTTCTGCCTGTAAATTACCTCTGCGACTGTACTGCAAGGACATCACTTACGTTCACTTTTAAAAAGCATTTTTCATGTTAACATTTGAGTACATGACCTTTGGGAATAAAACTAGGTGATGTTGTTTACTTAAACACAACCAGGATAACAATCAGGATGGTTTGTTTGTTTGTTTTCAAAAAATTGTTTGTGTATTTGGATGAAAACTAGTATACAAAACCAGAATTTACTTCCTGCTGGAGAGTTATGCTTCTGTCCCCCCACTACATCAGCTCTCTTATTAGGTGAATTAAGAACGTACTAAATGGTATAGCAACATACAGCTGGAAATGTGTGCAGAAGGACTGTAAGGAGACCCAGCAGCCAAGCCTGGGTCAGACCAATGCTCCAGCTATGCCAAAGTCTTTCTGATAGTGGTTAGGAATGCATGTGAATACATATGGCACACACTTCTGGCTGCTTGCAACATGCGCTGTATTGACAGTCAAAGAGTCAAAAAGATGGAGTTTGGGAGAGAGGACAAGACTTTCTTCACCTCTCCAGTCATAACTCTGGGTGGGGATGAGGAGAAGACTGTGTAAGGGAGTGTAGCAAACATTGCAGTTGCACAACTTTTGATGGGATTAACTGGTGAGTCCATGGGATTAAGGGTGTAATTCTTAGGTTGAACAGGAGACAGAGTTGTTTGGCATCAGATGGCAGTGCTGAGAACTGACCTGAAGGATAAATTGCTGTCTGGCCTGCTTGTCTTAGGGGCAATGTATGAGACAGTAAGAAAAATTTCTGGATTTTAGGTGTTACAACATCTGTGTAGGTAGCCAGCTTCAATGAGCACAAAATGATCAATCTTTTGGTACAATATCTCTGGCAAGGGGTATATGACATTTAGCACAAGCTGTAAGTGAACATCACGCAGATTTGCCCAGTTTTATGTAGTCTTGCCATATATCACATCTTGCATATATCACAATGTTGCAGGCACAGATATGTCAGATACGGGCCATGTGACTCTCCTTCACTGATGTAATCAGGCTGCGTGTGGCCGGTTAGGCTGTACCACACAGTGCCATCACTGGGGCAAATAATATGTTCAGCCAGAGGCCTGGGAACAAATGGGATCTGCAGAGCATCTGAGAAAGTTGCAAGTTTGCAGCATCTTGTCCTCTCCAACACAGACTTGTTCTTGGTGAGCACTGATCTGGAGGGATTGCTTTGTGTATCATGATGATTTGAATCCCAGTAGCTCTCCTTGGACCTGGAATAAATCAGGTAGAAGTAGAAAAGGAGTAGAGGAATGCCCCAGATCACCCCTATCTCATCTCACCCTGTCTTAGGAATTCCAACCAAATGTCCTGGTCACAAAGGCTACAGATTGGAGCCCAGCTCACAAAGTCACCATTACTGATGACTTGGGTCTCTGGGTAGTTAGGAGTGCGAGGAGTCCTTCCAGTCCAGTTATCCTTGCTCTGTGCTCCAGCCACCCAGGTCTCTTGCTCAGTCTGAGAGCATTGGATTGATCTGTGATTACACAATGACATGGGACTTTTCCATATGGAGCAAACAAATCTCTAGGTCTATAATCAGTGCAGTCAGAGCCCCAGAAATCTCCTGTCATGCTGGAGATGCCTTGATGCATCTGTAGGTCTGAAGGTCCTTGTGGGTATTTCTTCCCTTTTAAGAGGGTACATGTATGTAGCGTTGTCCTTGTGCAGTGCAACCTGTCACTATGGCTTCTTCTTAATTATGGTTTTGGTTTGGGAAACAAACTTATGTTTGGAGTCTTCAGGGAGCAAAAAGAAGGATAATGAAAGCAAATATTTGTAGCATACTTGATTGGTCTGATGTTCATGCACTGCAAGGAAGGTCTTCCTCTGTGTAACTACAGGTAAAACAGCAGTCTTTTAAATTACAGGGATGGTGACTCAACCACTTCCCTGTTCCAATGCTTTACAACCCTTTCAGTGAAGAAATTTTTCCTAATAAACCTCCCGTGGCACACCTTGAGGCCATTTCCTCTTGTCCTATCACTCGTTACTTGGGAGGAGAGACTGACCCCCACCTCGCTATAACCTCCTTTCAGGTATTCGTAGAGGATGATAAAGTCTCCCCTGAGCCCCCTTTTCTCCAAGCTAAACAACCCCAGCTCCCTAAGACGCTTCTCATAAGACTTGTGCTCTAGACTCTTCACCAGCTTTGTTGCCCTTCTTTGGACATGCTCCCGCACCTCAATGTCCTGAGGCCCAAAACTGAACACAGTATTTGAGGGAATATGATTCTGTTGGAGCTGCTTTTCTGAGGTCATAATTTACCTACAGCCCACTCTCCTCTTGGCCTGCAAGTACATGGTCTGGGAATCATTCAAAATTCAGGGCCTGCACCTAGTGATTGGGCTGATGATTTTCTCCCTTAATGTCTCATTTTCCCTAAGGCATCAGTCTGCAGTCTGCAAAATATATTCAGATGACTCATGGAAAGCAAAACAAATTATTACTCTGCTTCCAATAGTAGCACAAAGCACAATATCATAAGGATAGATCCAGTTAAGGTATTGAGATTAGAGCCTGGAGAAACTTGATTCAGACATAGGAAAAACACTTTATTATGTAATAAGAGGATGATGATGTGCCCTTTTTAAAAAAAAAAAATAAAATCCTTTATTAAGACTGAAGTACTTTTAGGCAGGCCTTCACCCTCACTCATCTATAGGTCCCCTCAAGTACACATGGATCAAATAATAAATAATAGTCTGTCCTTCATAGCTTTTAGTCTGAAGAGTCAATGTACCTTCCATTGAAAGGTACAGTGAAAGAGGTCATGGAAGTTCACTCTTCATTTTCATTGAAAGCTATCTAGAAAGTCTGATGTTGGACCCTTTCAGCTGATGCCTGGATTAACTGAGTTCATTAACAAACATTTAACTAACCCATTTGCTCTGATAAATCAAATGTTCTTCTTGCCAAGTCCTTGCGAAATATCAGATGATAGGCTTTGCAATGTGTCTGGTTAGTTCTTATTTATACTTTGTTTTGCTTCCAGTGGCTGTATCATCTGAGCTATTGAATACTAACAGAGGTATAACTAACAGAATGTATTGTACTATACCACATGTGGATCACTGTGCATATTTTTCCTTACTGAGAGCTTTACTTAATAACTCTACTTCATAGTCACATAAGAAGAAGGCAGGGGCATATACCCATATTTATTTTTTTTAATTGACATTTTTTTGCTGAAATGTTGTATATTTCACGTCTCTCAAGTGGGGAAAATAAATCATAGTTTAAGTTCTCCTCTTCCACTATTCCAAGTGAGTTTAAGACAAAGGATAGGGGACATCTTTCACGTTTATGAGAGAGAATGCATTAGGCACCATCATTTCCAGGAGAGGTGATATGGATGGGAGAAGTGGATGAGCCACCTTTCACACTTAAGGACGGCAGGGATGAAAGCTGCAGCAGAAGAGGGTTTACCTGGATCTTATTCACCCAGTGGTCTTATGCATGAAATCTAGGGAGGACTGAAAGAGTTTGTTACATGATTTGGCTGTGGGCTGGGGCGAGAGAATCAAAACTCAAAACCAGACAGCTGCCACAGAAGAGCATGGCTCCTCTGGACTCTGAATCAATCACTATTAAACACTAAATGAAACTCAAATACAACTATTAGCTAAGAAAATCTTGCTTTGGCATGAAGTACACATATATTTTGCCTTAACTGAGTGAACTCTGGCTTTGGTTCATTGACAAGTTCATCTTTCGTGTTGCCTTCCAAGTTATTGCTGCTTGTGTCCTGCCAGGAAAGCACTATCTGTTCATCTACTACCCAGGTACTGCTTGTGAGGTCATGCTAGTTCTTGTACCTCGTGAGATGCAGGTCATGAAAGGCATCAGTTCACCATTCACTGCCAGAGCATTTAATGACTGGCTTCTACTGTGATAAGTAGAAAAGACATCCCAGAAACTCTCCCTTGACCCTGCAAATTCTTCTTTTCCCTCTGTCTCCATGTGGCTGGTGGGGGCCTTCACACAGGGAATGACTCAGGGTCTTTGGCCAAGGCAACCACTGGTCCTCCCTGTCTCACCTGTCTCTGTCCTTGTACCCCACAGCCCCACTGCATACTCACCAGCTTGGCACTGACTTCTACAGAGAAAGGTCCCTACCAGGCAGTGCACTTCTCTTTGACTTGTAGTATATTAAACACACTTCCCTCACTTTCTTCCATTTTCTGACACAGTCCATCTTTCTCAAGTTATTCTACATTCCCTTGGTTAGCATGTAGAGTCAGGAGATATGATTTACACTTTTACTGCAGTTCCTGTATTTTGGCATGGTTAGGGGAAAAGCCTGATTAATATAAACTTTAAGTTAAACTGTTGCTGGTTTCTGGAATTTTCTCCATTCAAAGACTGAAGCTTCCCAAATGGTAAGAAAACATGTAAATACATCTGTGGGAACTTGTCTGGCAAACTAAGCTGATGAGAAGAATAGCCAGTAGTGTATTCTCCCACAGGCATTGGTATTGTATCGCTCTAGGGGTTTCTTGCATGATATTGAAGAAATTGCCACAGCCTGACTTTTGACGCAATCAGCACAGACATGGTATCACCACAGTGGAGAATCCTCCTCCACCACTATCCTCCTGCTAGAATGGTCCGGTGCTGGCTGTGCCGCCATGGTGGGATCATGTCTCAGTGCTGTTCCATTTCTTTGATTTTTCTCCTCTAACTTCCCAAACTACTCTGCTACTTCTGAGCTTCTGTTTCTGGAAGGACTGAAAAGCATAGTGAAGGCATATGTTATATCACTTGGCATTAGCATTGGTTACTTTTTTCTTCACATTTTAAATGCATGATTTCTTATCTGTTTTCCTTAGTTACTGTAGTTACTTGATATCACCAAGTGTAGTCAATGGTTTTGTTACTTGATTACTGCTGAATTTTTCTTGAAATTTAAAGTGTCACTTGAGATATTTTTCCATCATCATTTTTCTTTATGATATGCACTGTTTTCAGAACATACAGTCTATCAGCAAGTTATATGTTTCCATTATCTTTTGGGATGATGATAAGCAACTTTTAAAAGTTGCTGAATGCCTCTAGTTAAGGCCCTAGCCTGCATCTCAGCAGGTCTGTGTTCAGGTCCTCTTTGTACTGCAGATTCCTTGCTCAGCTTTTGGAAAGGCAGGGTGGGCATTCTGCCCTGTGATGATGATGTCACAGGGACATCTGATAAATTTGCCCCTTGACTTCTTTCTCTCCCAGGGCATGGACCTTTCAGATGACCTGCTGTTCACCATGGCAGTTCTGCAGCTGGTTTAGGAGGAGCTCCACTGACCATGCAGACAGCTAGGAGCAGCAATCTCTTTGCAATTTGACAGCCTTCACTTCTGTGCCTCTCTTTACCATGTATAGCAAATGGGATAGACTTTTCCCATTTCCTGACTTTTTTCTGCCTGGTTCAAGGAAGGGCCGTTCTTTCTTAATGCTGGCCACAGTCTAGAGTTAAGCACCTTGACTGTATTCAAAGACGATGGGTTATAGCAGCAACATAGTGATTGGCTGTTGGTGGAGTTACAGGAAGGTGAGGTCATAGGAAGGCTGTTATCAGCTTAATTTCCTTGCCCTTTTGGAGACTAAACAAGCAATTTGCTATGTATTGCAAATGACTGATGAACTTCATTGACTTCATCCTTTTCAGCCAAGTTATGTTTTGGGTCCAGCGAGTTCACACACAAATATTTAACCAAGTTTTTTGAGTTAGCTGGTCAAATGTCATTTCTGTGACCTGAAAACTAATGATGTGGTTTGTATCTTATCTCTAGTACTACTTATGTAGCATATTACAAATATGAGTGTTGCAAAAATTGTTGAATGCTGAAGTTAGCACTGAACCATAATAAATGCTGATAACAGCAGATCCTTTGTCAAATTGCTGGCAGAAATAAGGCAGAGGTTGATATTGTGATTTTCTACAAGGCACTAAGGAAAACCCTGTCACAGAGTAGTAAGCATTCAGTAGCTGAGATGTTGTTATTCACAGCAGAACAGGCAAGATGATTTCCACAGGCTACTCTGCTCATCTGCTGAATTAAAATGTTCAGTGAAATGTCACATTATATAGTAATGACATAAGAGTCTGAGGATGGATGTGCTGGATCACAACAATAGTCAAGCTAGCCCAGAATCCTGTCCAACAGTGGCTTAAAAAGTTGTCCTTTTCAGAAGCTGGATCTGATTTCAATTTGTTTGTGGTACATATGTAATTGTGTAAGGATTACCCTATGAAAGCTTTTCTTAGAACCTTCTACACCCATCACACTCCTCAGTGCATGACTAGCCAGAAGGTAATGTTTATAGCCAGATAGCTTCCTTTGCTGGACAATATTTCTGAACATTGATCCTGAATACTAAAAGGAATAAAAATTGAAAATTGTTACTTTTATTTGTATCTGGAATAACCACTGGTTAATAGCCTGTACCTAGCTTTCCACTGTGGAAACTCTGGATCCCTCTCCAGCAGGATGGAGGAGAGACTTGGAAGACCAAAAGTGATAAAAACTCCTAGGTCAAGATAGACAGTTAAAGAAAGAGAAGGGGAAAAAATAATAAACAAGTGATGCAAAGACTTACCAGTTCCCACCAGAAGACTGATGACTACAGTCTCTGAACAATGGCTACACTGGAAACGACTTCCCAGTTTTTATTGCTAAGCATGACATTAGATGACATGGATGATTTCCTTAGTCAGTTTGGGTCAGTTGTTCTGGCTGTGTCCCCTCCAACCTTTTGTTCACCCCTAGCTTGCTACCTGGGTTTGGGCCAGAGTGAGCAACCAAGAAGACCTCAACACTGTGTAAGCACTCTTCAGCAATAGCTAAAGCTCTGGTGTGCTATCAACCCTGTTTTAGTCACAAATATAAAACATAGTGCCATACAGGCTGCTGTAAAGAAGCCAGATCCTTTAAGTCCCATTTTGACAGTTCAGTAGAAAATAAAGTCTTGTGTTCACAGTGTATCTGGCTATTTCTGTACACATGAAAGGGCAGATGTGAGCACTCAAAAACTGAACTAATGTGGGCTCAAGTTCAAGCCAATGACAAAAGTCAAGTTTAGTAACATTCATTAACCTTAATAACTGAAGACTAATTCATGCTCTTGACACAGTGCAATTTTGCATCTACTAAATTCCTTTCTGTTACCTTGTACCTACTTCACTGGCTTACTGCACTACAGGTTTCCTGAAACCTGAGCTATGCTATTTAGTAATTATGTGTCTAGTTTAGGAAAGGTGTGCCTGTTATTCCAACTCCTTCCCATACCTAGTTTGTTCTAAGAAGACATCATCCACCCAGCCCTGGCCAGCAGCAAGCCTCAGTGCCTGCTGAACATGCATCCCCCTTCCACAATCTGTTGTACAGTAACATTTCCTCCTAGCTTCCCTGACTTGCTCTAGTCATCTTGCTACAGCTACAGTGTTCAAATGTGCTCCAAGAGAGGATCAGTAAATCCTTATGTAAAGGCACATAAAAAGGAAACATTCAACCTAATGCCATGCCTTGGTACTTGGGGCTGAGTGGAAAGTGGGTGAATGGTAGGGGAGGCACATTAGACTCAAGGGGCTGTAGGAGTCTGAGCACAGTGTTTACAGTAGATTGCTAGCACTTTACAAACACTGTGTATGATGTACAGACAAGATTTGGCAACAGAGTCTTGGGATCAGCTCTTCAGTCTCAGGTAACTGAATCACTGTTGTGCTCTAGAGCTCTGCCAAAAAACATGCACACTTCTCACCCTGTTTATATGGTTTTGTATTCCTGTGGGGAAGAAGAATGGGAAGCATAATATTTAATTTAAGATTCTACATTGTATTAAATACTCAATATTAGTTAAAACAATCATTCTGTTCAGGGTGCCTTTTCCATTCATGGATTTTCACACCTTCTATGGATCTTGAACTAGTTTCTAGAAACTTCATGAAACAGAGGAGACTGCAGGTTGCTGCAGGGATCTGTGGTTTGGGAAGAACCTGTGACCATGCAAATGCTGTAGACAGTATGGTTTGTTTGGTTAAAACATCAGATTAGGACAAACTGAGTGTATTCCTCAAAATCTGCATGTATAACCTGGGTACAATTGCATAATTGCATTCCAGAAATTGAGGTGAAATGCCTAGGAAGAACATGGAGTGATGCCCATTTTCAACCGCAACACCTCTCTTCACTGTGCTCAGTGTCCCGCAGATGTCAACCTATGCATGAGGGCAAACAGGAAGATTTTAAGCACATACATAGAAGCTAGGCTCTAAAGATATCTGCATTTTGGGTTTGTTTGACAGCATTAGGACATGACTTCTTTAGGCCTACATGGATGATTGCCCGAAGGAACACAAGCTAGAGTGGTAAAAAAAAAAATCAGTATGCAAACAAGGAGTTCATCCCTAGTTCGTTCATTCTTATCTTGAGCAGATTAATAAGTAATCTCATATCTCAGCAGGAATAGGGAGGTACTGTTGGCTAATTTCATCCACATGCTTTGGTATCACAGCATATAAATACGCATGGATTTACAGGTCCAACATCAGGCTCTTCTGACACCTGACTTCTCTTCCTCAGCCCACCATGGCGCTCCTGGGCATGACCACTATTTTCTTGCTGGTCTGTATCTCATGCCTTCTTCTCTTTGCCACATGGAGAAGCATATCTCAAAAAGAGAAGCTGCCCCCTGGTCCCATCAGGCTCCCCATTGTTGGAAACATACTCCAGCTGAACCCACGGAACTTGGCTGAAAGCTTGAAGATGGTAAGAGACTGTTTCCTTCTTTCCTATGTTGTCTCCATTGCATGTAAAACTGTTTCCTTCTTTCCTATGTTGTCTCCATTGCATGTAAAACTAAGTCCAGTCCAGACTGTCTCATCTTAATTCACGAGCTTAATTTGCATTGACCAAGTGTCAGACCCAAGCAAAAACAAAAGGTTTCCACTAAATAAATGGTACTGAAATGTATATATTGCAATAATCTATATATCTAAGTCTATATCTGAGTCTATATATTGCAAGTCTAAACCTATATATTTGCAATAATCATACAAACGATGAGTTCTCATGGCAGTACTGCAATTTGCAGTGGATTTGCAATCAAGGCAGTGATGCTATCGCAATATTCGGTGTACTCCTCCTGTGCCCAAATCCTCACTACTCTGGCAACATGGCCTGGTCCATTTTCGGGGAAGACCCTGCTCCATTTTGCTGCTTCTGCTGCCTAATTCCACTTCCTAATTCTGGAAGTGGAATTAGTGAGTGAAGGGGGTGAAGCAAAAAAAGTTTGGAGGTGAACTGTGATGTCTGTTCCCTTCCCTGGCTGACATCAGGCATCTGTCAAATTAAACCTGTGTTGCAAGGCCTGGGTGGGGATAGGTAAATGGAGTTCAGCTGGAGTGCCTGGTCCTGAGGGGATTGTGAGGGGAGGGAGGCAGCTGGATGAGAAGAGGGGATGTCAGTGGGTTCTTCAGAGCAAAATTGTGATGGCTGACATCACCATGTGTGTCATCAGACACACACATACCCATCTGAGCTCCTTTTTGCCTTGGTGCTTGTGAACTTTGAGAATCATGAGAACCCTCAGGCTTTGTTTCAGAGCACTAGGTGATTCAGTTTCCTACCATAAAAGACCTGGGACTATATCAAGCTTACTTTTAAAAAGTGAGCATGAGAGGAAGTATTCCGGGTCAGACCAAATAATCCAAGTATCTTTCTGCAATTATAGCCAAAAGCAGATTCCTGGGAAAGAGTACATGATTAGTGCAAGGATGCAGTGACTCTCTGCTGATATATTCATCTAATTTCCAGAGATCTGCAACCCAGGAGATTTTAGAGACAACTGTGGTATTTTTGTGCTCAAAAACTCTTTAGGCATTGGCTTCTGTAAGTGTATATAATTGCTTTCTGAGCCTGTGTAAACTGTTATCCACTCTGACCTGTCGAAAGGCATACCTGACTGCTTTGCCAGCCCTATGAAGAACTATTTTCTTCCCTGGGATTTGGACTTGACATCTCACTATTTCCATTAATATACCCTACTTCTTGTACAATTCCTTTTTCCTCTGGTTGTAATTCATAGTTGGAAGATCTCTACACTGCTGCTAATCAATGCCACGTCTCCGCAATGATGGGACAACAGCACATCACCCCTCCGGCCCTTTCGCTACAAGTTTGTTTCCACATGATTAACATTCAGATGTATTGTTCTTTATGTTCCTCTTTCCTACAGCTCAGCAAGAAGTATGGTCCTGTCTTCACAATACATTTAGGCCCGAGAAAGGTTGTGGTGCTATATGGTTATGACGTTGTGAAAGAAGCTCTGATCGATCAGGCAGATGACTTCAGTGGAAGAGGCAGCCTACCACTGTTTAGAAAACTCTTCAAAGGCACAGGTATGTCCCTGGTAAAGCTGAGGCTTTCAGGGCTTCAGGAACACAGCTGAGAGGGAATGGGGGATTTCATTTACTACTTTCATGTATACAAATTACCAATAAAAGACTAAAAGCCCAACTCATTACTTGGACCCTTGAGTAAACTGGACCCCTGAAGAACTGTTTAAGGTCCCAGGGTAGCTTCACTGAGTGCCCTTCTATTTTTGGCATGCTTCAAATTCTGGCTAAAACTTTCTTCATTAAATGTATCTCTAAGAACTTGTGTTCATTCTTCCATTTCTAAAAATATTAACAGTATAGACACAGCTAAGGACCAGCAAAAGGAAAATTCACAGCACAACAAAGACAAGCTAATATAGGCTGATCCAGTAAGACTCACATTCAAGATTAGGCCCTGAGCTTATTCGCCAGGGCAGTTCCGAGTATGGCATTTAACCAGGTGAATAGCACCTATTCCATAGTACTATAGGTTCCATGGTACTGTCAATAATAATACGCTGTGTGAAGGTGCATAGCAGAACATTTGGGCAGTTATGTCAGTGCAAAGGCCATGTGCTTGTGGCCAAGCTCAATTCAATACCAGCGTTACCTTATTATTTACTCCTAATGTAGTTTTTCTGGGAATAAACTCCGTTTTACTCAAAGTGCTGTAATAGACAGATCAGATTTGTCACCTTCAGAACTGCACAGAAGTTAGGTTTTTGGGCATATAGCAACTGAGAGGTGTCTTTGCACGTTGCATACTTACTGTGTAGCTACCATTCAGGGAAAAAAAATAACAGTTTCCTCATGGAGGTCTGTTTTTCCTTCCTGCGTCAGGTATTGTGACCAGCAATGGGGAGACATGGAAGCAGCTCCGACGATTTGCACTCACGACCCTGCGTGATTTTGGGATGGGGAAGAAGAGCATTGAGGAGAGAATCCAGGAGGAAGCTCGTTTTCTGGTGGAGAGGATCAGGAATACACATGGTAGGACATGGGCTTTGTGCCTGTTGGGGCACCCTGTGTATATGCAATGAGACAATGAGGGGTGTAGGGCTGCTTCACAAAATCTATGACCCAAAAAGTGGCTGCTGGTTTTGCTCACTGCTCAACAGGCAAAGTTATCACAGCTGGGAGTGGGCCAGTCAAAAGCTCTGTCACAGTATGGAGGAATAAATGTAGGAGACTGGTGTTGGAAAGCATCCTTTAACTTATTTGAGTCCAGTCCATCTCAATGCTAGACAATACCTCCTGTTATTGGTGGGGATGTACAGTGTGAACAGGGACTATAAGCTGCTTTTAAGGGCAGGGCATAAGGTTTCAATTTTTCAGCCCTTGGTTTCAACCTATAAATGCATTTTCTGGTAGTATATAAGACAAAGTTACTTCTAAGTACCTCCCAGAGGGTGGCACAAGTACCAGCCTGGACCACAGGTTTCCTTTCCACATTGAATGTGTGCTTTTTCTGCAAGATGGAAAAAGCAGATGGATCTAAAAGGATACTGAATCATCACTGTTTTCCATGAGCCACTAGAAAATCCAGTCTGGCTTCACAGAAAAACATTCCTCCTACAAATCAGAGAAAACACTCTCACCTGCATTGCTCTTTTCCTTTCACTAGCACAGTAATACAGTATTTCCTATGCCCTACTCCAAGCCTCCATCTCTCGCTCACCTTGTTACAGCATCTTTTACTGTGCAATAACTTAAATACATGGCTCAGGCAAAGTCCTTATGGTTTCATTGGGTTTTGGTGGGAATCTTTAGACCATTTACAATAAACAGGCTATAAAACAGACAGGCATGTGTTTTTAGCTGAAGAGGAACCAAACCACTCAGACCAGTGTTCTGGTGGGAACAGGACAAAAGAGATACTTAAACCATTCAAACAAGGAAATTAGTTCACTTCAAGCAGAGAAGAATAAATTGGATAAACCTGAGGACTGGAGGATAGCAAATGTCACTCCAATCTATAAGAAGGGCAAGAAGGAGGACCCGGGTAACTATAGACCGGTCAGCCTCACCTCCATCCCTGGAAAGGTGATGGAACAGCTTGTTCTTGGCACTATCTCTAGGCATATCAAGGATGAGGGGGTCATTAAGAGCAGTCAACATGGTTTTACCAAGGGTAAGTCATGTTTGACCAACCTTATTGCCTTCTATGAGGAAATAACTAGGTGGATAGATGATGGTAGAGCGGTAGATGTGGTTTATCTTGATTTCAGTAAAGCATTTGACACTGTCTCCCACAGCATCCTCGTAGATAAGCTGATAAAGTATGGGTTTGGTGATCAGGTAGTAAGGTGGATTGTGAACTGGCTGAAGGGAAGAAGCCAGAGAGTTGTGGTCAATGGGATGGAGTCTAGTTGGAGGCCTGTGACTAGTGGAGTCCCTCAGGGGTCGGTACTGGGACCGGTGTTGTTTAATATCTTCATCAACGACTTGGATGAGGGTACAGAATGTATCCTCAGCAAGTTCGCTGATGACACCAAACTAGGAAGAGTGGCTGACACACCGGAGGGTTGTGCTGCCATTCAACGAGACCTTGATAGGCTGGAGAGTTGGGCAGGGAGAAACTTAATGAAATTCAACGAGGGCAAGTGTAGAGTTTTTCATCTGGGGAAGAACAACCCCATGTACCAGTACAAGTTGGGGGCTGACCTGCTGGAGAGCAGTGTAGGGGAAAGGGACCTGGGGGTCCTGGTGGACAGCAGGATGACCATGAGCCAGCAATGTGCCCTTGTGGCCAAGAAGGCCAATGGCATCCTGGGGTGTATTAGAAAGGGGGTGGTTAGTAGGTCAAGAGAGGTTCTCCTTCCCCTCTATTCTGCCTTGGTGAGGCCACATCTGGAATATTGTGTCCAGTTCTGTGCCCCACAGTTCAAGAAGGACAGGGAACTACTTGAGAGAGTCCAGCGCAGAGCCACAAAGATGATTAAGGGAGCGGAACATCTCCCTTATGAGGAAAGGCTGAGGGAGCTGGGTCTCTTTAGCTTGGAGAAGAGGAGACTGAGGGGTGACCTCATTAATGTTTGTAAATATGTAAAGGGTGAGTGTCATGAGGATGGAGCCAGGCTCTTCTCAGTGACATCCAATGATAGGACAAAGGGCAATGGATGTAAGCTGGAACATAGGAGGTTCCACATAAATGTGAGGAAGAACTTCTTCACAGTGAGGGTAACAGAACACTGGAACAGGTTGCCCAGAGAGGTTGTGGAGTCTCCTTCTCTGGAGACATTCAAAACCTGCCTGGACATGTTCCTGTGTGACCTGACCTAGGTATTCCTGCTCTGGCAGGGGGATTGGACTAGATGATCTTTTGAGGTCCCTTCCAATCCCTAACATTCTGTGATTCTGTGATTCTGTGAAACCCTTCACCAGCCTTTCAAAGGACTGCAAAACTATAGGTCTCAAGTAGATGCAAAACTTCTTTGTACTGTCAGAGGGGATGATGACTGAAATACTGAAAGCAAGATACTGTTCTTTTGCTGTTGCAGAGCGACCCTTCAACCCTACCAACTTCCTAGTCCATGCTGTTTCCAACATCATCTGCTCCGTCATCTTTGGGGATCGGTTTGACTACGAGGACAAGAAATTTGTAACTTTAATTGACTTGTTAGATGAAAACAACCGTCTCCAGAACTCTACATATTTACAGGCATGTACAGTTGCATTTAATAAATTTATTAATGATTATAATAATTTATTAATGAATATTTATTCATGTCATTCATTTTTCAATTGAGAGTGGGTTTTCCTAAATTTGGAGGCATTTTTTGAAAGCCAAAAAGGCAGTTAAATAACCAATTCCTGTTTTTTGCATTCCATTTTGCAACTTCTGGAGTTGCCATTGTGTGTCCAAAGGGTATCATTGCAAAAGTTACTCAAGTGAAGTCTATCCTTGAATAGAATACAGTAAAACTATAAAATAAAAGACATTAAAATTCCATTGAATAATTAATATCTACTGTTCCAAAAGAGTTTAATTGTCCTTTTTTCACAGTTACTGTTAGGGGAACATTTCATTGTATCCACTTTAATTAGAATGTGCTTTTCCACAATTTTATTTTTACAGCTATACAATTTCTTGCCAACTGTCATGGATCTTTTACCTGGACCTCATAAAAAAGTAATCAAAAATGCTGAAAAAGTTGATGAATTTACTTTAGAAATCATAGCGGAACACCAGAAAACCATGGATCCTACTTGTCCTCGAGATTTTATTGATGCTTTTCTTAACAAAATGGAACAGGTAAATAAGAACAAGAGACATAGGATTATAAGAAAACCACTGTCTGAATCCCAGCTTCTTTTCAGTGTGGCATGTACATGACTTTCCTTTGTAAGCAAGCTGTTTAGCTTTGTCATTCAAACATTTTGCCAAATCTTCCTCCAGGAGAAAGGGAATGGTCACTCAGAATTCACCGTTGAGACCTTGAGCAGAACCACACTCGACTTGTTCCTTGCGGGAACAGGGACAACCAGCACCACACTGAGATATGGACTTCTGATTCTCCAGAAATACCCAGAGATAACAGGTAACAGTAAAGGAAATAAATTGAGAACTTTTTAATAGGTCAGTTTTAATAGGGATCTGTTTGGACATTGCCTATCACTACTGCACAATAATGAACAATTGTCCCCTGACTAAGGGAACATGTATTTACAGTGTGGAGATGTGTATCAGTCTTTGTTCCACTCACAGGAAAGAGATACTAGTACTAAATATGTTCATATACTCCTGGTGTGCCAAAAGCAAGTTTTGCTGTAAATATGGGGAAAGGTTTAGGAAAGCAGAGGGAGTACTTGTCCATTCAATGCTTACTTATTTCCTAACAGAGAAAATTCAAAAGGAGATTGACTGTGTGATCGGTCGAGACCGAAGCCCTTGCATGGCAGATCGGAGCCGGATGCCCTACACAGATGCTGTTGTCCATGAAATTCAGAGATTCATTGATTTCCTTCCAGCTAATGTACCACATGCTGTGATCAAAGACACCAAGTTCAGAGACTATTTTATCCCCAAGGTCTGTTCCACTGTGTTTGAGAAAGATCATAACCTCTTGAAAACAATTATGTGTTCTATTAATTGTATTTCATTTTATTTTATTTTCAAACACACTGAAATGTGATATAGAATTGTAACAATTTCATTTTGAAAGGGATTCTGGAAGTTATTGAGTCCAACCCCTTGGATTTGGGGGGGGGGGGGCGGGGAAGACTTTTCATCATCTATGTGAGGAGGAAGACAGAGCTTTCTATTTTTTTTTCATGTAAATGTAAGCAATCAAAGTTCTAATGTATTTGGAAGCAATATTAAATAATCTCATCGGACTCACCACTCACCATCAAAATTCTTTAAAAAAACATCCTTGCCATACCAATTCCACACATTTTTATTCATTAAATGCTCATTTAAAATCAGTTAAACTTTGACTACCCTTCTATTCAGCTCCAGGAACTTCTCGATGCCACTTTGCTTTAGCATGTCTCCGCCATAACTCTCTTCTCCTCTTTGTGAATTCAGGACACTATGATATTCCCTATGCTGTCTTCTGTCCTACATGATAGCAAGGAATTTCCAAATCCAGAAAAATTTGACCCAGGACATTTCCTGAATGCAAATGGTACCTTTAAAAGGAGTGACTACTTCATGCCATTTTCTGTAGGTAAGAGCTCTTTCTGTTTCAGATCCCAGACAATCCTCCCCTAGAACCTCTTTGAAGATTTTAGTGTCTCTGTCACTAAGGTCTGTACAGTGATGTCTGGTGATCTGCTACAGGCACTTCTCAGCAGCTCTAACCCCTGTATTAGTTTCAGTTTACCTCCATTTTTAGCAATCACAAAAGCTCCTCCAATGCTCCTCCTACAAGAAGAGTATAAAGTGGGATTCAGCCATGCAACTTCTCTCTCTCCAAACTTACCATCAAACAGCAGCACAACATGAGAAACCAAAGCCTTCAAACTGTCTTTGCCCACGGAGCACTCATTGTTCTAGACACTTGACCCCTTGTTTAATTCATTTGCTTCCCCAAAATACTGCAGCACTGCCCATACATTCTGAGATGTCTGAATTTTCATGGAAATAAGCAAAGTACTCCACTGTCACCTCACTTTTTATTATTTTTTGCTTGCAGGAAAACGCGCCTGTGCAGGAGAAGGTCTGGCTCGGATGGAGATATTCATATTTTTAACATCCATCCTGCAGAACTTTACTTTGAAACCTGTTGTGGATCACACGGACATTGACATTTCCCCAATAGTCGGCTCTCTGATAAATATTCCCCAGCCTTATGAGGTCTCTTTCCTTCAACGTTAGCCAAGTGAAGACAGTTTCCAGCTCCCAAACTCATGAAAGCTCTGGCTGAATGGCAGTCATTTCTGAATCTGTTGAGACTGAAACACTCAGATCATCTGCTATATATGTTATGGAGAGAAACTTGCTTAGAAAAGAAAATTGTGTGGTGCTTTTACAATCACCACAGCCAGCTCTAAACAGTGACAGAGTAAGCAATTGCATACAGAAGGAGACAGATGCCTGTGCAAAATTGTACAGGCTCTCCTCTGCACCAACCTCACACAGATCAGGTTCCTATCTGGCTCCTGATGTCATGACATGTCAGGGTGTGTGGACTAGTGCTCCGAGAGCCCTGCTGCTGCTGTACCTATCGCTTGATCCTCTCAACATAGCAGGAACAGATGCTTGTATTCCAGGGTTTTCACAGACTCTGCTTGAGGTACCTCTCTCCTCTGTATTTTCAGTTTGTTTGTGATCTATTTGTGATCTATGGGTAAGCATAAAACAGTGGGTTTTTTTTCTGTCAGAATACAATCATCTACTGTATTCTTGCCCCAGTACATATTGTCTCCTGTGGTGGGATGGAGTTTATTGATGACTGGGCAGATGGGTCCTCTCTTGTGTGATTATAATGAAGGTTTGTGAAATCACAATTTATATTGCAGAATAAAGAAGTGGTACACTGAACTGTTGTTTTTCTGAGATCCCAGAACAGGTTCTAGTGAAAAATCTGCCTCTGCAAAGCTTACACTCGCAATTGTTTTCAAGACTTGCACATATATGACTGTTTCATTTCCCTCATTTACATGTAATGCATTATGGCTTGAAGACGGAGCTGGTCAATGGCCTATAAAACTTCCACTCTCAGTAACAATGTGGGAGAAGGCTGGACTGACCCTACGAGATCTACCAGAACCCCAATGGGTTATAGAGCTGTCCTTTGTGGCAAAAGAGGGCAAATTAAATAATAAATGCCATTCATTTACTAGATGAGCAGCAGTTTGCATCTTATTTTATGAAGTGAGTAAATTTCACTACAGCAATGTTACAATTGGGGAAAAAAAAAATAAAAAGAGTTTACATGAGTTGCCAAGCCTACATGCACAGATGTAGGACTGGCTTCATACTGATTACTGATTAATGCTGAAGGACTTTGGTTCTGGGACTTGCCTTTTGAAATGGATATTCTGTTTGGCACACAAATACACCAGAGATGTTTTTCACATGGGTCATAACTGTAACTCACAATAGTTTGAGCTGTGGGATACACACCCCCCACACACACGCCCCGCCCCCCCCCCCCACACACACACAAATTAGAGGCACACACACACACAGAGACAGCAAAGGTTCCAACTTTCTTGCAGCTGAGAGGCCCAAGGAGAGTTTTCATACTTGTGCTTTTGCCTTTTCAAGCTCTAATATGAAGTATGCCTCACTTGGTTTCTTTCTTTCACTGAAGACTCTCAGTCCAAGAGGCACAGACAGCTTGCCCACTGTCTGCAACGTGTGGCTCTCTTAATAGTCTCCCAGAACTGGTGTCAAAGGATCGATGATGCATTTTACTGCCCAGCTTGTGGCATATAATTACTGTTCCAGCTGACTCTCTGCTCCAGCTTCCTGATGTGTTTCGTTTGCAGCTGTCCAAAATACTACATGAAAAGTAAAGGACAAAATCCCAAAACGCTGCAAAAGGGCAATAATTCCCTAAAAACTATGACCTTGAGACCTTCCTGTCCTGGGCTCACACACTGCAAGAAATAACAAACTCTGAGAGCCATACAGGCTAATCTAAACTCTTCATAGGCTAAAATGCAGCCTCTTTTGTAGGAAACAGTATATGATGACCACTAGAGATAGAATAAAATGCTGTAGGTTAGAAGCTTCAGTAACCAGTATGGAAAATTAAGCTTTAGCAAGGCTTTAGATTGCACAGTCCAAGGAACATTAGGTTTAAGAAACTTCAGAAGGCAAAAATTAACTGTTTATTTCCTCTTGCTTTTGACCTTCAGCTGAAATTTGGCCTATGTACTTAGGTAAGGTAGAAAATATTTCCTGCCATAGTTCCCAGGTTAAATGCATTTTAGCATCTTTCAAAACAACCTTCATATTTATATTTGAATAGCTATTCACTCTCCTCAAATTGCTCTCATTTTCACTTTGTATTATGTTTCAAATTGTGAACAGTTACATACTATTTTATTGCATGGATTTCTATATCATGTCTGCATTGCATTGCTCCCTTTAACTACTTCCTATGCAGTGCCTTTAAATAAAATCCTTTAACTTGCTATCACATCAGAGAGATGCCTGGTTTCTTTCTGAACTTCCTTTGTTCCTAGTTCAACTCTGGAAATGAGGGAGAGAGAGGGAGAGAAAGAGGGAGGGCAACGGCTCCCAGTGAAAAGTAGTCCTGGCTATCTTAGGATATACTTGTCCCACTGGGATGACATATCTAGTTACTAGGGTGGAAAGCTGTATGAGATGCCACCACAGCCATCTGCTTTCCAGGTCATAACTCAGACATTACATCATCCACAATAGCAAGAGACTAGTACCATGTAATGCCAGTGAGCCAAAGGTCTCTCCAGATTCTGCCAGGCTTTGCTCCTATACTAAATGAAACATCAGCTCTTCCCACTCTGACTTCTGTTACATCCTTGCCAAAGAACACCTCTGCCTAGGGAGAATCTCACAGAAAAGTACCTGTTCTTCTTGGAAAACATCTGGAAGAGTGGCATAAGTCCTTTTCCAGTGAACTCTACACCTCTGTCAGTAAATCAGAGCTTATTTCTCAGCATAAGGTCCATACAACACCACTGCACATACTGAGCCCAAACATATTGTGAACATGGAGCCATACTGCTTACTGACCTGAAACAAATTATGGAAAAAGAACACAGCTTTTAAGTTACAACCATTTGCTTCAGGCAAGTTACTCTTCAGCTGCACCACATTTCCTACGAGGGGCAAAGGAAATAGCTCAGGAGACAGCTTCCCTGTTTCAGACATCTTCCTCCATACTAAAGTGACAAGGAGGCAGACAGTGCAAACCAGCAATAAAACGACTGTGGCTCCCAGGGCTTCCATTGCAATGTGGAACAGGGATGTAGGATCAGGAAGGGCTGAAGCTGCACCCTGGGAGCCTCACTTCATGAAATCTACAGTAAAAACAACAGTGCAATGGTAACCAATAGCTGCTCTCCTTTTCTTTGGGTTAAACATTACTGGTTAGAAAAAAACCTAAATCGCTGCCAACAAACTTGGATGAACTTCTTTAAATTTTAAGTCTTTTAAAGGTCAACTTGTTCTATTGTAATATCAGAAAGCAGGGACAAACATTAATCATTAACAAACCTTGCATTAACAAACCCTATCATACTTTCATAGCACGCTCATCTTCTGCTTGTTACTGCTGCTTATATGTTTGTCCTCTGACGGCACACTGCAAATACAACAATATATTTATCTTCAGGCCATTATATACACTTGTGATTAACATCCCATTGGATATCTTTTACATTTCTACTGAACACAGACTTCCAGGTTAAAAAGCATACTTCATTCTAGAAGAGTTGTTTTTCAGCTGTTGGACATGTTGCAGTTTCCACTAATGATTTAAAAGCCCATTCTGAAGACTCTGGATGCCTCTACAAAGTACTGCTCTGAAAGTGGGATGACTTCAGAATAATTTGTTAGAGCAGTTGGGCAGAACTGTCTTGAGGTGCCAGGGAAAAAACCTTCCTCTGGAACTAAACTCTGTTTCTGCTTAAAGAGTTGTATTTCCTAGCCTGATTTTCACCCCCTGATTTGCAGTTGCAGTCCAAGTCCTCAAGAATTGCTTCAGGTCGGAAGCAGTTGCATAGACTGCTCTGATGAGATACTTTACTCCTTGACTCTCATCTGCCAGCCTGCTTTTTCCTCTGTTCTCTTCTGTGTTCTTCCCCTCAAGCACCCACTGCTTTCTTACTAACTTTTCCACCATGAAATTCTACAGAAGAGAAGAGAGAGATTTAGTCTACCTCTGTACCTCCTCTAGAAATTCTTACGGACTTTTCAGGTGAAAAGTTTGAGCAGCAACCAAGTTGCACCTCTGCTTTTGGACTATACATTTCCCCAGTACAATGTTGTTCACATACACCTAGCCATGTCTCTCTGTGGTCCTGCTCTCCAAGGACCTGCCATCCTTGCCATGATTTGGATTCTACCAGTCACACAGAGGGCCCTCAGGTGGAGAGGAGAACGGTTACTCAAGAGACAGAACCAATAAAACACATGCTAGCTCTCAGACTAATTGGGATGCCACTGTCATTTAATTGTCCAGCCAGCCAGGCAGTCAGTCTCTAAAATTTCCTCCCAATAGTCATTTGTGGGAATAAAGAGTCACTTGTGGGACAAGCTCCTCTTCCCATTTGTGCTTCCTGGAGATGGATATTCAAGTGTTTGTGAAGGAATTTGCTATTTCTTAGTTTTCTTACCTGAAAACACCAAGTGCTTGCTAGCAGTGCATGGCTAGATGGATTTCCATCTTCAGAGTTCCTGGAGGTTTTCATCTCTGTAGTTTTAAAATACCATTGTATTTTCTGTACGTAGGAAAACATCTATTTCAACAGGAACAAGATTTGGTGCTTACTTTGCCTTTACTGCTTTATCTTGTCGAAGTTTTCTGTGCTGACACATCGCCCTCTCGTGGCCCTCCTGCAATCCTGTCAAGGAAAGGCAATCAGCAGAGAAATGCCATACTACTTTTCTTTGAAATTTTGTATGCCTATCCTTGAGTGCAGCCCTTTCTGCCCAAACACTCTGACAATCCTTATATCGAACTTCCTACTGGGCTGCTATGTCCATAGCTGCCTTTGGGAATATAGCATGCTCCAGGCACACATTATGCAGGTAAAGGACTGCTGCTGCAGGATGAGTTTGGTACATTAAACTGTGCTTAAGAAGGGTGAGGCACACAACTGGCTCCTCTTTCCTTTTAAGATTAGCAGCCCTGAAACACCCTCACTATTATGTGCCTCCCCATGATCTCAAGAAGAAAAGGTACCCTCCTGGGCCCAAGGCAGTTGGAAGTGCTAGAGGATGTAAATACAAAACAGAGAGGAGAGCTGTGCTGTTCTTGGCCACTTCAGGACTTTACATAGCAAGGCTGCTGTTATGATCCCAGTGACTGTGAATCCTTCTTACTATGGAACTATGAATTTTGGCATTCCAACTGGAATGTGCACAGTATGTGTTAAGAAAAAGAGAGGGTGATTGGGACTCATCTTAAGACAGAGCAGGGCTGCTATACAGCCAGTTCTGTATCCAGCTTGGATCTGTGAGAGCCTGTCTCCCCTTAAGGGTCTGAGCATATGGCCCACATTTGATAAGAGAGTGGACTTGCAACTACATTGGCAGTGTGCTGCCATTAGAGCATGAAGCCTGTCTGGGCCATGGTCTGTTCTGTGTTCAATACTTGATTTGCAGGCTATCTATCTGCCACGAGCAGAACTTACGTGGCTTGCTGCTGTGTGATAGGACAAGACACTGGCACTTCAGACTTCACATTATTCTTATCACATGGAGATGATCACAATTCTCTAGACAGCAGATGGCCAGCTCTGCACTTAATTCCTTGGGATACAACTCTGTCACCCCTTCATATTGGCCTCTGCACCTAGCCAGAGTACAGGGCCAGCTGCATCCTTGCAATGGAGAACAATCGCTTTGTGTGCCAACATCCACTCTGTGGCTTCAGCAACATCTTCCCAGAAAGAGCTGGGAATCAAAGAGATCACAAGGCTGGAAGATCAGTGGTCTTGTTTCAATCCTAGAACAATCTGCCCTGGTAAGCATTTCAGTGGCTGGTCAGCTCTAGATGATGTCTATTTATTCAGAACCATTTCCAATCTGATATGAATCAGTAACTTTTCTGTTCTTAGAGATGGGTAGGGACCAGGGACTAAGCTCCCACTCACATGCAAGTGCTATACGCTATAACAAAAATCCTTATTCTTCCAGGGAACAGAGGAGCTCCAAGCAGAACCCTCAAGCTTTTACATCAGCAGTCAGACATCTGTGTTTCTGCTCCACAATGGCAAAGAAAGGATGGTACTATCGAAAGCACTGGTGAGTCTGGTTGAATCATATCTCGCTCATGTATAATCTACAGATTCATTAAACACTGGAGAAAGAGGACTTTCAGATTGTCTACCACCTTGTGATACCACTTTCCAGCATCAGAGATCATCAATTAGGCCACTGTACAGGCTGTCATTCAAATGCCAGCCTCTAGGCATGAAGATTTTAGATGTGGCTGGCTAGATCCTCTTGTCCAGCTGAACTGCAAACACACCAAGAATCCCGAGAAGATGATGACCTGTCAGATTTTAGAACAGGCTGCTGTTCTACATGGTATAATTTTCTCCAACACGGAAATAACTCATCTGTTGGTACCTCTTCCTATTGGACTGGAGTATATTGCTTTGACAACAACACTAAAATGTCTAATTTGCTTTCACAGGTTGAAAAGTCATCAGTGAGCTAACTATGGATAAAAGCAATATATATGCAAATGCCTGGATACCTCTGGGAGACTTAACCCTGTTCTTTAAAGATGCCCATTCCAAAAAGGCCTTTCTTCGAAGTGAACTCAGCCCTCTCTCAAATCTTACATCAAGGCCAACATAGAATAGTACCTTCTATCTTAAACCCAAGATTTTTAAAGTAATGGTGAAAGCTCTCAAAGGTCATCTGTTTCACAGCTCTTAAATAGCACTAGGCAAAAGTGTCCACCTTGGCTATTTACTGTGGCTGTACACTGACTGACTGAAAGCATTACGATCTTTACCACATTGGCGCCTGACTAGACATTCTTCTAAACAGCCTGTAGGAAGTTTGAACTACTTCTTTCCTACATCAGCACTTGTACTATCCTTGACTGCAACTCACCCAAAAGCCAGATTGAACTAGTCAGGGTAAGGATGTATGGAAAAAAAAATCTGTTCAGTAAGAACAGCTCTGCTACATTAGAAATTTGGAACACTGTTAATCTGGTTGAGAAGAAGCTTTTTCTGCTGGGCATACCTCTTCAAAAACTACTAGGATCAAAATTCATTGGTAAAGTAGAGAAAGATTTGCTAAGTTAAGTGAGCACGTGATAAAGCAATACATCTTACAATTTTACCTGTGATCCAGACAGTCAAAAAATATAATCACAGAAATACTTGACACCAAGTTTAAAACATGTTCTCTTCTATGCTCTCCAGTAGCTGGAAGCAGTTTGTCTTTATTAACAGACCCTTTGAAAAAATAAAAAGACAACTTACGTAATCTTTCCAACAGGAATTTGAGATTCCAGAAACACAAATGCAGCAAGTTGTTTTATTGTAAATGTATAATAATTAGTCTCTCTATTTCAAACAGATAAGGGTGGATACCAAAATTAAGTGTTTTCAGTACCATGCTCATAACTCCAAAGGGCTGGGTGTCTTCTCAGTGCAGAGCTCAATGAAGGCAAAAATGGAGTTTAGGTCCTGCTGCTACTAAGGGAAAATGTGTTTATGGGCTATGGAGGGCTTTTCCTAAATAGAGTACTTCATGTGGGAGATAGGACTAATACACAGATAGCCAATATCAACATATGGGTTAGGGACAGGCTTCTACTTTTCACTGCAGAACAACTGAGGAAACAGAACCTCTTGAGAAGCGGAAAATATTATTCAGCCTTAAGCCTGAATACAGCCTACTGTATTCAATAGATAGAAAAAGTTACCAGGCTTGATGTTAGCTGTAACCAAATCCTTGTCAACATACAGAACTGCTGTTGTGCAACAAAACCAGAAATCAGTTTGACTCATAGCCCAACTCCAACTTAAAGACTGTTGCAATTTCATCGTTTCTCCAGTTTTTTGTACTTGGCTTCTGCAGAAGGAAAAATAACAATATTTTAGGACTGGATAGGTAACAGCTTTGAATCCTGTAAGCTGCGAGGCATCTTAAAATTCAAATTAATTTACAGTATCACTCAGGGTCAGTTTTCACTGACGTATTTAGGCAAATCTAATTGTACAATAAATTTTTTAAGAACCAGGTGCTTAGGTCACACAACTAATATTAATTCAAGCCAATGGAACTTGTGTGCCTGGCGGAACTTCATTAATTATTCTATTTGCAGGATTAAACATGTGTCTTTAAAATTTGGATCTGTGCATATTGTAAAAGAGAAATTAAGCCTCACAAATAAGCTGTAGTTCAGTAATACCTGTACAAGTCCAGTTCCATACAACTTGTTATACTAATCTTTTCCCAGTGCTTACCACTTCACATACAAAATTCGTGGCTCAAAAGCAGTATAGCAACTCTGCAGCTCAGATTTGTTAAACAGAGAAGGAGTTTACTTTGTCTTTTTAAATCCCCTTGCAAGGGACTATGCTGCTAGGTAGTAACAGTAGAGGACAATAGTTACCAAGTTTTTTGGAATATGCATCCAATTTATAAGCTGCCTGCTCCAGAGCTGCAACCTGTTCCTCAATTAGGTTGATTTGTTCCAAATATGGCTGAAGAGCAGCATCTTAAAAAAGCAGAAAAATCGTATCTGTCAGTTCTCAGCAATTCACTTCCACAAAACAATTCACACCTGAACACAAGAATTTCTCATTACATTCTTCAGACGGAATAATTTAAAAGCTCCTTCCTTCCCCTGCCCCAAACTCAAGTGGTGATACTGATAGCCATGTTTCAGGAAAGTATGAAATGTTTAAGGGTACTGGCTAGACTCAACACAAGAAACAATATAATGTGAATCAAAATAAGTGTTATTTCTTATCAGATCCAAAATTTGGAGCAAAACCACACATACATTCAGATGTTTTCTCTTATGCTAGTCTACACAGTCTACAGCTGAAAAGAAATATACAAGATTGGCATTGTATAGCAGCATGTCTATTCCAGCAAGTTTTCTTTTCTTCACCACCTAATGGAGTGTGAACTATCTGACTCTTACATGCTTCATTTCCCAAACAAGTGCACCATTTACTATACTCCTACCTTATCTGGCTTACTTACATTTTTGATTTAAATCCTTCAGATTTCTACTGATGTTTATAGCAATATCTTTCATTTCTAGGTACTTCAAGCTAGTCAGCTTATTCATATTTTCCAGGAGTTTGTAGTCTTCACTGGTGGCTTAAAAAGAATAGACTTATTTTAATTAAAAGTTGATGCAGTTTGAATTAGTGCAGACTCTTCAAGAAGTCAAGAGATTCCAAACCAATTGTCAAATATATACAATGAATAGTTTGGATGGTAATACAGATATTAGTAAAATGCTTTAGAACAGAGAGATGACATTTTCTGAATTGTAAAAGTTAACTGGACTGATGAATACTTATTCAGTTGCCATTTTTTCCTGAGAGACAAAAAATGACTAATTCCTCACATTTTTACTGTTGTTCTGTCAGTTAAACACGTATTTTTATAAAAGTGATAGCGCAAATCCAGATTGGTAATCTGTACCATATATCCTTCAAGTATGAATGTTGGAAAACATGTGTATGATCCTTGCTTTCACTCAGAAACCAAATGTCTGCACATGTTCTACTCTCAGTTGTGCTTCTCTTCTAGACCTTCTTAACCCCTTTTGTTTGTTTTTCCATGTACAGGCTTCTGCAAGACTAAAAATATTTTTTTTTAAGTTGTAGATATCACACTCAATTATTTTGAAAAATATTTGTGCTCTTCTGGGACTTCAGTAATATGACTAACCTCAGTGTTGTTAGTAGTGTAGCAACATGCTGGACTTGAACTCTCAGTCTTGCTAGATATGACCTAAATAGGTATATGTGTGAGCCGACACAGGCAGGTCACAGGAACAACCACGAAACCATAGATAAAAATGCAAAGAGCAAATTTATTCTCATTACCTCGTGAACCAGGGGATCTCTGCAGGAACAGCCAGGGCAGAGGCATGTAGGTGGGAACGCAGGACCGCGGAGCTTGGTCCTTGCTAGAGTCAGAGCGAGAGATTTCGAACCTGCTGCTTTTGCCTGTATATCAAGGATTTCTCAAAGGCAGTAGTTTTCCACTGTGCTTTGGTGTTTCCCACAGCAGGGTAGGAATCTCAAGCATGTTTTGGAAAAGGGTGAGTCTATCACAGGCCTGTGTTACCCCACCACAGATGTACTACTTTGTCAGGCACAAGACTAAGCAACAATTAGTTGTGTGATATATGTGGTTTTTGATACTCCAGGCGCAGGTCACTTGAGTGTGTTTATAATCCTCCTCGCCAATCTTCCATTATATTCCCGCAGTATACTTTAGATAAACTACACAACAGATTTCTTTAAAAGAAAATGAAAAGGAACAAAAAACGTACTTGCAGGTCAGCATTGCAGTGCCTTACCTGTCAGTTCACCTGTTAAGTAAGTGGCCATTTTGTTGAACATGTCTTTACAGAGTTCATTGATGTCTGCCTCTGCTGGTTCCTTAGCTTCTTCTGCTGTTTCAACAGCAGGATCCTCTAATCCAGGTACAGACATTACAGGGTTAGGGGAAAGTTAAGGTACAGAAACACACCATAAAGATTAAATGGTTCCATTCTTTTTCCCTTCCAGTTGACTACATCTACTTTCCACAGAAGCTGTCTACTAACGGGTAACAAACCTAGGGAGTTTCATTGACATAGCATCAAGATTATTTCAAAATAATACTTTTGGGAGCATTTAAGGGACAGGTACCTGGCCTGACTGCACTTGCAAACACCAGCCCCCTCCTGTGCTCAGAAGACAGGAAAGGAATTTGCGGAGAACTTTTGAGCGACTTTGTGCACAGTGCTACTCGTGTTTATTTCTAGTCACTGAGAATAGAGGAACGGCCTCCCCAGTCCGTTTCACTAGGGGCTACAACAGATCTCCACCTGCGGAAAGCGACAATCACCCACTTCCACCACCCCCGGTCTCGCTCTGTGCTTCGCAGGAGCAGTTCAGCACCCCTCCCTCAAACCGACAGGTTGCCGCTTCCTTTGTCGGCAGCTTTTGGGGTTGAACACTCTGAAGCCCGCGGCTCCCGCGAGGTGGGGGGGTGACAGGCACCCGGCGGTAAGCCCCTGGCGGGATGCAGCCGCCCGGCCGACACACGCGAGGCCGCGGGCCCGCCCCGCAGCCGGCCCCCACCCCACCGCCGCAGCCCTTCCCGCGGCGGGGCGGTTGCTGCCCCGCCAGGCGGCTCCTCCTGCGCCGCGCCCAGAGCAGGCCGCGGTCCGGCCCGGCCACCGCCACGCGGCCAAGGAGCGAACCCGCAGACGCCCCCTCGGCCACGGCCCCTTACGCTTAGCAGGCTGCGCGCCGGCCTCGGGCAGCCCCTCTGCCGCGGTCGCCATGGCGACAGCCCCCTCCCGCGACACCCGCTTCCGCCTTCGACCCCGCGCAAGGCCGCGGCTCCGCCCCTCGCCGCCGCCGCCGCGCATGCGCGAGTGGGCCGGCGGCGGCTGCGGCGGAGGGGGTCCGGGTAGGGCGCGGCATGCAGTGCTGGGCTCTGGCCGGCGGGGCTGTCACCACCAGCCCGGTCCCGGCCCGCTCCCAGCCGGGTCACGCAGCAGCCGCGGCCTGACAGCCGCCCCACCACATCAGGCCGCGTCGAGAGGGGAGGCCTCCGCTGCTGCCTACAGCAGATGCCTGATGGGCGACAGCTTCAGTTGCGGGAACAAGCAAGAACAGCTTTCATCACACCGAGGTGTAAAACATGGCACGAGTTTACTTGTTACCAGCTGTAAAAGGCAGTGAAGCAGCACAGAAACAGCACGGCTTGTGCTTGACATGGCTGCACTGTCGGTTTGATTACATCCCTCTTTCTAACACCTGAACCATTTATTGCACGGGCACCAGAACCACTTGCACACTGCAGGCCGGTTTCAGGGGCTGCTGCTGGCCCAGCCCTCACAAGCAAGCTCTCTAGCCATGTGCTTGAGGATGTTTTCCTCTGGCTTAGCTGGCCCACTTGCATCTGAGGGTCTTAAAAGCAGCTCTGCTTTTGCTAATGACGTGGTGAGGAGATAACTGCTAGCATGGTACAGCCTGTCCTGTGATGACTGCAGTAAGCGTTTCTGTAGTTGCCACAGTAGTGTATCCACACATTTTTTCAGTCCCTAGTGTAAATAGCACTATACCTAGACGGTGTAGCTAAGCAGTAAGTTTGTTAAAAAGATGTGCCATTGCTAAACATACACGTTTTTATTTTATAAATAAATAAATAAATAAAAGAAATAGCATTTCCTCCCCTCCTCTTAAGCAGTAAATGTATTTTTTGCTGTTGGTGTCTTTTTGGTGGGGGCGGGGAGGCCTGTTTCTTTAGCTTTTTGTTTGGTTTGGGGGGGGGTTACAGTACAACAATTTCTCATTCTTTTTAGATGAGATGTCTTGTGCCACTGTTTGGTTTTTAATCAAGAAAAAGTTGTTTCTGCAAGTAGCTTCCATTGAGAAGCTACTAGAAGTATAACTGTTCTTGTTTGGCAAGGAACGCTCATTCCCTCTACTGACTACAAACTCAAATGCATCTCCAACACGCTGTGAATGGTCTCTGGCTCTCCTCAGATGTGAAAGGCACTAACAAGGGGCAACATAACAATGCATAAATGCCATTATACCATTTACCTTATACCATTTGTGAAGAAGTAGCTCACATGTTGAAAGGAACATGTTTCCCTTTGAACATTTCCTGTATAAGTTGGCCACAGAATAATAATGCTTTACAATATATAGTTTGATATGTACCTGAAGAATTATGAGAATTATGTTCTCTTAGAAATAAATCACTTACTCAATGTATATTACTGCATTTCTTCTTAAAAACCAAAATCATACAATCACATGGAGATCATGGTCCAGAAACAAGGGGACTGGGTTCCCATCTGAAGGCCAGTAAAGCCAGTTGAAATTTTTTGGCCATCTCCAGTAGGCCCTAACAAGCTTTGGAGTTTTAGGACCAGGGAAGCTGCATAGCAAGGCAACACAGAAGTCTATGTGAACTTTCTCATAAACCGGAGTTTTGCATAGGCTATGATAAGGAAGATGACAGTCATGCAGAAGAGAGCCACTATGTTTTCCCACATTGCCCAGTCGGTAGGTGCAATTCCTTGGCTGCACAGGTATGCTTCCCCAGAACACCTGCAGAAAAGCATGGGGCAGAAGTTGGTATTACAATGTGATGTAAGTCTTCAGGTAATCACTTTTATTCTTGTTCACAAAGATTCTTCTACCCTCAGCTCTGCAAAATAGGTGACAGAGTAACCTCATAACCTACACTAAAATAAAAGCTTAAGGGACAAATCTAGATCCCTGGTTCTCATAATTTTTCAGTAGTATCCTAATTGTTTGTAGACAGCTGGCAATTCATGAGTAAACCTCAGAACCACATTAAACCATCATAAGTACAAAAGCACTAGTTTCACACAGCAGTCATTGGAGGTCCACAGCAGGGGTTTGGGGTCCAAAAGCTGTGGAAACAGTGCTCTGGCACTGTTCCCTGCAATAACCTCAGTTTGCCAGCCCTCTAGCACATGTCATGAAATACTTGGATTGCTACAACTTAAGGTATCAATAGTCAAGAGTATTTCAAATGGGGCAGTAGCACTGGGAGATAGGTAACTCAGCTCTTTGCTGTATCTGCAGGGAGGTTATCTATAAACCAGATCTGAGGGGCAGGCATGTTTCTGATCACAGGTCTACTGCTTCCCAGCAATTTTGTAACTATCCACACATTGCATTTCCATTGCTAAGTGACCCTGGGTTTGTTTTAGAAAACTGATAAGCCAGGGCTAGGTTATCAAAAACAGAATTTAATTTAACTCATCTGCATATTTTTAGGAGTAAAGTTTCATCCCTGCCTCACTCTTGGGTAATTGTGAAGTTTTACTATGTAATCCTAAAATACATTATTTTGAGACATATTACTGAGACTGGCCTGTGAGCGGTTATTCTGTGAATAACATAAAAATTTGAAACAGACTTCTCTTTAAGCAAGCCATCACAATTCAGGCCCAAGAACCACCATGAGTTAGAGACTTACATTTCTCCTGAAATATCGGGGGGACAACTTCCTGCATCTCCCACAGACGCTGTAACATTTGGGTTCTTCTCACCACAGAAGTAAAGATCTCTGAACTCATTCACTTGAAGAGCCTAGGGAAAGATGCAAGGTCTTTACAGAGTTAGTGATTTGGGGTGCTAAAACTGAAACACCTCAAAGGCACTTGGTTATTAGAAGACACATATTGCCATTCTTGGAATCATGTGTTTCTATTCCTTTTAATTTGAAGCTCTGAATCACTGCCTTTCTGAGGAACTGGTCCAAGTTCGGCATGCAGGATGGTTTTGTGTCTGAATCTTTGGCTTCAAAATTACATTTCAGTGATTTAGCCATGGGTTTCTGTCTTGCCAGCTACAAGTTCCTGTTCATCCACTTTCCTCAGGGTCAATCTACTGACTCAGAAAACCATGTGGCTGCCTGCAGACACCCCAGCACCAGCACACTGAAGCAGATGGCACAGTCAGCCAAGGCAAGAGGGGAAGGGTTCCTTTGCACTGGCATCCTGGGCCAACTGCAGTCTCAGGACACTTACACGTTCAGCCACACTAATAAAAATATCTCCTTGATACCCAAACAGGAGAGGTCTCAGACATCTTCCCCCCGCCATCCCTGATCCTACCTTTCTCTTCCACTGCTGGTCAACATGGTCCTGTCCACACCACCCTGCACCAGTTCTGACATTCATTTCACTCATTTTTACTCAAAGGTAGGAAACTATTCCTCCAAAATAGGCTTGGCAAGGTTGAATACAGGAAATGGAAGCAAAACTCCCACCTGTGACCAGTGGGTGACCTGCTGTGTCTAGTTAGTGTTTCAAGCAGCTGCACCCTTAGCTTTCTGGTACCTCAGGTCCTTATTATTCAGAAATGGCAGTAAGTCGTATTTTACTTCAGAGGAAGCCACACTGAAGAGTGAGACACTTGGGTGTTATGGTAAATCCTTTAACCAGTTGGACAGTCACTAACCTTAGACTGGCCACCCAAACAGCAGTCTCTGGAGAGGCCATACAATATTTGACTTTATTCTAAACCATAGGGATCAACTCTTCAGGCTAGGAATTAGTGCCTCACTGGACAGCTCACTTTGCTGCTGTACAAGCAGCACTAATTTTGTGGCACAAATGATTTGTTCAGCCTCTGAAACTTCCACCTCTCACAGAGAGGTTAACTTTTGCTTCCTTTCTGGGTTTGGCAGGTTTGTTCTTCTTTTACCATGTTCGTGCAAGGAGAGAAGCTGAATCTGGCTTTTAAGAGAAATTAATTTATACTCAAAACCTCTCCAGGAAGCAGCAGTGTGGCTACACTACTCACAGGAGACCAATGCTATTTCCTACTCACAGTGAGGCCGTATCGGGGGATGCTGAAGTACTTGAGCCAGTTCAGCCAGTCCATTACAGAAGGGAGGTTTACTAAGAGGCCTGAAAAGATCTGAAATAGAAGAGACTAATGAGTCACAAACACTGTTTACTGCAAACAATGCCATTCCTGCACAGATATTGCTGTTGCCCAGCGCTGGGATAGATCAACCTCCTGCTGTTATGCCTGTGCCTACAGGCGTGAGGTTCAAACCTTGCAGCAGTTCTAGCCAGCTGGCCCAACAGCACACCCATGTACGCCAGTTGAACTGCTTGCAAAGAGGTCAGAAAGGTGTTCTACATCCACATATGTGCTAAGAAGCATGTGTGCTAACAACTCCTCACTCTGGAGGACTGTGTCCTATGGTAGAGCTACCCAGAGGCTAAAGAAGGATGACTGGGAGAAGAGGAAGTGGAAAAACAAGAAGGAAACCATGGGGAGCCTTAAGGGCTGTCACTGGTTCAGCTTTCTCCTCTGACCTACAATCTTTTATCTGTGCTCTCTCCTGCCTGGAACAAGGTTTGCACTTTTACTTCTTAGCACAACTGGACTTCATAGCTAAACATGATGCTTCAGGCTGTGCTCCACACAAGTGTTTTTGTGCTTACCCTGCTGTCTTTCAGGATGTGCATGTGCTATTCCTTATATATGGTGACTTAACTCAGTACACATCAGCTTCCCTCTACTACATGTGCACATTTCTCACTCACAGCAAGCATTTGAAGCGGTACACTAGCACTTAGCTTATTGCAAAAGCAGGTAAAGTTGCAAATCAAAGAATAAGGGATGTGCTGTGGGCTCAGAATGTGTATGCAGACAGCTACCAGGAAACACCTGACAGGAGGTACTTGTTATTCAAAGGTAACTTGGCAGGCCTCACAGTCGAGAAGTGTCATCACTGAAGTGTCATCACTAACATTAGCTTTTTGAAGAAGTCACATCCCTCATCTATGAGTAGTCAAAATTCCTTTCTCTCACTTGCTCTCTTCCTTAGAAGTCCTTGAAGAAGAGTATTGAAGTAATTTCTGGTACCCAAGGGCAACACTGAATTAAAATAAAGAGAGGGTATACTCCTGCTAATACCACTGGGCAACAAAATTAATGCAATCAAATCTAAAGTTTATTTCAAGATTTTTTTCCTTTTAAATGATCTAGTTGATCACTTAGATTTCTAATACTGGAAATGCATGATAATTTTTTAATCAATTTTTGTAAGGACAATTTAAAAAAAAAACAAAACACACTTTTTTGGGGCACACTGTTTGCAAAGCTCTGGTAGCTTTACACCTACTGAATGCACCTGAGCAGTGATATGACCCTTAGATTAAAATTTGGCAGAAGTACATCTTTGACTATAGTGACAATCAAATCACAGGCACAAGGCTGACATGCTACTGGACTGTGGATTCTCAGCCTGCTTAGGGCTGGCTCAACACAGTCCTCTCAGCCTGTCTCAGCTGCTTCCTCACCTCCACCAAAGGAGCACACACACACACACACACACCCCTTATATACTTACAAGCATCAGAACAAAACAAATAGTGATGAGCAGATTGGCCACAGCCACCACATCCATCCCAGCACTGATAGCCAGAGACATGGCTGTGGCCGTGTAGGACACCAGTATCAGGGTCAGCATAAAGAAGAAGAACCGGCCTGCAACAGCTTGGTATCCTGTCAAAAAAACAGAAAAGAAAAATCCCAGAGAGGTACCCTTGGACTCCTATACAAGAGAAGGAAAGCAGGAAGAAAGACCAAGTTTGGAGTTGGCAGGAACTATGGATGCTCCAAAGGCCCAAAGAACATTAACGAAAGATGTGGTTAAGCAGGTCCCTGTCTTAGAGTGCTGGTGTTTCTGCCCCAGAGTCAAGTCCTCTGAAGTTATGATGCCAAGCATTTAAATCAGTTGAAAGTTCAACTGGTTTCATGTTATAGATATAGGAATTAAACTCTGGCTAAGTCAAAAATCAAATGTGTTGGAAGATGACAGGTTCAATGAAAGCATCGATTCTTTACCAATCATCCAGTAACTGATGCATGAGAATATGATGGCTGGAGCAGTTCTCATGGGCAGCAGATCTCCTATCATCAAAGCCAGGAAGTAGGCAGACACACGGTAATATCCACTGGTGTACTGATGGCTGCGAGGACAGGAAGGAGGGGAGTTGTACAGGTTTAGAGGTTATCTGGGAAGGAGGCTTAGCATGCTTGTCTGGTTTATCCTGATTTGGTTTCTGTTCTGTCTACCACTGACACCTTCTCTACATGCACGTTGCTTTTTTTCTCTCTGCTATCACTTCCCACTCTGTAAAGTAAGGGCTGATCTATCTCACAGGCCCTACAGTCATACTGAGAGCCCTCTGAGGAAAGAGAATGAAAGGCTATGAACATATTGGAAAAAAGCTCCTAAATCTCTTTTCAGAGAGATTGATCATTCATTGACACAAGACCAGGGGAAAGTATTGGACTGTGATTAACTGGAGGAACACTTGCGATTAACTGGAAGAACACTTCATCCACAACTAACTCATACAGCTGCTTCCAGGAGAGAAGGAATGATAACCAACAATGAGAAAACATCTTTAGGACATCAACTCACCTCCAGTTCACAGGGCAATTATTAAATGTAATTATGATTGTTTTGCTGCTTAATGGAGCTGATTAAAAGATGCTTTAATTGGTGAAGTGCCAAAACTGACACAGCTGGTAAACTAAGCTGGTAAACAGGACAGATTGGCAAGAAACATCAGCGTGGGAGAGATTCACTCCTGAGCAGGTGTTAGAGGCAATATTAAGCTGCTCTGAGCAACCTGTGGGTGGACATGTGCATTCTAGGTAGAAATCTCCAATTTTTTCTTCACTGTACAGGATCTGTCTCTTGCCCTTTCATCCCATGAGCTGGAGGCTATTCCAAACTACATTTAAATATATATGCATATATACATGTGTGCATATAATATATACACACATTTACATACATATACACACATACAAACACATATACATAAATATATAGACAGAGAGATGTGCTTGATTATTAGGGGGCTCCTGTAAGACAGCCAGCCCTCTTTAACTGAGCATCCCTTGCGAAGCTTTTCCAAGAACTCTCCCTTCATCTTTGCACAATCTTACCACTTTAGGACTACTGCAAGACAGCTTTTCAACCCTGTCATCAAGAGGGCAGGCAGGGTTCAGAGTCTGCAGGATTCACATGCAGACTTCAAAAACAGATGTTACCACAAATGGGTAGGAAAAGCACTTCTCAATAAACTGTGACACAGCAAGCAAGTAAAAGCATTTTATTTCTCCACTCCCTCCCCCACCTCTTAGCATTTCAGCTCCCTGCACTACAGACCAATTTAGCATTATTATTACAATCTGATGTTGCAAGGGAGCAATTAAGTCTTTGCTGGAAATAATTTTGTTTACCCTGTAAGATACTCCCCCTGCCTCACTCCAGGGTATGAGACAGTCTGAGTGCCTCACTACTTACACAAACAGTTTCTTGTCTCTGATGAACAGCTCAATTGCGGAGACACTGGAAAAACACTGGTTTGTGGTGACAAAAAACAAGGATCCAACCCTAGAAGGCAAAACAGAACAGTCAAAAAGTGAGGAAACAGCCTAGATCAACACTGGCAGCCTCAGACATATACTATCAGGTCAGTGCTTTTCTGTCTCTGTCAACAGAATGGAGATATTTAATTGTGCTACTGTAGATCTTAGCTGTAAAACCAGGTGTATTCCTTTATTTTCCCTTTCACATATCCTTTGTACATATGTGCAAGCCTGACAGAACAGTGGTCCCTTTCGGACCTCTGGCAATAGCATGCTGCAGTGCACTGAGGCTTATGAACCCAACCCTCCCTTGTGGTCCCAGTGGATCCCAAGGCCTTCCCGGTGGCTGAAACCTGTCTGCTACAAATAGAAAAATAAGCAGAGCTGTAGCTTTCCAACTTACCGATTCTGAATGCCACTTCGATCCAATTTTACACCAAAAAAGATAGCACCAACAACCAAGGCTAGAATTGTGGTCACTGCAATCTAGAAGTGAAAAGAAGAAAGGGAAAAAGGAGTCCTTCAGAGAAGTAAATAAGGAAAACTTATTATTATAAGGCATATGCAAGGTTTAAGATTCACACCTGCCTAAAACTTTGCTTTTGTGAATCAATGTGTACTTATGACACACACAATTAAAAGCCTTATGGCAAATTTTCCAAGTTTATCCTCTTCACTTTTCTCCTTCCTCTGATCCTTGTTTGCTGGGAAAGGTTAGAAGAAGCACATTCAAAGAATAACCCAGCTTAAAATTTCGAGTGAGGCACAACATTAACACCTCCCTAGAAGCTCTCCAGGTGTACCAGAGAATGAAGCATTTCCCTGCACTCCCCGATCTTCAGTGCAGCAGTCCTTGCACTAAGCTAAAATGGAAAATTTTTTTTTAAAGGCAAAGGTAGCTGGGCATCTCACTCCACTGAAGTGGCAGTGGCACAGGGCTTTCCTGTTTCACTAGCTGCCTTTGAAAGCAAAAGTCTGTCCTACAAACTGCAGACTGCAGGACTGAGAACAGATGGAATCTGAGACTTTTAGCAGTTGTTACCTACTTGTGCAATGGAGGCCTGTGGGTTCCTGATGAGGTTTTTCAGGGAACGCTTAGACACCCAGTACAGCTGGGTGACAAATCCATTTGCATAGGTAATCTCATGCCCCTGCTTAGATACTCTCTGCTTGCTTCCCCGTCCATGCTCCACTTTCCCCAGTTCTTCTTTTGTACTCTGATACAGGCTGGAATCGAGATATTTTTGGTGCAGCACATCTACCACATTGCTGTCCACGTTATCTTCTGCCACTCCATTTTCACTGCTCACCTCTGAGTGAGAAAGACAAGATATGGCTTCTGATTCCCCATGAACTTTTTAAAAAGTTTTCTGAGCTCTTTAAAGAAGCCCAAAGCAAAGTATATCTATTAGTAGGAAAAATAGAAAGATAATAAAGTGCCCTTAGACTGGAAGATACCCAGAGAATAAAATCTTGCCATCACCACATACAACTTCACTTCTACACCAGCCAACAGTGGATTTCTCCTTCACAATTTACCTTTTCCTGTGTCCACAGGTCTGTGATCTTCCTTGCTTGCTGCCACAGCAGTTGAATCACCATTTATGATATCAAGGAAGAAGTCAGCTGGGTTGTTGAATGGTTCACATTCATATCCTTAAAAAAACCCAAACAAAACGGCATATGCAACATGTTTGTATTGTACAGAGCACAGCTTGGGAAGTCAGGTCTTATACTATATCACCCTTCCACAACCCTGTTACAAGAAAACTTCACTGATTTCCATGAGCATTAGTTTACAGCAATAGAATGAACAGGATTTAGGAGATGGTGAACCTGAGGTATCTGCACAGAGCTTCCAGGTGCTTATTCTCCAGTGATTTCAGGTGAGGAGAAAACTTGCGTCTACACAGCTTAGTATGGATAACTCTTGCCTCCTTCCCAGTGCTGTTCAACCACATCCTACTCTGAAAGACACACAGTTCCTCAGTAGGGGTTGCTGGATGTTTGCTCTACAGCCTCAGATCCTTGTTTTAGAAGCTCAACTCTTGCTTGTGTTTCCTTGGTCACAAGGAAGAGTAAGGGCTTTCCAAGAGTGGCTTCTTATAATGTGATTCTAGATACAGGATTGGGCGTTGGGGGGGGGACGTAAGGATGCTTGTTCTGTAGCATTCCTGTGAGAAGGGAGTGAGGTGGGATACTAAGAGGAAGAGCAGAAGTAGTGAGATTGGTTAAAGCATCTCCCTTATAGCCAGGGAAAGCTTCCAATCCAATGTGCCCATGATTGCATGTAGACTAGAGTAGAAATTCACTCTACATTCTCTGTCCATTATAGTGAGAAACCCTCACCCTGCTTATTTGAAGAGGGGGCAGCCACCCAGCAGTGCAATTATTAACCCATTTTAAGACACATTGTGATTTTATCCTCTTGCTTGCCCACTGACATTCAGACCAGAGCAGATTCTTGGACCAGCCCCTACAGATTCCTGCCAATCTGCAGGCTGTGGTTCAAAACCCACTGGGTCTGTCACCTGGGCGTGGCAGAACTGCAAGCATCATCTTGTCTGTTGTGCATCATGCTTCTAAACATTCAAGTGATTCTGTGTTTCTGTCCTGATGTAAGGCAAAACAAAGGCAGGGGAGAGCCATACTTTGTGTTGTCTGGAAAATTTTGGTTTTATCATTTTGTTCTTTTCCTGTTGTAACATAACACTGCTCAGACTGTGTGTGTACAACCTCTAGTATCCTAGTGATAAAACAGCACAGGACTGTTATCCAGTGCTAGGGTAAGAATCTACCCACAGATTAAACTCATTAGTCAGTTGCCTTTGCTCTTGGCACAGAAGACTTACCAATAGAACTAAAGTATTCCAGGGCCTGCTTCGCAGGACCATGGTACAGCACCTTTCCCAAAGCCAGTAATGTCAGACTGTCAAACAGCTTGAATATGGAATAGCGCGGCTGATGGATGGAAAATATGATGGTTCGCCCTCTTCTTGAGAGCCTGAAATAGAAACAAAACATCTCTCAAATACACCACACTTCACATTTCAGAAAGGTCATGTTAACCCAAACAAAAAATAAGTATCCAAATCCAAGATAAATACTTATCAACTTCTCAGGGTCTCAACCCAGAAAAGCTGTAGTTCCACCTTCTCTGTCACTGTGTCAGATGCTTCCTGCAAGAACTTCAAGACAGTACCCATCATTACAAGAGACTGTCACTGCAGTCCAGTTAAAGTCCAATGCTGTCTGTAGCTAGTACAGGTTGAGGCCACAGCTATGTATAAACCCTCTTTACATGTTTTCTACACCAAGCTTCAACCTGACTAACTAAAATGGTCCTATTGCACTCAATGGCAGTATCAGGCTTTACATAGCAGGCTGTGGAAGTCTGGCCATCTGAGATATCTTATAGCTCTTCTGCTGAAGATTTAGTCTCTAGAAAAGGCAAAACTAGGTTTCTTTAGGTTTGTCAGATGCTCTTTCAGGTGCTTTAGCACTGATGCCCAACAAGTATCCTTGATGATCGAAGACCTCTATCCAAAATGTAGAGCAAAATGTCCCCCCAGATAAAACCAGACAACATACTACAAACCCAGGTAGAGAGTTAGGAACTTGTTCTCATTAAATAAGCCTTGTTTGGTCTTCTTTGTACAGAAGACAGTTAATCTTCAAAATATTTGGGGCACTGAGGGTAAATCTGTGGGTGAAGTCTGATCTGAGTTTAAGGCCCTTGCCAGAGTAGAGGAAGAGACTTTGTAATAGAGTCAGATGGAAGGCCAAGAAATTATGATTAGAAGGCCTGACCTCTCAGTCGACCCCGCTGTGTAGCAAAGGGAATCTGTCCAAGCTACACCTGCTTTTTGGGCTCCAATCCAATGCTTGCTGTGGAAAGAGCCCCATCAACTTCAAAACACTTTGGACAAGACCCAAGTAAAGAATTTACTACCACTTCTGAGTCTACTTGTCTCTTTTTTTTAAAAAAAAGCACCATAGCTACTCAGTCATAACAGCATTCCTTTTTTCACTAAAAAACTGACAAGAAAATTGCAGCAGAGCCCCGAAGAACTGACTCTTACTTCTTCAAGAGGATGAGGACTGCATTGGCTGTGCTGGCATCGAGGCCAGTTGTTGGCTCATCCAGAAAAAGGACTGGTGGCTCTGTGATGAGCTCCATCCCAATGTTGGTTCTCTTCCGCTCCCCTCCAGACACTCCCCGGATCAATTCGGTTCCTACCTACAGGCAGAAGAAATCAAGTATTTGCAACAAGACCTGGTCAGTGAATGCTCTGGAGTTCAGAGCTCTCCACACCCAGCAGCCCTTTTAATTTTCAAAGTCCCATTAATGAACTCTAGGGCCAACAGCAGATGATGGGTCTGACTCAGTGTGAAGGACTGTATAGCAGTAAGCAGAGCTCAATTTTCAGAGGTACCAGGCACCTTATGCCTTCAGGAAAGATGACACTGAAAAGGAAGAGCCAGAATAATGCCACAGCAGTCAGAGGTTGCATTGGTGTTCAGGGATGCCTTTTGTTGGTAGCTCGCTTGGTGCTCAAATAGGAATGGGGTAAGTAAAGTAAAAGAAGAGTAAAAATGCTGCTGGGAAGAACAAACTCTGCACAGAACTTCTTCATCACAACCCAGCTTTCCACCCCTCACAGCTTTCAGCACTGTAAAAACAATTCCCTGTCATGTCCCACAAAGCCAGGAAGTGACTGAGCAGCTTTCCAAGGTGCAATGACTAGGCGACTTTTTTCCCCCCTGAACTTATACAACATGCTGGACATGGTCCAAAATCTCCCCTTTTAATAGCAAATACACACACCTCTTTCCAAGCTGCCTCCTGAGCTGGAGACTGATTTCTTGTGTGCAGTACGGTTTAGTCAGGTTCCTGCTTAGCTTAGTGTAGCTTCACTACATACACCATACTGCCCAGAGTCAAGTAGTTCAGTTTCCAGAGGTATTATGATTTCTGAGAAAGGTATTCTCACTGCTCACCTTAGCATCAGCCACTTTGCTTAATCCCAGCTCGCTGATTATTTGGGTGACTCGCTCTTCCTTCTCTTTAACACTGATGGAGCTGGGGAGTCGCAGGGCAGCAGAGAAGTGCAGGTTCTCCCTCACCGTCATTGTGCCCATGACAACATCATCCTGAAAGCAGTACAAATGGACAGCTGGAAAGCCTCCTTCTCAGCTACCTGACTGGGCTCCAGACTCCCTGTAGTGCCAGTTGCTGGATAAGCTGTTTGTGGACCACAGTGGAAACTGGACTGAGGGACAACCCCTGCTTCAAAAGTTACATGACACAAAATTCAAGGTCACTAAGTCAAGCAGAGAATGCAGCTCTGCAGGCTCCCAGCTTACACCAAGCAGCACCTCAGCCTGCTTTCAGGCTCAGCAGTTCAAGTGCAGACAGTATCCTTTTGTACTGCACATGCATTTTCCTTACCAGCCAAAGGGAGGCAGAGCAAGTAGCTGGTTTTGTAAAGAGTTAAGCTTCTGCCAGTTCAGCTGAAGCCAACAGGCATTGCTAGTGCTCAGTGTTCAAGGTAGAGACACTCAGGCAGTTACGCAAGTCAGCTCTGTTTCTGGTTACAAGTCATATCTTGCTGTGGCCTGGAGCACCTGCTGAGTTCAGGTGCCAACAAGCAGATCTCCCCAGCTCCTTGCTGGCAGCAGCTCCTCAGAGAAACAAGAGTATTGCACCAAGATGCTCCTGATATTTTCCATGTCTCAGCTATCTCTTGGGCACAAAACCTTATGCTAAGAGCTACCCCTTTAGAGAAGTTTCAGTCACAAGCATTTTGAGTAAGAATCAAATCTATCCAGTTGACAAACATCTGGGAAGCCTACACCAACCTGTAAGAGCCATGAGCCAAACAGAGTTGACGTCAGGTCCATCCAGAGCTCCATGCCTCTCCATCACCTCTGCTTTGATATTCGAGCCAATTCTGCATCCTGCCATATGATAGGAGAAGGGCTGCAACACTGGGCAGCTGCTGAGAAACACGCCTGTTAATCAGGCACCTTTCAAATCCAGTGCTCTTTTGGAAGACAAAGCCCCTAAACTGCAGGGCAGCAGATTCTTGCCTGCTTTAGGACTCCTTCCACATCAGATGTAGTTGATTAGCAGCACAAAGGATGCGCCAGCCAACCATGTTTGGCACTGGAGTTAACAGAGCAAGACTGAACATGCTGCTGTGCTAGAAGTTTGTGACAGATTACTGAGGATATAGTGTTATGATAAACTGGCTTTGCTACCAAAGCCGGTTTAGGAATTTCCTACCATCACTTCCCTCCCCACACATCCTCAGTCTCTTACTCTAGCCTCCCATTCCCCATACTCAGATCCACCAATACAGCTGGAAGGTCACTACATTGGAAACTAAACTGAATTTGAGCTACCTTAATAGAAACAACAAACTGTGGTATGACACCCTCACTTGCAAAGCATGAGTGGAGAGACCACCAGCAATTTTGCAGGGATAACACATGACTAGCATGTGTGTATGCTCACCTGCATGAAAATGACCCTGTCAGTATGTATATATTTAGGTGTTTAGGCCTTAAGAGTTGTTTGTAATCTTTGGGCCATCTTTATTGATCTACAGAGTACTGCACAGGGGTGAGAGGGGAGAGAAAACATTTAATGTCTCACTTAGTTGCCTATCATTTCAAGGCTAAGTTTGGTTGCTTTAGACATTGGAGAGACAAATGTCTCAAACTGGAACCACTTGCAAGAAACTTCATGGCTATTTATGAAACAGTGAGGATTTGGGGATCTTTGACCTGCAGAATCGAGACTCGGCATCAGTCTTGTCACATGCAACCTCCCTGCGCCCCTCAGCTGGCAGCTTTCAGAAAAGCTGCCTATTTCACATCTGCCTGCAGTCAGAAGCCTGGGTGGTTTCCAGATTTGACTGCTCCTATGGCTGCCAAGAATCCCCTTCGCCTCAGCTCCCCCCAGGCTTTGAGGGTCTATTATTGGTCCGGGCCTCCACCCACTTCCGCAGATTCAGGCAGCTTTTCCTGTCTCTGAGTGGAACGAAGATCTGTCCCAGCCAGCCAGAATCAGAGGAAGAACACCAGGGATCTATTTACTTCCTAGAATTATTGGTTGATAGCTTGAAGGTAGTTCTGCCAGCTAGAACTGCTTCTGAGTTTTAAAACAAGAGATTTTGGGTGTTGTAGGGTTTTTTCTCACTTAAAAAAAAAAAAACAAAACAAACAAAAATCCAAACCAACAACAACAAAAAACCCAAAACCAACCAAACAAACACAAAACCCCCCAAAACCCAAAAAAACCCCCACAAAAAAAACCCAATCAAACAAAAAAACCCCACCTTGTTGGAACTTCAGGGCAGAGCCCAAAGAAGAAGCCACAGTAGCCCAGTGTCTTGGGTGTCCATGTGGCTTTGGGAAGACAAACACCTCCATGCTTGACCTGACTGGAGTAATGGTTTGATCCTCTGTCTTCCATGTCCCAGAAAAATACTAAATACTGTAACATCTGAGTTACCAAATTAGACTGTAAGGATCATTGAATATTACCTAACCTAACGGTTCATGCTTTGCTCATGTTTACATGGTCTTCCCTCACAAGGGCTCCCAAGTGTCCACTGAAGGCATTTACTCACCTGCACAACATATCCCGAGATGCACTTGAAATTTGGAGGTTGTGGGATGCCATCTATAAGCACTTCTCCAGATAGGCCTGCTGGGTCCTTTCTGGCAGCCAGCACATCTAGGAGACTTCAGACAAACACCAGACATCAGATTGTGCCATAACAACTGCTTTTACTTTGTCTGGACAAGAACCATCAGTCAGGACTGCAGTTACAGCCTGCTCATGGCATGCTGCTAACCAAAGGGCACAGAAAGGGGCTTCCTCTACTCTGAGGGCTTCAGCTCTTTATACAGAAAGTCTGGTGTAGATACAGACTTTTCCAGTGCAAGATGTGCCACAGCAGTATTGCAGCATACAGACCCTCACAATTCACAGCAGTCAACCCCCTACAAGCATAAACTCAGTCTCCATATTAACAGCTAACCTCAAGTGCACACAGACAAAAGCTACCCTACTGAGTAGCTGCAGTCTGCTTTCCAGTCAGGGTAGAAGAGAAATAACTCCTTTGATCTCAAGGAAATTAATCCAAATGGGTATAAACAAGACTAGAGTTAAGATTAATTCTATAAAGTAATTTTGTTTTAACATATAACTGGATTTTCCTTACTTGCCAGTGCAGAGGCCAGCCTGTCTGCTAGCTAAGTAAACATCACCCCGATGAAGTGCTGCTCTTGAAAACATCCTGATTAACCAGCAATCTCCTTAGAGAGGAAGAGCAAGGGTCACCACAAAGACACACCTGTGTGAACCCTGGCCACATTTGCCAGTCTCTGACATTCTCAAAGCAGACAGTGACAAAGAACTCTCTTATTATGGTTATATGGGAGGGAAAACAACATCAGCACTGGCTGGAGATAATCTGCACGGTACTTCTTTGTGCTTGCATCGAAAGAACTCAAGCACATGTGCACTTCCACCACCAGGCCACAGCCAAGTTGGGGTGAGGATCCAGAGCATCCTACAGACTGACATTACACCATATTCCTGTTAGTTGTCAGAAAGAGGTTTGGCCTAGCATCTTCAAGGAAGTCTTGCTGCAGTGACTTCACAGGAGACGACATCCCTCCTGCCCCAAAGGAGCTTGCCCCCATCTCCCATGACAGGTCTAGGACGCCTGAGCTCCAGTCATCTCCATTCAGCCTGGTATCTTAACTCAGGCCACCATCAAAGGTAACTGCAGTCATATGGACAACCAGTCGGAGCAGATGAGGGGTGCGACACCACACAGGGCAAGAACTCCAGCAAAGCCAACAACAGAGGGACACAAGATCAGACTTCATCACTAGATTTCTCGCACCCATGCAAAGATCTGAGCCTGCGGATCCCTCACATCTTCCCCAACCCTCAGAGCCCCAAATCCTCTTTGGACAGCTGACCGTCCATTTGAAGGAGCAGAAGAAATTACTCACGAAGATTTCCCGCTCCCTGTTGGCCCCAGGATAGCATTCAAGCCTGGCTTCATAATGCCACTGGAAGAAGGAAAGAGTTATTTCCAAATGGAGGACTATTCACATGTAGTTCATAGTAGGGGTAAGGTGTGAACAAAATGCTGTTGAAAGGAAAACTTAGAGATTATTAAAACTCTCCTTAAATCTGAAATCAATAAGCATTTTTTCTTTCTTGTCCCAGGCTGCCAGTCAGAACAGAAACAGAGCTGGACATGAAAAGCAGCCTACAAAAGACAGAAATTAAGTGTCTTCCCTGCTGAGCTGAGTCTTGAAAAGAAGAAACAACTGCACTTTGCTGCTCATTTCCTCCCACTAGGGCTTGAACCACAGTTAAGGGAACACCCAGATCTTCTGATAGAAGAGTTCACACAAGTTTGGTCCTAATTTTCTCAGATCAATAACTGAAACTGCTCCAGCTATATTCCTGATACTTTGCCTAAAAGCAAATTAGAAAGTGCTCACATGAACTGCAGACTGGCAAGAGGGTTAGTCATTTCTTTTAGCAGCACAGCTGGATCTCGAAGGTGACACTGAGGTCACCAATACACAGCACCAGATTAATTCCTACCCTCTGGCATTGTATTTAAGCAAGAACTTACTAAACATTATGAAGGATCTTCTTTTCCACAGTTTTCCGTTTACATAGGAATCCACTGGACTGCTTGACGGAGTACTGGATGTTATGGAAACTCACAACAGAGCCTCTAGGAGATCGGAGGGACTCTCGTGTTGGAAGAGAACGTTGGAAATTGCCCTCTCCTTCCTCTTCTCCAACAGAAATAACACTGTGATCAAATGTGTCTGCCATCATGTCCTTGTTACACAGGTCAAGCTCCACTGCATGGAATTTTTTGAGTTCGCTGTTGTTTTGAGCAGTTTCCATCTGCTGAGACAAAGAATACTAAAACATGCAGAGAGGGAGACATGTGAGCAAAAATTTCTGCAGATAGGGTCTTGGAAAAGCAAGTTCACGCACACCACACCAATCCTTACAAGTGCCGAGTTTCCAAAAGGATGGACATCTGCACTGGAAGACATCCAGTAGTCCCCAAAGGCACAGCAACCCACAGATTTAGAACAATACACATAACCTTCAAGAATGAGACATGCATGTTCTTGAAGTGATGCTAGCTCAAAGAATATCTAATGAGGTCGAAACCAAGCCAATCTGCAATGATCACCATCTTGCTCAACACAGTGGGGACTACAAATGCAAGCTGCTACCACATAAGCTAAAGAGACTCAAGCTCTCCTCCTTCAGGTGTAACAGGCTTACCTCCCCTCACACCCCCCATAAAGCCAGCAGACAAAACCTATTGATGAACCTGTATTAAGAACCACAGGAAGAAACACAGTTGTGCTTATGAAAATGAAAGCCAATCACATGCATCTTGCTTGCTGGCACAAGTTTGTTTCAGAGATACCAATGTGTTTAAAATAGCAGTTACACATGTTGCTTATCATGTTTCAGTCACACCACTATCAAGACACTTCACAACTACAAGGAGAAAGAGAAATTCGGATTTGTCTGAAGGCACCATTTACCCTGAAGAAGAGTAGGAGTTCCTCCTCCCACAGGGAGAGATCTGGGACATCCCACAGTAAGGAAAAACATGGTACAAACTGGTAAATTAAGGAAAATTAAATAACGTATCTATTTGTAATCACAAAGTTATAAAGCATTTTTGTTCAAGCAGATAAGCTGCCTCTGCAGCTCAGGATGGGAGCACCTGAAAGAGAGGACATGTGAACCACAAAGGGAAGGAACTGTTCTCCCTGTCCATGCATCAGAACCTACATAGCAGGAAATGTATCGATATGGGTATAACCATTAATATTGATTCTCTTATTAGTCACAGCAGCAGAGCTCTTTTGTCAAAGGGCTGCTTCCCTTTCTGTCGCTGTAACTGATGGAGACCAAGTTTGGATCCCTTCATTCATTTGAAAAAAACAAACAAACAAGAAAGTTTAAATTTCTTGCCTTGACATTGCATATGAAGAACTTGGAAAACCCTGCAGTCTCCAAGTTCTGCAGCCTGTACAAGGCCTGGGCATAACTTGTACCGTGACTTTTAGTCAGGTGTCCTCACAGCTGTAAACCTTCCTGTCCCCTTTCCATGAACTACAGCAAGGAAGAAAGGAATTACTGCATGCCCCTTCCAGAAACTGAAGACAACAGGTTAGACTAACACAAGTTAGTCTAATCATTTACTTCCCTTCTAGCTGCTGGCATGAAGTTGTTTGCTGGAAAGCTAAAAATTTACTGTGATGCTGCAGAAAGCCAAGACAGTAACCAGGCAAAGAGAGCAAGGAGAGAGAACTGTCCACAGAGATATCCATTGCTGGGTACTTGAGTTTTGTGGGAAGGTAGATGTATCCCACTAATCACCTTTTTCCCACCACCTTCAATTCTTTCCTCCCAGGACTTAGAGGGTGATAACCAGTAGGACCAAAAATATCCACCACTGCAGTAGTGAACTTCTCAGGGAGAAAGATGGTCATCCTTTTAGGAAGCTGGAACTTGCAAGAGCCAGATGTGAAGAAATTGCCCATTCCTCTCTGCCCCTTCCTATCACTTAAAGCTCAAGAACTTGCAGTAGTTTTTTCCTGTATAACTAAAATAAAAGTGGTGAGGAGAAGGAAGGGTTGTTTAGCTTGGACACATCCTGAACTCTAAGGCTGGTCACCCCTGGGAAAGCCTTGCTTATGGGAAACAAAAAAGGATATGCTGTTACATCAGCAAGAGAGGGCTTATATGCTCGATAGGTTGCACAACAGAACAAGAGGGGGGGAAAAAAAGTGAGGATGACAGTGACACTGGGGGCAAAGACCTGGTTAGACTTTTGAACATTTGACTGCCTTGTGTAACTCATATCTGTTCTGGATAGGTTCTGTAGTTTAGCACAACATAAACCCTTTTATGGGGGTTTTTGCGAAGTTACTGATTAGCTAAACCAGTGCCGCAGATATGTGCAAGGGTGGCAGGAGGATGAGAAGAGCTTGTCAGAGGCTACAGGTAGGGTCAGGCAGCAGCAGCACCTCACAAGCAGTCCCCCCACCCTCCACACCCCGCCACACCACACCCCCCCCAGTCCCTCACACTCGCCCCACTGGCGGTTCCGCTACCAAGCCGCCGCCGCGGACTGACCGCCCTGCCGAGCTCCGCTCTCCCCTCCCAAACCCCATCCCGCAGCGGGGCAGCGCTGCCCGCCGGAGGGCTCTGCCGCTGCCGCCCCCGCCCCGTTACCTCCTGCTGCCGCGGCGCTCCGGCCAGGCTGTGGAGTGGCGATGCCTTGGCCGCGTTTTATAACCGGGTCCGGGCGGCGGGTTACATAAAGCGGCGGCGGGAAGAGCCCGGCGCTGTCACGCAAACCCCACCGGGAGGCGGACAAAGGCAGCGGTGATGGAGCCCCGCTCTGCTGGGCAACGCGGCCCCCAGGGCGGTGCCGCCGCTGAGCCGGGCCGCCCCCAGCCGCGTGGGCCGCGCTGGCGGAGCCGCTGCCCCCGGCCGGAGGCAATGAACCCGGGGCGGCGGAGCCCCCGGGATGCCGAGAGCTGCCCCGCGCCGTTACCCGCCCTCCCGGGGCGGGGGGGGGTGCGGAAATCAACATCGTTTTGTCGTTGGAAACCACCGAAGGGGGGAACGGGCGTCGGACACGAGATGCCCGCGGCCCCTGCGCATCCCTGGCACAGAGGGGTACAGTTAGGGGGTGGGAGGCAGCACCCACTCTTTCTCCCTCCCACCTTCTGGTGGCCATCACACCCAAGGGGTGGTTCCAGTCCTGCTGGATCAGCTAAGGCAGTCCTGGGAGCCACTCTAAGGGTGTCACTGCCACGCTGATCTCACACCTTCACAGGCAGTGTACCCCTCAGGTGTTTCCCTGCTGGGCTCAAGGGGGTCAGGGCAGCTCACTGGGGTTACCCGCTGTCCGTTGGGCTGCCTCTTACACTGCCATGTGTTCCTGGCTAGGAGAATGTGGGAAAGCAGAAAGATGAGATTTCTTTCCGTTGTCAAGGTTTCTCCTCAGTCTCCTGTTCCCAAGCACTGTTATTGTCTCTATAAATAAGCTTGCCCTCTGCAGACTCCTTGGTGTTGTGAATGCAGGAAACGCCCACTTTTAAAGTTTATAAATATGATTTATATAAGTGCTGTCAAGTCACCATAATAACTGCCTCCAGTTTGACTACCCTCTGCAGTTCTGTACAGCATTGTTCTTTTTCTAACACTACCTCTTGCTAGATCAATTTAAAGCTCAGCTAAGCTGAAGCATTCCTCTAACTACCCAATCAATAGCAGTAATAAAAACTCCAAAGGTTCACCTATCCCCTTTCCCACACCTGCCTCCCTCCAGGCATGTTGATGCACTCAATGCCATTGATGCACTAGACAGAAGACACATCTCATGCCACTGCATTGATCTACAGGTCTGACAGGAGTCCAGAGCAGGTAGGATTATGAGGGTATTGAAATAGCCTTAGAGATCTGTCAGGAGAGCAAGTTTTGCAGTAGGTAGACTCAAGGATCAGGCTTACTGAATAAGGATGTTATTTCCAGTTGCTGCATGGGTCAGAAGCAGACTTGAGTTCATGTTTCATTTGTGATTTAACTTCCTTTTTTGAGGAAAAACTGCCTACATCGAAGACTTTTGCCCTAGTGTTTTACTAAGCATGTACATCTCTGTCTCCAAGCATATTTCAAACCTGAATACTCACTACCCCTCAATGTGCTGCAGTGACCATCTTCTTGTCATGTGCTTGGGACAGCAAGAAAAAAAAGTCTGCGTGCTTGGGAGCAGAGGTGAGCATTTTCTGTGTCACAAACTTGTTGCTCCACATAGCGCCTGCACAGTGGTGCAGGAGAAGCACTCACTGAAAGAGCACAATTAAAGTTTCAGGTTATTCTTGACAGTTTCAGTTGCTCAGCTGCTCCTCAGACAGAGGTGATGGATGCCTTCATGCTGGCAATTCTAGGAGACCATGCCGCTCCTCCCACACTTCATGGAATGGAATATCACTTTTCTGCCCCCTGTGCCTAAGCAAATCCCAATGGCAGAGAAATAGACAGAGACCTGATACATGGAGAGGAACCACATCTGCCAACTACAGCATCTGCCTGGAGGCTCTGGCTTTCCTGTAGCCCATTCCAGAAGCAACAGTCTTCTGGGCTTCTTCAATGGCCTTTTGATCCTCAGACTGTTCCATCTCCTACGCCAACTGGGAATATTTTTCAACTGTATCATTTTACTGATCCAGTTGATCTAGCTCATACTGTTGCTGAGGTAGAGTTCTGCCAGTATAGGAGTAGAAAACAGTGGCCAGGGGTGTGTTTTTTTAAATACAGATAACAAGCCTGAGGAGAGCCTGATGTTATGCATGATATTTTTCTCTCACTGCACCACTCTGTAGGTTCATGTGTACCAGCTGTTTTCTGCTGCAGCTCCTTTGCTTCTGATTAAAGAATGTGGTCTTTACAGAAAGACAATAAAGGCATTAGCCCAGCATAAATCTCTAGCAAGCTCCGAACTACAAAGTCCTGTTGCTTTTACTGAGTAACATTAAACAAATAATACTACAGGCCTTCCCTTGATTTGCTGTGATAGCAAGGCAAAAGCAACCTGGGTCATGTTTCAGATCTCATGCAGGTTTTAGCACAGGTTTGGGGTCTTTGCTCTTGCTCCTTAGCTGCTGCTGCCTTGAACCTCTGATCTGTCTGCCACTACAGGGTTGCAGAGCAGGAGAGACCATGATACTGTCCTGGGAATGGGGAGAAGGTACCTAGGAGAAAGTCAGGTTTTTAGGAGTCCTGCTGAAAAGCATCATTCTCATTTGCAGCTCATTTGAACATGGTTCCCTATGGGTTCTAGTCACACTAGACATGTCCTGCATGTGCCCCGGCACACAGAGTGGACAAGGAGTTACTGGGAACTGTGAGTTCCACTCTCTGCTGAAGGTCCTGGTCTCTTCTTCCTATCTTCCTGCAGCCTGAGCCACAGACTCACAAAAACATCTGTTTGAAGGGGGTGATGAGGCTTCCTCCTAGTCCAGCTTTCCATGTGGGCCAACGCTTGATCAAGTCAGACATGGCTTTGCCTAGCAGAATCACAGGACACAAAATTTTCAGATCTGTTTCTCCATTGCTTTCTTTAGGATGCTGTTTTCATTTCCCTGAGGATCCAGGTTGTTTCTTAATCCTGCCTAACACTGAACTTAGCTTTAACACTGAGCTTTATGCATAAAGCTCATAAAATATTTCAGGGACTTGAGCCAGCAAGAGAGTGCATAAGAAATATGTGCAGGAGGAACTGCATGCTCGTAAGTACTATTGCCATCTCTACCAAATGCAGCAAGAAGCAGATCCCAATGCTCTCTGTACAAAAGCAGCTCTGAGATCAATGCAGAAGACACCAATACCAGACATGGTGCATGAGAGTTATTACCTAGCTCTTTTCCAAAAGCTCCAGTAAACCATTCTAAAAGACACATCCTGTACAGATGTGTACACATGTGCTGAATCTGCTGCATCTACAAATCCGCCACCCTAGGCATAAAAAAACATCTCATCATGCCTTTTCCACCCTCATTGCTCATCATTCAAAGCTAGTGCTGACTGGCCTCCCTTACTTGGTTAAAGTGCTGCTTGCCTTGGGGAAGTTGGCTTTTGCAAGACTTGCAGATTATGTAGAAGAAATCTGACTTTGTCAAGTTTTGTTAATCATTTAGTCTATTATCTGAATTCATAGTAGCAATAAATCCTTGGTTGGTGAAAGATAAGAAAGGATTCAAGCAAATCTAAGTGTAAAGGAAATAAATATTTAACTAGTGTGCTACACTGAGATATCATGGGCTTGACTGACAGAAACCATGAATAGCTAAACTATAGGGTCAAAAGAACTACACATGGGTGTTATCTGGGTAAAGCAAGTAATCAAACAAGGATATGATATCTGTACTCTAAAGTATCTAGCACATCTAAACCAGCATTGCAGTTCTTCAGTAGTTAAAAGGCTGACATCATAAATGTGCTCAGATATTTACAGCTCCAACTTGCTGTTGTTAGTAACATTACAGAACCTAGGACTACTATAAGATGTACAATAAAAATACAGAGAGACACTCCCTTCCCTCACAGTCTAGATGGATGAAGAGAGGGAGATAAAACAGGCAGAGGGAGCAGAACCAGTGAGGTCTGATGAGAAAGCTAGGAATAGAGACATAGACCAGGAACACTAGCAGCTACCAGGGAGGTAAGCTTTGGGAAACTGCTAAGAAGAAAGGAAGCTTCCTTGTCCTCTTAAACAAAGCGGATCTGGAGAGACACCAGTCATGACTGTCCCATTGTCTTACACCTTTAGGACAAAGCTTGGGGCTGCAGACTAAGAAGCGGCACCAAGCTAAGCTGGGGAAGCAGTACAGGTTCCTCAGTGCTCTCCCACACTCGGCGCAAGCTCCCATGACAGGACTCCCTCAAGTAGAGTTTGCATTGCTACTTGCAAGTTAGGAATGGGCACTCTGTCATTCTGCTTCCCTTTTGAGGGCCTCAGTGCCCACAGGAGGTTAACAGGATTAAAGTGTGTTTTATCTGTCCCAACTCAGATCTCCAGAGGTCAGCTCCCTCCCTAGACATGAATGTTGGCATACACAACGTTATGTAGGCATTTCAGCTCCTTCCTCAGGAGCAAAGTCCAGGCTGCCCCACCAGCCATTCCTAAAAACTGTTTAACTCTTATCCACTCCCAATGCCTGAGCTGCTGCCATTAGCATTTGTTGTGGCAGCCCTGAACAGATTCAGACTTTCTTGCAGTTGGCGCTATACACCCAGAGTCACAGAGTGTCCTTCCCCAAAGTGACACTGCACAACAGCAGAATGTGAGATAGCATGACAGTAAACAGCTTGTATTCTAGAGGAGAGAGACGAAACTACCTCTGTCTCATCTATAATTTCTCCCTTCCTTTTTGCCTTCCTAGATACCTATCTCTTGGTGCTCATGAGTATGCAGGTAAGAGAACAGAAGTGAGTGGTTCTGTTTTACAGTGAAGTCACCATTGAGCTTTGCTGGCTATCTTTTTCCCTGCTCCCAGTGCCTGCATTGCCCACCTCTGCACTGATCTCCACCCAATTCAGCCTTCTTTCCTGCTCTGCTCTCAGCAACTCCTCAGCAACACAGCCCTTACCAAGGCCACTCATGTCTCACACCAGAGCTCACCTTCCATCTAAGCATCAGAGCCCAGCAGGTCTGTTCACCAGGTTGGGCCATTCCTATAGAAGGCCTGCCTTCTCCCTAGTGCAAGAACAGGTATTGCAGAGGCATCCACAAAACAGACAGAGCAGTTACTCCAGACACTCCTACAAATCAAAGCAAAGCACAAGCCCAGAGGCCAGGCAGAGGCATCCACAAAACAGACAGAGCAGTTACTCAAAATTAAGACCTATTCCAATCAAAAATTACCTAGCACTCTGAAGGACCAAAGTAAATCACAAGTTTGGATGTCAGGCAGGAATATACTACACAACTTGGCTTAAGAATTCCTAAGTTTTGCAAGTAGTCCTTTTAGAAAGATGACTGAAAATGTGAACACACTCACTTACAAAAAGGGAAACCTCCCACTCAGAGGTACACAGAAAATGGAATCCCTCACCCAAAGGGGCAAGGGTTCACTCAAGGATATCCAGAAGCAGCATTTACTCACTAAAGGGGTGGAGTGTGAGGGCTCTCAATCCCAGGAAGCTTCCTTGGGTAACAGTAGCATCTTGATCCAAGCAGAGAGTCCCTGACTGCAGACCCAACACTCCAAGGAGGACTGACTCCCACAGGCTCTCCGGAGGGGCTCCCTTTATACCTCAGTCGAGTCTGACCTGTGGTCAATTCTAATTTCCCGGGGGCAAGCATGCAAAAAAAGCAAGGTAAGCACCTGAAGCAAAGTAATCAGGTTTTAACAGCTGGAAAGCCACGGTCTTTTTCAGGTCTTTAGCAGGGGGCATGGATCTGCCACAACAGGCAAGCATGCAACATAGTTCCTGAGATTTTCCTTCCTGAGAGGTCTCCCAACCCTCCCTCACAAATCCTGCCAAACCTAACAAGGCTAACAAAATCAGAGCTGGAAAGGCCTTTAACAAAATGTGACCAGCATACAGGGGAGATGATCAAAGTGGCTCTTTCAGTGCTGTACTGTGCACTTCCTTTCCACCTTTGATGCTTTTGTAAAGCCTAGATGTCATAAGTCTCCTTCCACCACTGTCTGCCTCTTTTGAAGACAGACTCTCAGTCACACATTCAATGTGATCCAGCAAGCAGCTCAGGGACCAGACCCTGGTGCTAGGGGACTTCCACTGCCTTTGTCTCCATACCTACATGGTGGAGAATGCCAGGTGGTGGCATAGCCTCTTCTGGGCCTGCCTTTGGGGCAGAAGAGGCTGTATTCCTGAAAGGATTCAGAAGGACTGACATCTCTCATTGACCTAACAGTTGTCTATTCTATAAAAAACTGAGGAAAAGCTCTGCCCTTTTGTTTGTCCCAGAAATCTTTGTACGTAATTTCAAAGCTTGCTTTGCTTTGTGAACTCCAGACATGTCTGAACAACCTGGGTGGTTTGACACATTACATTAATGTGCGTGTATATGCATGAACATATGGAGTTTTCCTATATCTGAGCTAGTTGTTTGGTGTTATTTCTGATGCTTTTTGCAGAAGGGGACCCCACAGGTAGTCATAGCCAACAGAAATGATCACTTGGGATGGCTTCTCAACCCTTTCTCAGGCAGCACAAGCACAGCTGACTTCAAGCTCCTGCCTTGCACATTGCTCTGACAGGCTGTTTCTTAGGCTGTTGTGCCTTCTGGCACCTAGAGGTGATCACACCAGCAGAGAAATGACTGGTATCTTCTGGGGGTGGCAGTGGTTGGGATACAGCACCATCCAGATCTGGATTGGGACATCCTGTGCCATAGACCCCTGCCACTGCCACACACATGGGCTCTCTTGGTAACTTGCTGTGGCATGCCTCAGCCAAGCCTGGTGTGACCTCAGACTGGAGACCCACCACCAAACACCCACACTGTTTTGTCAGCTGAGTGTTTGTATTCCTCCTTCAGCACTTCTCAGCCAGGGCTCAGCCCTAGCTCACTGCATCCCAGGGCCTGGCACCCTTCTGCCACCCGCAGCATGGCTGGCTGGCAATGAGCTACACCTGGCATCTGCCACCTCTGAAACCAGGCCATGAGCAAGGTATCTTAGTCAGTTCCTAAAGCACCACCTCTCACCAAAAACTGGCATATTCTTTTTAATGTATCCCTTGGCCTCTGAACCCAGGAGAGAGGCTGGATCTAGCACCCACTGAAATTCCTCTTTCTACTACTCTCCCAGAGCTGGGCTCCTTGCTTGGCACTTCATCTGGGTTTGTACTCATCTGGCTCATCAGATGATGCTAGTTTCTTCCCTTCCTTTTTCCTAGTTACCAATAAACTCTATGAATACTGAGAATTGTTCCCTGATGTTGCTCTTTTCTCTCTAAGTGACTCCTGCTATGATGTGTTTGTAAAACAGGCAGGGGCCAGGCTGCCTCCAGCTGACAATCTCCTATGCTAAAGGCTGACCAGTCAGGACCACCTGTAGGCTAATCCTAGCGCTTATTAAGGCCTCTTCACAAGACTGCAAAAAATGAGCAAAACCTGCACTAACTCTGTTTAAAGGTTGGAGAGAGAACTGTAATGTTACAGAGATGGGCAGTTTGCAACAAATACTCGAGTGAGAGGATCTACTATAATAAAATGTGTTTTGGAAACCCTGGATTCTGTTTCTGTCTTTTTTTTTTTTTTTTGCCACTGAGAAAGTAATTTTGCTCTGTCTCAGATTCTCTCAGTAAAACAAATGGGATATTTGCTACCGACCTCCTTTGAAAACAGAACAGAGAAGGGTCTGTAGGTGTGAAGGATTGCGAGTGGTGCTGACTGACATCTACTGGTAAACTAAACATGATTGATAAGGTAACTCCAGAAGCTGGGCTGGTTTTGCGAGGTGTCTGGGGATTTATGTGTTCCTTTTAAACATGAAAAGTTAGGCTTGCTTGTTGTTGAGACAAGTGCCTCATACTCTTGGAGAGACACAGAGAAGAGCCACTGCTGGGAGCTTTCCATGCTTATGGCCACAGCTGGTTGGGGCTGCCTCTTGTCAGAGTCCCGAGTCCCACTTTCAGACATCTCCGCTGTGCCCCTCCCTAAGCACATCAGTGAATCTCTCCGTGCCTCATTTGTGCTTTGACACTGTGGTTAGGGCACTGCTTTCTTCCCCCTTGGCTGCATCTGAGAGTGCCTTAAGACAGTTTCTCCATTCGAGCACATGCAATACCTGCCACAGTGGGGTTTGGACCCTGGCCACTGTGACTGCTGACACAAATAACCATGGTGGTGATATCTCTTCACAGCACCTTACACTTTTCCAAACCTCCTCCTGATGATTTTTAACCACATAAAGGCACAGTTGTCTTCTGCAAGATAGGGGCTCCCCAACGAGATGTGGCAGTTTAGAAGGTGATCCTCTGCAAATTGGAACAAAATACAGCCATGCATCTGCTATCAAGGAAAAAATACTTTACTTTTCCCATGAGACATATACCATCTAAATAATGCCAGCTCCTGATAGTCTGACAACACACATCTGATGAGAGATGCTGTATGAACTTACCACTCAGTGTAGTCATGTTATTTCTCAACCAGCTTGAACACACAATTGACAATTACACACAAGCGATTGCTGGGGACAAGTAATTGCCCTGCCCTACTCTAGGACACATTGCATACATGGTGGCATGTTGACAAGGAACAGACAGGACACAGTTGCATGGAGATGTACAAGACACTAATGCAGGCACAGGCATATACCAGTGACAGAACTTGTTTTACACTGAGTGGCATTGGCACCCCTAAAATCACAGCATGGGGTGAAGGGAGGGATCTTTCTGTCAGAAAGGGGAAAAGGAGATCACTGACCAGGCTGTTGATGACACCCAGGAGCCCACTGCAGCCTGTGGTTCTTGTCTGATTCCAGCCAGATCTGATTCAGGACTCTTCAACAGGGCTGCTGCCCCTTGCCCCAGAGGAGAAGAGGCAGCCAGGCTGTTCTTGTTAGTGGACAGGGGGTAGTCCTGGCAAGTTGGACTTGCTGCTCCTGTGGTTGCCACAGACAGACAGAATGAGGGGCAGACATCTCTCCCAGCTGCAATGGCCCCATGGGGACTCCATGCTCTCCCTTTGCAAGGGAAAGGTGGTTTCCCAGGATTCAGGCATGAACAACCCCTGCAACGCAAACGCAACCCTTTTGCACCTCCTGCTGCCCTAAACAGCATCTCACATTGACTGTGATCTGGTTGCCTGAGGCTGATGGTCATCACCCTGTGGATCCGAGCCCAGATGCCACAGCATTGTCCTATTGCCTCACCCTGCTCCTTCCTGGCAATACGGGAGTCCCTATGCAGGAAGGAGCAGGGTGGTGATTGCCTCCTGGTGTGGAGTGACAGCGGAGTTCTTGTGCTGCACTGCAGTGGCTGCAGCATCCCTGCCTCAGTCGGTGAGTTATCTGTGGGGCTGGTCCTGCAGATGTTTGGCACGGATCAGGAGGGGAACAGAAACGCTGGGCAATGCAAAGAGAGGCTCTTGTGCCACCTTTTCTGTTGAGCAGGACAACCAAGCAACATTTTCCCTGTGAGTAACCGGAATTCAGGATTCTGTTGTCCTCACAGTAGCTGTGGCTGTATTAAGGAGCTGAGCCTCAGCTAGCAACGTATTTTCCACTGACTCTGCCAGCACAGGATCAACTCCCTGAAGCAGACAGTTGCTGCTTGAATCTCTCCTATGGTGCCAGACTTAGTTCTTCACAGATCAGTATCCCAAGTATTTGATATCTATGCAGTAACACAGACTCATGACCTCACACAATATTCTGAGTCTCTCAAAAAGGCAGGCACTCCCTCAGACACTTTAAAGAGTAGCCTCTATTTTTTATTTTGCTATTAGACCTCAATAACCATACTCTGCTATTGATCCAGGATCTAAAACAAGGTCTTCTAAATGAAGAACCTTCCTCTCTGTCTTTTGACACACAGAGCACCTGATTCACGAATGGCAAGGGACTGTGTGCACCCTTCAAGCCCATTAGAGAGCATGTAGCTCCTCTATTCGATTACAACTTAGCATGTGGATTTTCTGGGGGGTTTTTTGGGGTTTTTTTGTTTGTTTGTTTGTTTGTTTTTAAAAAAAAATCCCTATTTTAAGAAGTTCTGACATAGGCAGAATAAGTCAATAGCTTCAACGCTGAAAGTAGGAAGAAATAAGCAACATCATTGTTCCGAGTTTGGCTGGAAAAGCTGAAGGTAAGAAGCTCTTGCTCAATTTTGAATTCAGTGGAACTGAGAGTCAAGAACTGTGGCAATGTCTCACAGATAAGCCTTAATCCCAACAGCAGAAGCAGATGATGGGAAGTGAGCTGTGAGACCCTGCAGGTCCTGCATCCACATTTATTGGCTGAAATCTAAGCTCCCTGTGGGCTGGGTAACAAGGTCTCGCAGCTCCTGCTAGGCTCTGTCAGCTGAATGACCCTGCTTCAGTTTATCAATGATATCTTGTAGCTGTGAAAGCCCTGGGGCCTGTGCCATCTGGTGACAGGCCTGATGCTGAGGTCCTTGGGACATTTGCAGGGAAGCTTTCCCGGAGAACACAGTGACACAAACATCTTGAAAAGATGGCAATACACAATGCCACTACACACTGTCCCCACTAAACCTGTCACTGCACTGCATAGCACACTACAGAGCCTATTTGAGGTTAACTATTGTAGAATACCAGTGATTGAGATATTTGAAATACATTTACAATGGTCCCGTAATAACTGCAATAGTCTTTACCAACTACAAGGAAAGAGAAGTCCCAGAAAAATTAAAAATGCCTGGAAAATAAGTATTTTGCATGTGATTGAAAAACTATTGTTAATGTCATTTTCACAATATTCCTAAACTGAAATGGTGTAAGCACCCACAACTGCAAATAAAATTGTTTCCTTGACAAAAATGAGAAGTGCCACAATTTTGTACGTATGGTGCTGGTTTTGTGAAGTGCCTTGAAATGCAGCTTAAGGAATGTGAAAATAGGCAACAAACACATTTTTTAGTGTCAACAGCTGTGTCAGAAACCATTTAACCACCAGAGGGCTGTTCCCTAACATTCAGACCTCGAACTGTACTGGTAACAACTGCTTTTTTGTTTATGATATTTCAGATCTCCTTCCAACTCTCATTTTAGTTATCCAGAGTAAGGTGCTAGTATCCTCTTTTCTCAACATCTGAATCTATACCTTTGGTAACCAGAGAAGGTTACCAAAGCATTCTGGAAACAAACTACAACAGAACAAAACTGCTGGTAACCAGGTAGACACAAGTAACTAAAATTCTCCTTTCCATCTCACACTAATTATATTCTTCTTTGTTCACATGATTACCACATCTTTGTCCTGCAGACAACTGTGTGTGCTGGGAACAAGTTGCAATATGCCACCCTGGACATAAGTGTTCACAGAGTTCTGGGGTCCCTGCTATTTGGGAAGGGATAGATAAAAGACTTTGTGTTGGCCTGTTCAGAGGCAGAAAACTCATACAACACTTGGTTCCAAATTTCTATCTACTCCAGAGATACGGGGACCAGAAGTTCTAGCTCTGTGACATTACACGTCATTACACTGGAAAAGATCATCCCTGATTTTTCACATCACCAGTTCCTGGCAACAGTGGTATCTGCGTCCAGCTGTCCTGATTGTCCTAACAGTGGGGAAACAACTGACAGTGAGTTAGTACAGTGGGAGGCAAACTTGGAGCACTGGGCTGTTGTCTAGAAGCGCACATCAGATTGCAGCTGGATGTTCTTGAGTGCCTGAGATCCTGGCACACTTGACCTGGGAAAGATGGGGTAGACCCCATTTTGGGAAGAGTTGACACTCATATTGTTTCCCCATACATGTTCCATTCCCCAGCTTTCTCCTTCTTCTTTCCCCAGCTGGTCTCTGCTCTGGGGGAGCAGCTCTTCCTGACTGAGTTCTTCCTCCTGTGAACCAGAAGAAAGTGTGACCTGCATTGTTAGCAAGCTACCAAGAAATCTAGCAACACTCCAGGAGAGAGAGAAGGTGTGCATGATATCTTAAATATCTTCCCACATTCTTCCAGAAATTAGTACAACCTACCTGCCTATTAAAGATCCAATATACCATTTGCTGCAATACACTGATGAATTCAAGCATCAGACAGTCATCCCTTTTCACCCTCTACAAGAACATTTACAGAAATCCCAAGACAAAGCTAATCTGCAAGCAAATACTCGAATAAGCTTTCAGGCATGTTCACATGAGAAGTAGGACCCTCCAAATTGCTCTTTCAGACAGGAAGAGATCACAAAACTACTCTGCAAAAAAGAGAGGCTTCTCTCTGACTCATTTAGGTCACTGTGTGCTGTTGGACTATTCTTGTTATGAAAGCCATGAAGACATGAAGTAATGACATGGCTCCTGCATGCCTTTCTGCCTTTGACTTTAAAGCTGAAGACCCAAAATAAGCTGGTTGACTGAATACAAGTAGTTTTTGGCAAAAGTCACAAGTCTGCAATGAGATCCTATGGGCACACCACTAACAATTTTCCACCCCATCTGTGATAAACAATCCACAGGCAAGGTGTTAAGATCACAGTCCACAACACCATCATGAGCTTGTTGGGAAGGGCAGTATGATCTTTTTTGAATTCTGAGGATAAGTAGGTGCAAAGAAACTGAAAACAAGTGAATTGCATCCACTGACACAGGAATGAGCTTGGCCTCAAAGGAGCTGGAAGGCATGTTTAAGGGTACCATGGTTAACTGGGTGGACATGAAAGGAAGAAGCTTTTTTGTCCCTGTGGTTGCATGGAAGAGGCTTGATCATACAAAATGCTGAACCCGCCCAACCTTTTTTGTCCAATGTCAATGGGGACCAGGAAAGCAAAGATCATACCAGGTCCATTCACATAGCAGGGCTGGTCACCTACCCTGAAGCTGTTCAAATGCATGGTGGAGGGCTACCAACCTTGCTAACATTATCCAGAGGCTTGCCCAACAGGTCCTTCCTCTTCATCTTGTTTCTTTCCAGTATGTCCAGCTTGTTTGCCACTGCATCAATCTTGGAGCCAATACTGTTTATGGACTGTTCCAGCTGCAGCACACGTTGCAGGAGGCTGAGGAAGACATGGAGTGCATTTGCAAGCTTTTTCTTGTGATTAACAGCAGGATTTGTAGCAGAAATTTTGTGGACAATGGGCCAGGTCTCAAATAGGAGTGAATGCTCCACATAAGAGAACTGATTCATACCCACTGCAGACATAACTGCCTGCTACACAGTGTTTTTATCTGTAACCAGAGATTCTGCTTAGGATGGATCCCAGCTAGTTTGGATCACAATAGAATCCTATTATTAAATATTGCACCTACTTTTCCTTTGACGTGGCCCTATGTGGATTGCTCAGGATTTCTCAGTAGCTGAATCAGGATCTCCTGATTCTCTATGCTGTATTTATCTCATGCTTCTCCTGTGGAAGAAACATCCAAGTTGTATTCTCAGACTTGGAGGATGAAGGCCAACTAGGCTATAAATCAAGGATATTTATTATTTGAGGGAGCTGGGTCTCTTTAGCTTGGAGAAGAGGAGACTGAGGGGTGACCTCATTAATGTTTATAAATATGTAAAGGGTGAGTGTCATGAGGATGGAGCCAGGCTCTTCTCAGTGACATCCAATGATAGGACAAGGGGCAATGGGTGTAAGCTGGAACATAGGAGGTTCCATATAAATGTGAGGAAGAATTTCTTCACAGTGAGGGTAACAGAACACTGGAACAGGCTGCCCGGAGAGGTTGTGGAGTCTCCATCTCTGGAGACATTCAAAACCCACCTGGACATGTTCCTGTGTGACCTGATCTAGGTATTCCTGCTCTGGCAGGGGGATTGGACTAGATGATCTTTTGAGGTCCCTTCCAATCCCTAACATTCTGTGATTCTGTGATTCCCACTTCTGTAAAGATATCAACTTCCCCTGGCCCAGTTATCTGAGCTAATTTCTGACCTGAAACCTGACAGCATATTCCCTGTGGCCAGCTGACAGCTGCAGAGGTTATTCAAGAGGCAGAAAGCAAAATTTCTTAACCCAATATTTTACAGGAACAAACAGACTCTATTACAAGTACTGTCCTAGTTATCTCCTGACCTGCTCATTTACATGTGTGCAAGATGAAAAGTGACAAGATCATACTGAAACTGCTCAGCATCACTGTGAACAGTTACATCAAGGAAGGAAGCAGCAGGGAATCAGACCCCTCATTTGCTGAGGGATTAAACTATTGCCAGCACAAACATACACTTGGAACTCTTCTTTGGAGACCCAGCTGGCCTTATCGGCGTGGTTATTCCTTGCTTCCACATAGGTCAGATTTTCATCCAGGTTGCTGTCACCATAGGATTTCCCCAAATTTTCAATCTCTGTATTCAGAGCAACCTAGAAGATAGATAAAGAAACTCCTGCAAAGTTGGGTACTAAATCTGCATCAGCTTCACTGTGAATAACACAGAGCTTCACAGTCAGTGATATACTCAGCTGCTATCCAGGAAGAACTGAAGCTGTATTTGGAGTTGCCTGCTTAGTTTATACCACAAACCCAAAGATTTCTGAGTCGCTTTGGAGTGATCTCCACCAAACAGAGGGTTTCTTTCCTTGCCCTATTTTTACCCTTTTTTCCTCTAGGTCATGCTTCATCTGCTGTTGCTCCTCTTCATCAAGGATGTGGTTGCCATCTTTGTCAAACCTGGAGAAGGCTGCTGTGATCTCATGGTCTGCATGGCCCAGTCTGCAAAATAATAGGAAGAGAAAGCTCAAAGCACTGAATTACTCTGTTAGGCTCTAACAGTGTAGGAGTGTGCCTTTTGAAATAAGCGTATTGTTTCCTTCTGCCAGTGACAAACCTAAACATCCCAAATGGGAAAAAGATAGCAATACAAACCCATTTAGAACTGGAGATTAAACACGTGAGGAAAGATGATAACTATTTTTTTTTGAGTCGTACATTGCCCAGGTCTGAGATAACTGCTCTCCCAGCCTTGAAAACCAGAGCATTTAAACTACCTGTATGACCAAGAGAAAGAGATAAGCGGGTATCCCTCAAGCTGACTCACTCCTTCAAGCTGTTCTTGAAGTCTTCAAAGTCCAGTTCTTTTGTTCCATTCTGCAGTGCTTTCTGCACATCAGAAATCCTCTCCTTCTTCAGCTTCAGCCTCATGAGCGTGCGGTTGTAGCTCTGTTACCAGTGGTGCAAATGGACATGAAATAATGCAGGCATAACAGTGAAAAGTAGGGCAGAGTGGACAATGCAATATGGGTGAGCAGATGCTAAGTAATACAGGGAGATTTAAAACTTTCCAGAAGCAAAACCACAGCTCTGCTGAATGAGCCCCATCTCTAAACTAGGATCACACCTTCAGAGCGACACCAACATGGTAGCCAGGGTCTCCATGACAGTTTGCTCTGTTTTTCTCCTCCTGACTCTCCCTTTATCTGAGCTCCCTAGTCAACTAGTTAACTGTTTAAGATAACGTCTCAAATACCATTCTTTGCAGAATATTGGTCCCACAGCACAGAGCTGTGAACTTCCAGGACCTTTTCTGGAATTTGCCCAATGGAAATTTGTATGTAACTCACTAGATTTGCACCACTGTGACATGCTCATCTTAGCAACATAGGACCTGCCATTCTATTGATCAAAGTACACTCTAACAAGGACTGAAAGAGCTTTGTCTAGAGACTGTCCTGGGAAGAAAAGTCTCTCAGAAACACTACCAGCATGCTCAGGTAACAGGATTCCCCCAACCCCTGCTTTCTCATCTTCCAGTTGCCAAAGGATCTGGGAGCTTAATTTTTCCCAGAAAGGAGCTGTGTATCCTGTGTGTACCAAGAAGGTGGATCTGGTGCTGGAAACCACTTTTTTTTCTCTAGTAAATTCCATGTAGGTCAGGGACTTCCAGGAAATGCTTCAGAAAGCAGCCTAGCTTTCATTATCCATCACCTGCTTCAAGATGTCTGAGAGCTGCAGCTCATCCTTCTGGCTTGAAAGCTCCTCCTTGACTTCTGAGTAGGTGTCATTGATGATGGCCAGAAACATGTTCTACAAAAAGGGGAAGAAAATAGGTGAATAAGCATGAGGCATCTTGCCTGCTCCAGCAGCTGAAGCAGCAAGAGACAGGCATAGCTGTTCAGGGCTCAGTTAAACAAGGAGCTGTTTCTACATGGAGTATCCCTTGGGCAAATTCATTTGGTGAAAGGAAGGCCCACTTCAGCCCCACAGTGCTTTCTCACTGGGGACAAGATCCTTGCAATTAAAGCAGTGGCTGAAGGTACATTTTTTGCCAGTTCAAATACCATCTTTGGTAGCCTCTCCTGCAAGATCCAAGGTTACATTCGGATTCCTAGCACTGGGTATTTAAACTGGTCAGTATGAGCATCCCTTTGCATCCATTACCTAGGAAGCCAGAAACTGTCCCCTGTACTTAGTTCACTGCCTGAACTGATCCCCTTGAATTCAGCTACCACATCAGTGGTATTCCCAGTTAGTTTTAGTCTTTGCCTTATAGGATGTGAATATGAGCCTTAATTGCCCTGATCATAAAATCCCCAATGGGAATGATGTGCTCTTTCTCTACTTTGGTCTGTTTGTGCTGCAAAACTATCATAACAGAACCTTCCTTCCTCTCTAAGCATTTGTACTGCACCTATCTCAGGGATTATCGGGAGGGGTCTCTCAAACACTGCTGTCAGTACAAGGGCAAGGAGGGCTTTCTCGCTTACCAGGAGCACAAAGAAAACAAAGAACACATAGGTGACAAAGTAAATAGGCCCAAGGACCCTGTTGGCATTGTCAATGGAATTGTAGTCAAAATCACCAAGAATGATCCGAAACTGGGTGAAGCTGGAAGAGAGGAAAAGCACAAGGTCACGTAAGGCACATACGTGTATCCTACTTCCTCAGACAGTCCTGAGGTGAACCCTGAACCTGCCTGCAGCCCAGATGGTCACAGGCACAAGCCCAAGCAGGGTCTAAGTCACTCTGAAATGTCTCCTTCCAGTAAGAAATTATTTTTACCTGTCTTGCTTTGAAAATGTCTACTTTATCTTATTTAGACTATTATACAGCATATTTTAGAAAACTTCATGCTGATTTTGTATTAAAATTAGCATATTATATGACTACCAACTTTCAGAAATGAAGTAGAGATGCTATCTGATCAAAATCAGATATATTTATAAATAATATAAAGTTTCTGACTTTTTCATTTCAGTGTTTAAAGCTATCATCTTGATAAGATAGATGCATTACTTCTGCTCTTCCCTGTGAACACCCTGTAGCAACAAACAGTATTCCTTCCCAATCTTTGTTTGAATTAAAGTACACAAATGAAAAATAGAAAAAAAAAATCATGCAGACACTGAAATGATGTGATCAGATACTGGAACAAGGTGATCAGCAAATCTATTTGGAAACCAGAGAAATTCAAATCTCCAGAGTTTCTATCTGGGCCTTCTCCTTATTTAAACAAACAAACACACACCAAAACACAAAACACTCTAAGCCTTCCTCAGAACACTTGTTTTGAGCTAGTCAGTTCTTACCACCAGAATTACAGAGAAGTTTATCCTAACTAGGCCTAAAGCAACTGGAGAGAGGTCGGAAAGTACTTAAAATTCTTTTTATGAAACAACGGAAACATGCTTCTGACTTATACACTTACATGCATTTAACAAAGGTACTGAAGTTTTCCACTTGTGTCCCAAAAAGAAGGTAACCCAGCTGGGCATAGGCAAAGAAGACAATGAAGAACATAATGGCAAAGCCCAGGATGTCCTTGGCACAACGTGCCAGTGTGGAGGAGAGCTGCGTCATTGTTTTGTTAAAGCTAATATACTTGAATATCTGCAAGAAGAACGAACAAGGACAAAGTTATGTCAAACCATCAGCCATGTCAATCTCTCTCATAGATGCACATGCTTACTAAGACAAGAGTTTCAGTATAGTACCAAAACACTGAGAAGACAGCCAGGCTAGGGAAATGGTGGCTCAGTGTTCAGGATATTTGTCCCAGCTGTGCCACCATCCTCGTGTGGAATCATAAACATATGAATTTGTACTCTGTGTCAAAGGAAAATATAAAGAGGGACTGCTATAAGTATAAATGTCTTGAGACTAATGAGGAGCCCAGTGTGGCTTTCCACTATACCAAGCATTTGGTTGAAATGCAAAGTCCATGCGAACAGATGAGTCATTTCCAGTTGTTGGGTGGCCATCATGAAAGGAAAACATTGCCAGATTATCCTCCAAAATACTAAAATAGTACAGGATGGACAAAGTTATATTGTATTCAGCATTTTCTAAAACCACTTTTAAACCACAACATTTGAGCTCATCTCCCTGTCCATTATCTCCAAATAACTGGCTTCAGAATTCAGGGTGAAAAGTTGCCTGGATTTACTGCAAAACAGAGCACACAACTTTAAGGAAACTCTTTTATATAGCTGTTACCCTCATTCACTGAGGGGGGTGGAAGAGTCAGCCCCCAAGCTATCTAGAGGAAGTGGTTTGAGACTGGAGGCCTGGCACCTTCCAGAAACCCTACGATACCTTGATCCAAGCAAAGAATAAGTTGACTGCATTCATGTTGTTGTACTGTGTCTGCCAGAATGCCAGAAACTCAAAGTCCGCATAGGTGTCAGGGTGTTTCAGCAACTCTCCCAACAGTCTGTTCACCTCAATGGTACGGAAGATGTGAAACCCAATAGCGATGATGGAGAGCTGTGAAGAGGAAGAGTCTGCAGTTACCACTGTGCCTATGCTTTCCCCAGAAATTAAAACCTCACGGAATTCCTTGGTATGACACTTCACAACTGCAATCTACAAGTGGGGGATGGAAATAAGGTCTTAATACACTGAATGATGCCCTGACTTCACAGCCTTGCAGGCATCTCTAAGGAAAGAATTTTCTCCTAGCAGCTCATAGAAGAGCATGTGCCCATTTACCCTGCTAGTTTATTTTGCTATTGGAACAAAACGTGTGCCAGCTCTTGTCTTATCTAGACCAGTTTCCCTGTTCCTTCATTTGTTTTGGCTCTTACACCTCTCTGCCATTGCTCTCCCCAAAAAAGTGTGCAAGGACCCTCACCAAAATGACGACCACATCCAGGATGTTCCAGATGCTGGTGAAGTACTGAAGCTTGTGGATACGCAGCTCCAAAATCTCCTCCACCACATAGTAGAAGATGAAGATGCAGAATACAATTTCACAGGCAACAATGAAGAAGTCCCATGCACTGACATATCGTATAAGCTTGACTGTCCGGATTTGCCAGGAGGGAATGGCACCACCAGTGGCTGGAAACTCAACCACTAACCTTGAAAGAGACAAGAAAATTCTGATAATTACATACAGGGGGAGGGAAACTCTTAGATCATTTTGAGAAGCACCAAACCTGAGCATGAGCTGTCCACCAAACTATGAGTGGAAGACTTGTGCATGTGTTTATGCGGCTTTTTCTCTGCTGCTCCACTGCCCATGATAGGAAAGGGTGAAAAGTGAAGAGAAGTGTGACTGGTTATGTCAGGAAGGCCAAGTCCTCTTATTAATGTGTGCAACATCGACTGACACCACTCAGTCCTACCCCCCTGGTGGACCATATTAAAATATTTGCATTTTAAGAAACTGGCATTGAGGAAGAGGCAAGAGGCAGAAGACTATTCAGAGGGACTTGGCTTACCTCAGAACACAGAACAGATTGATATTTGCATTATACACAGAGAAATCAATGAAGACAACTCGTGTTCCCCGATCCAGCCACAACTTCTCCTTCAAGACTTGGAGAGCTTCAGCACTCTCTTCTCTGGTCAACTTGAGGTCTATGTAGTATCCTCCCCCACTGTAACTGGTTAGTCTTCCCCAGTGAGATGAGCCACCCAGCTCCACCTCAGAATGATACCTCCACCTGCACAGACAAGCCATAAGAAGAGGCATCACCATCCCTGGCTTGGATATAAACTTGTAGCCAGAAGAAATCAGACTGTGTCTTCAAGGAACAAAGCAGTTTTAAATTAAAGAGTTGTCACTTAATTTCTGTTCCAGATCTGAGCCTATATCAGTTCTTCATTACTGATAAATTTCTGCTCTAGTGCTTCCCACCAGCGACACAACATGATTTATGATACTATAGAGGGAAAATTCTGCAGGGTTCGTTGGCTATGTCACAGTCTCATTTGCATGGAGGTTACTCCCAGGGTCTGCTGTATTGCCTTCTGCCATGTTGCACAGAACCCTCTGCTTAGAACACACTTCCACTCATATTTCCTTAGGAACAATAGCTTCTCGTTCACAGACCAAGACTCACACAGCAAGCAAAGAGTTATTAAACTGCAGCTGCCTCACATTATTGTAAAGAGGTTTTCAAGACAAAAGAGATGTACTCCTTCTCTCTGGCTCCTCAAATGCTGGAAGGAAGCAGATAGCATCATCCATTTTGATAGATCTGGTCCCAAAGGTCTCTATCCTCACCCACTTAAAAACAGACAACGTCTACCTAATTCTCTGTTGGATTTTTCATGGCTTTCCCAACAGGTCCCACTCTGCCAACCATTCTGTTGTGCTTTTCCTCAGAGGCACTTAGCCTTACTGATAGACAAAAAGGACTTGCTGCCACCGACTCCAAGAGAAATTCCAGTCTTATATGAAAAACTCAACTCTGTCATTCTGTGGCTCAGCAGATCTTATTTCAGCTGGGAGAGACTGATTTGAGGCAACTCAAAAAAACCCAAAAAACTTACGCTGTTCCATTGATGAGTCCAAAGGAGACCCTTTCCTCCTTGTCTTCTGAGTACACGTCATAGCAGCCTGAGATTTCCTCCTTGAAGTCATCATGGACCACACAGGAATTGTTCTTCACCTTCAGTTGTCGCATACGTGGGACACCCAGCAGAAGGTTCTCATAATAGATGTATGACTGGGTGCTGTGCGCTGCCAGGGACTCATTGTTGTACCACTTTGTCCAGTAAAGATTATCCAGAAGGGGTCCTTGTGCATACTTCAAGAAAGGGAGAAGAGAACAACTTACTCATAGACCACATATCAGAGGAATTCTCTTGGCCTGGGCTTGAGATAGTAAGACCTGATGAACTCCTCTTTACTCCCTAAGATGGAAAAAAAGTAGAAGCTTGTGTTGGATATATGCTAAGGAGGTATAAGACCAGGGCTGGTGGAGCCAGAGAGTAGAGGTGGGATGCTGGGCAGCAGCATCGTTGTTGGCTTCTCACAGGCCTGTAATATTTCTGCTGCACCTTGTTGGGTTAGTGAAGTAACAAGGTCCCTGCAAGCCTCTATCCCTTCCACTTCAGTGAGCACAACTCTCAAGGCATGAGGTGTGAATTATGAAAACAGGATGTGCCAGTGCCCTGGGAACAGCGGGGGAAAAACAATAGCGCCACAGTTCATTTTACTTTTTTAATACAGCAGGAAAAGACAAATCTAACTGACAAAAAAATTCTGGCTGACTGTCAGAGATAAGTGGTTGCAATATCTCAACAACATCAACTGTGGCTCATATTATTCCTTCACCAGTTATTTGACAGAAATGTGTTAGACCCTAGACATCTTCCCCCTCTTTATTCTCTTTGTTAAAAGTCAGTGCAAATTTTAATCCAGTTTCTTCATAAAGAATCTATAGATCAGACCAGCCCAGGCATGAATTATAGGGAGGTTAAGTATGCTGTTGCCACGATCACCCATAAAAATGGACATCGGCTTATTAGTAAGACACCAGCATGAAGACATTGGACTGTTGGATTCCAAGCCATTTCTACCACAAGGAAACCTGAAGTAAGTCACTTGGCCTCTCCGGGCCAGCACTCCCTATCTGTGCAATGAGCATCGTTTCACAACAATTTATTTGTTATGTCCTGCCCGTCTAGCTGGTAAGTTTCTGGGGAATGGACTCTTCTGGGCACATACAACACTTAGCCTGACCAATATTCTGGCCACAGTGCTCAGGGAGATAAATTCTGTTTTAAATCAGTGGATATTTTGCATGCAAGTGGTACTGTAACTACTACTAGTAGTTGGAAAAAGCTTGTGGCAGCAAAGTCCCTTGCACTAGGTAGCACATTCAGAGGGAATGGAATATCCCAGTTTAGCTAAGATTTCCAGGGCTCCCTATGCCAGGCCAGACTTGTACTCACCACCCAGAAATCAGCCATGCTGCTGATGGACTGGAAGGAGACACGGCCATCCGTAGAGGTCTGCAGGAAGAGCTCAGACATCACTTTGGTGTAGTAATAGGCATTAGAACTTGTCATTCCATATGTCACTACGAAGACACAAGAGGAAGATCTTTCCTTACAATTGAATATTGGAGCCTGATATAAATATATTTTCACTTTCTGTGTAGCTTATACTATCACAGGTAAGCTGATCAAGGCACAATAGAAGAAACTTTGGGAACTCTAATCATATTACTTTCTGCTGTCTTAGGGATTCACAAGCTTATCTGTTGCATGTTCCAGAATTAAAACTGGCAGACAAGAAGAGTTTAAAAGCCAGAGAAGACCACTGAATAATGCAACTGAACATCCTGGGTAACAATTTTTTTCCTCAGACAAAATTTCTGAAAGAAATTTTATTTCTCAGAATGAAGTCCATTATCTGTGTTTTGAAGTTCTGATCTGAATCCGTAAAGGTATAGAGTAAAGGTATTTTCCCAAGTGGAAAGCTCAATTTAAGTTCTCATCTACAAAGAAACTTCAAACAAGTGCAGCCTCTAACTTCCCTGAACATGTTGTTTCAACTCTCCAGTACTCCTTCCTGCAGAAAAGCATCAATCATGGTGATCACTAAGAACATGTCCTACTGTTGAAAGGGTACCATGAAAATAAAGCAGCTGACATTCAAGACACCCACCCCCTTCACCCTCTCATCCCACTTCTGGATGAGTGAGTGTGCAACCACATGGATGCCTGTGTGCATGTCTTGGTTCTTTAGGAAGAGTGACTGAAACACTGTCTCCCTGGGCCATTGTGATAGTAACTCAGGTTGGTATTGTCTCTCTATCTCTCCTGTCATAGGGTCCATGAAATATAATCTTCACTGTCCCATCCCACAGGTGCTCATTTGTGATAATGAATGAACCTTCCCAAAAAACAAACAGCCATTGTTCTGCCCACACAAAGCACATTAGCATTCAGTACAGGGACACATTAAATCCACCCAAGAACAACAGTGTGAACTGCCATCTGCTTTATCACCTCAGCCAGATCTCCAGTCAGAGAGGGGAAAATGTCTCTGAACCTTGTGTCTTTGACCCCAAGAAGTTTCTAGAACTGCTCTCTGGGTCTTGAACATTTACTGGGGAAACTCAGAGAAGACCCTGGGCAGATTCTCCCAGGACTGTGGAGTCAATGGCTAGAACTGATAGTGTGGCACACTTGCTTGCTGCAGTGACTGCATGTACAGCAAATTTAACACCTCTAACAGAGTGAGGAAGTCTAATAATAAAACCTCACATTATTCCCTTCATGCTGCACACAAAAAAGACACCTGTCAGATATGACAGCCACTTACATAGACAGATGTCCACCAAGAACACAATATAGACTAGCAGCTCTCGCAGTGTGGTCTTCACATAAAGCTCTCTGTTTTCAGCTGTGTTCTCAGTCAGCGTAGTGCCCCACAGACCTATTGGGTGTAAAGAAGAAATTGGAGAGTTTTGATGGCCATTCTCAAAAGCTGTGTGAGGAGCTGAAGTCCTGTTCCCAAAGAACACTGTTGGAAGTTGGATTTTTGTCACGTTTCAAAGCAAACCCACTTTTCTTTTCAAAACTTGACTAAGAGATACAAAAATATGTTAAATAACCACTAAAAAGAACCATTCCAGCATGAACAAAAGATCTGGGGCTGCCTGAAACTGAAATATGCTGGTTTTCTTATTTTGCTAAATCACTCTCCAGTTTTCTGTTTGAGTTCAACATGGAGTGATATTTTCCAGCCTGATTTTCCTCTTACTCTTTTCAGAAATTCAGTCTTTGTCACAAGTACTCTTGAAAATACAAAATTTCATCTCAGTCATCCATGTGCCAACAGCTGACCTTCTGATAAGACTTCTATAGCAGAACTGCATCTGATGTTAGCTTTACAACTATTAGTCCTTTTAGTGTATATTGAACCATCAGGCCCCAAATATTTGTCCCTTGCTTACGTAAAAACTCTTGCAGATTTCTTGTAGATCATAAGACTCAATCAAATAACCCAACTCAATATTATCAGCATAAAATTTAGAGCCAAATTATCTTCAGGATGTCTTTCAATGGAGCTCTGCTGACTTCAATGCAGTTATGCCAATTGCACCAGCTAGTGATCCACTTCTTTCACACAGTGATAGCAACTCATTAAACGTCACCAGGATTGATCAAAAAGAGAGCAACACTTCATTTAAAAGGAGCCTTGATATTTTAGGTTTGATGAACCACCTGACACCATTTGTGTATTTGTTTGTTCTTGCTATAATGGCTTTACATTGTGATTCCTGAAATGTTCCTGAATTTGAAAGGTGTAAGAACTTCCACTTGAAAGCCTAGTGATAGAAGCCATGTCAATAATACCCATAGTCTTGCTGCTCTCTGCAGCTCACAGAGAGCTCAGCCCTGATGCCCATCCCCAGTAGTATGCAACAATCACTTTCTGCAAACCAGGATCAAAGCTGATCAAAGGCCACACATTTGAAGTCATCTCTGGCAGAGGATAAAGGGCTTTTTTCTTTGGAGCAAGAAAAAGTCGTATAGTGTTCTGTGTGCGTTTACTCCTGTCCTTTTGATAGCTCTTCAGCATCTCAACAGATTAGAGAGCTTTTTGCACCTTCAGCTACCATAGTGTCTGTTGCAGCATCCACCCTCACTCCTGGACAGACAAACCAGTAGCCTGTTCTGGACATCATAGAATCATCAAATGGTTTGGGTTGGAGGGGACCTCAAAGATCATCTCATTCCAGCCCCCCTGCCATGGGCAGAGACACCTCCCACTAGACCAGGTTGCTCAAAGACCCGTCCAACCTGGCCTTAAACACTTCCAGGGAGGGGGCAGCCACAACGTCCCTGGGAAACCTGTTCCAGTGTCTCACCACCCTCACAATAAAGAATTTTTTCCTAATATATAATCTAAATTTACCCTCTTCCAGTTTAAAACCATTACTCCTCATCCTATCACTACATGCTCTTGTAAAAAGTCCCTCTCCAGCTTTCTTGTAGGCCCCTTCAGGTACTGGAAGGTGCTATAAGGTCTTCCTGAAGCCTTCTCCAGGCTGAACAACCCCAACTCTCTCAGCCTGTCTTCATAGGAGAGGTGCTCCAGCCCTCTGATCATCTTCATGGCCCTCCTCTGGACCCACCCCAACAGCTTGATGTTCTTCTTATGTTAGGGGCCCCAAAACTGGACACAGTACTCCAGGTGAGGTTTCATGAGAGTGGAGTAGAGGGGGAGTATCACTTCTTTTGACATGCCAGACCAGCAACAGAACTGAGAGCCTAGAAAAAATCTGGATTAACTCATGTGTGGGAGAGAGTAGCCTGTGGTCTACAGGAATCTCCGCAACAGAGAAAAACACAGGGAAACAACCCAACCGTCTGTTCAGGTCACTTTGAAATGACCCCCTTCATCTCTTGATAATGACTGCATCATGATCTTTTAACAGATCTATTTGTTTTTTCCTGTGAGGCAGGGGACCCCTAATATCCACATGTGGGGAACAGAGGCATGGACTTTCTATGTTTTGGGAATAAAAGTGTACTCGGGAACACCTAAACTGAGGGACATTCAAATATGCTTGAAAACTTTGTTCAGAGACTTGCCCAAAATTATACATGGAGGACCATGAGACTGGTCCAGTACCCTTTCAGATTCCATCCAGTAATTGTAAAACTCAGTTTTAGAAATCAGTAGAGGTTTGGTTTCAGCTGTTTCTTTAGGAAACACGCCATGGAAATATGCCACCTCGTACATGAAGCATGTCCCCATCAGTGCCTCCTGTGGCACCACCTGCTTCCTTGAGGATGTAGCTGTTTTGGACATGACATTTGGAGTAGAAGGATACTCAAGATTAGAAGACATCCAGGCTTCCTTATGGCATTTTGCATGACCATGCAGCACTCATAAGGACAAGAAAATAAATCAATAAGCCAACTACAACCTGTACCCCAGAAGAGCTTTGGACACTTAATCCCAAGGAACATTTCTTAAGCAAAAAAACCCCCACAAACTGTCCTTGGCTAAGTGACTTATATTTACTACCTCCATTTGCCATGTGAGACACTAAGGTGATTAAATGGAAGGCTAGGGGAATAACCGGCAATATTTGGAGAGGCAATGAAAAATAGTGAGCACCTAGTAAAGATGCAAAGGGAGGATGCAGATTCTTCAGGGAAAAAGTCCCCACATCTGTGAGGCTGATAGTGATCTTTCTTCTGGCTGCACTGGCTTTTGGATCTTATCTTCCCAGCTCTGGTCTGCCCTGCAACCCTACTTACCACCCTTGCTGGCAGGACAAACTGCTGCAACAATCACAGAAGAAGGGAATGCTGCAGTGCCCTGGCAAGTATTTTCATTTGTGTGCTCGAATTTCAACCCTGGCATCTCACAAATGGAATTTTGATGTTAAGTATGGATTTTAAATCTCAAAAAATGCCTAGAAGAAAGAATATCAGAATAAAACAGGTAAAATAAAACATCCTGCCTGTGAGCAATCCATAATTACCCAGCAAGCCCACCCAGCATTGCTCCCTGGCCAAGAGAAACATCTAAAGCCTCAGGTCTGGCTTCCATGTGAATTAATAGTGTTAGGCTGTAACTGCAGTGACAAGAAAGAAAGAACTGATCATAGAGGGGCTGTGCAACTCAGGACCAGGCTATACTGTTATGTACTGTTAGAGGGTACAGTTCTGAGAAAGGTTCTTGCATTCCAAGTTAGGAAGAAAAGCCATATTGACAAGAAATTAATAATTTCCACAAGAAATACAGTTTCTTGCTTTGTCTTCCTCGTTTTTAGAGTATTAAGACTTTATGCCATCTGCAAGAAACTGTTCAATAAATGCTCTTGCCCAGGGCTGTATCCTTACAGGAGACCTAACTTGCTCCCAGGTTTTTGATTGCCACTGAATAAGCCTACATAATGTTTCATTCCCCTTTGTCTTTTAACCTGGAAACTAGCACTTCTTTCTTTCAGCTGTCTTGAAGCAAAGCCTTGTTCAGTACATTCCTGTTACCCTCTGCATTTCAGTCCTGACAGTGCTAGATTTTCTCTGGCAGATATTGATACCAGTTCTTAAGTGTATCACAGGGGCCAGTACCACTCCATCTAAAAAATGCACACAAAGACAGAAGAACCTCCTCACCAGAGTGATGGCTCCTGTGGATTCAGGACACCTAAGCTCTGTCTAAAGCTCTGCTAACAGATTCACTGCATGACTCTGAGCACGCTACTAAGCCTGTCTGTACCTCCTGCCTTGTAGTTAAAGTAACAGGACAGACCTTGCAGTTACAGCGAGGCACACGGAATGAGGATGCTCCTTTCAAGCCAGATAAAGATGATCTCTGGAGTAATGCTAGACTATGTTGAGCAGGTTCCTGGGCTATACAGACACTATGGGGTTTCTACCTTCTGCATTCCTGCCTCCCCCCGCCAATACCATTGCTTTTCCCAAGGGCTAGTAAATCCTTTCTAGTGAGATGTGAGAGCTTTACCTCGGATGCCTTTGAAGATGTAGGAACAGCCCTTGAGGAAAGGACTTGTCTTCCCATCCACAGCTTTGCTTTGCTCTTCCTGGTGGGGCAGTGGATCCCCCACCTCTTCAAAGTGTTCATAAGGATTCTCCAGGATGGACTTGGGACTGTAGATAGCTTGAATCTTCAAGGAGCTAGAGGGAGAGCCATTGTAAACAGGATTGTCCCAAGCTTTCTTCCCCACTGCCTCCAGTTCATGCTCCTCCGAAGCTCGAAAGTGGCTCTCAGCTCTGTTGTTTAGGTGAGACGAGCTCATGGCTAGTCACTGCCAGCAGAAGTACTTTTTAACTGAAATTGTGAAGATTGCCTGCCCTGGCTGGAGTTGCAAGCTAGTAGGAAGCAGATCAGGCAATACCAAACAGCTTGTCTGCCTCTGCAACCCAGAAGAGGGTGCACTAGCAGCTTCCCACGACAGCACACATGCTCTTTCTCTTTTATACCAGCTCAGCTGGTGACACCTATCAGAGGGGTGTCAGTACCCCTTGTTAGCAACCACCATCAGCCCTATTATTCCAGCAGTCCTGGAAACACCGGCTGGTTCAGGAGACCTTCTCTGCTTCCCAACAGAGATAACAGACCCAGATGCCGTCATGGGAAGAGGAGGCTGCTAGGAGACGGCCCCTGAGTTGAGGGGGAGCAAGAGGAGGAGGCAACTGGGATTTAATTGGACGGCTCAGACTGCTTGCAGCCTGGATGAGCTCCAGGTGAGGCTGCGGCGGAGCGCAGCGAGGGCTGGGAGCCGTGGTGGGACCCTGTGCAAGCGCCGTTGGGAGGGGGGCCAGACGGGGAGCCTTTGCTCCGGGCGACGGGGAAGTCCTGAATTTCCATTGAAGTGCCGAAGAGCACAAACGCCCCCCGTGAGCGGCGGCCGTGTGAGGCTGGGGGGGGGGAGGGGACAGCCGCCTGCACTCGGGCTCGGAGGCATTGCGGACACTTCAGGAAGAAGCGAGGTTTTGGTCGAAAACGTGATCCCAGTCAGCGTTTCCCCAGCATCCTCTTTGCTACCTCATTGTTCAAAGCAGGAGTAGAAAATGGGAATAAACTTCCAGTGTTTGTTTTGGAAAATGGGGGCTGGATTTTTCTGCTTTTGTAGAATTTTCATAAGCCCTGCAGTGCCTGCTGGCCCTGAGGCAAACCTGGGGAAAAACAGGATTATATCAGGCAAAACTGGAAACGATACTAGCTAGGGGTTGCCAGCATTCCCCCCCTGGCCAGCAGCAAGAAGCCATCCCTGGCGGGATGGGCTTCTGTCTTGGTGGTAAGATGGTAAATGAATGTATAGGCTGGGCCTGATCCCTCCTCAGGACTGCACGTGTGACTTGGGAGAAGTGCTTCTCCATGGGTACTGATGGTAGCTGTTTTTCTGATATTACCCAGGGAAGCAACATGACTCTTGCACTTGTAGGACCACAGGGCTCAAAGGTACAAGCAAGGGTGTTTTCTCTGGACTATAATATTCATACAGGTGATGTTGCCAGGCTAGCTGGGATGTGCAGAGATGTCCCCTTGATGTCACCTACCTGATGATGGCATTGAGTTGCTTGAACAACAGTGAGGCAAGACATAATTTGTCACAGGGCACTAAGAGGGCAGCAGCTGGATAGGTCACTGGAGGGCTGGACTGGATTCTTGAACTGAATTTATATTATTAAGGCCTGTTGTGTTTTATTACATCAAAATGAGAGCAGTGGAATGAAGTCAATGGGGTGAGTGGATGGAAAGCATTTGCAGAGCTCTCCAGTAGCTGGAATGCTGAGGGATGAGACCTCAGTGAAAGGCCATGTGCCCGGGCCGGGTGTCCAATCACACCTCTGGGACCATACAGCAGATATCCCTGCCCGTGTGCAAGGAGCATGGCTTATGGTGCAGAGCTGCTGCTTCAGGGGAGCACACGGGTTTTTTTCCCAGTGCAGCTCGTGCTGCTTGTGGCACAGCACCACTTCACATCACACGGCATCCTTCAGGGCCCAGGTACATTGCAGATCTGCCTTCTTGCTGGCTAGGGCACAGAGCAGGTGCGGAGAGGGGGAACTTTGAGCTTCTGTGTTGAAAGCCTAGCCCAGAAGACAGGTCACATCTGTGTACCTGAGGGTGAACAGCCTAACACAAGGCAGAACAAGGAGCACCCTATAACTAAGGATGCAAATGCTTTGCAGGCAGGTGGGGGTGAGACATTAATTTTTGCAGGTCTGTAGAGGTCCTTTTCAGCCAGTAAATTTGAACTGTACTTTTAGTGCAGTTTGTACTTTTACTTCAGTTTTGGAGTGGAGTCTAGGTGGGGCTTGAGTCAACTGTCTGGCTTGCAAAAGGGTACCAGCACTTCCTTGCTAGGCGGCAGGTTATGTATTTGCATAGAAAGCCACCTCATTTTACAGGGAGATATGTCAGCTCAGGGAAAATATGACCCAAACCTTAGGATCTCATCAGCCACCATGCTATGTATTGTCCTCTGTGGTGTTTGATGTAAAACCATGTGTAGCACCAGTATGTGCTGTCTAAGGAACGACACATGTCTGATAGCATCTTTCAGGCCTTACCTCACGTCTTTATTCCTTCCAGTGCCTTGGGCCTTATTGACCAACCTTTCACTCTTGTGTAAATCAGCCAATAGAATTTCTCTTCTCTATTCTTTTTTTTTTCAGGAGTAGGCCTCTGGTCCGTGTTAACTGGCCAGAGGCTCTGTTAGGTAACCTGTGAGCTATTCATCCTGAGTGCCTCAAGACTTGCAATAGGCTACAGCAGCACGCTGCTGGAACAGAGTCCTGCCAGCTGGCTTGCATTCACCCATGAATGAAAGAGTACTTCCACACTGGAGGGAATAATGACTTTTTAAAATTAAAAATTTCATCTATTGGAAATAGATCTGAGGAGAAAGGGAGAAGAGTTACATTTGAAAAATCCAACAAATAATCTTAATCATGGTATATTGTTTGCCTAATGCTGTCAGTGCTCTGACTTCATTTAAATTGCTGATTCCAATGGCCAATTGAAACAAAATGCTTGACATGAAAAAAAATATAAATCAAGTTGTCTTGAGGTACACGCACACAAACACACACTACAATTTTCTGTCAGATTCCCCCAACTAAAAGCATTAGAGCCCCTACTGATGAGCAGCCCTACATAGGACAAAATATAAAGATACTGTCTGCTAACACTGCTATCCCAGAAAAGGGAGTCTGTAGGGACAAGGAGTATCCTTTATTGCAGTGCCGTAGTTAGGAAACAACAGACCTGCTTCTGAGTGCATAAATCCTCCTTCAGGTTCCTGCAAATCTTCTCATTAAAAAAAATAAAAGGCTTGCATTTCTAGAAGTGTATTTTTCCCAATGATGCCTTCTGGCCTAATAAGATGTATGAATTTTCCCCACACCCCTGCTCTTGTTTACGGCAATAACTTGGCTCATCAACAGCTCTAACGGCTCTCCTGCTGTGACAAGGTCAAATTCTACAGCCATAGTGAAGCAGCAGCTGGGCAGGCACTGCAGCTCTGGAAGCTTCGCATCCTTCAGAAATAGTTCTCAAATACTCCTGCGCAAAGATCTCCAGAAACAATGCAGAATGTGATGGTGGGACAAGGAACACACATGCCAGGTGTATCTCCAGTGCTCATGACCATTTTAGCGATTGCACACTTAATGTTCACAAATTTACACAGCATTGCCGTGAGCCTGTAAGCACTCTCTTGACCAGGTCCAAACCTGCCCTTTTTCACCAGCTTGCCACAGAGCTGTGAGCTCATCTGACAGGGGTAACAGCATTTTTCTCTCAGCGGCAATGTGCAGTTTGGAATACCTGTGTTTGTAACTATGGGGATCGCCCCTCAAAGGCTCTCAGGAAAATTGACATCACAGCACTTGGAGTGTGGGCATGCAGGAGTTGTTCAAATATTTAAGCGGTTTTGTTTGTTTGGTTGGTTGGTTTGTTTGTTTTAAACTGTTCCTCAACTAATGTATGGTGCTAATGTGGTGTGAATAAATCTAGCCTGCTTCTTCACAGGAGATGCCAATTCTGCTTTACAAGTGACTGATTCTGCTATAAAAAAAGTCAAACGTTCTGCATAGCAAAGGAGAAGAGAGAGCAGGGATTTTTGTTGCATGTAAATAATCCAAATAACAATTAAAAAAATATGTATTAGCAGTAGGTTCCTTCAAATATTCCCCATGAAGTTAGTTCTTGTCATGATCATTATATTGTGTTTTCATAACTGTCTTACAGGAGAAATAGAAGGTATGACTAATTTTGCCATCAATGTGTAGCACACGGACCACAAGATAAACGATTGTGGTGAACTTGGGTAAAATGCAGTTGTAAAGGAATGTCAGGCTACCTATGCAGAGCCAAAATGAAACCGTTTTCAAACAATACAATTTTAACAGGTTCAAATGGTGTAAAGCAGAGAAAAGAGGGGTGAATGCATACAATGACACGATTAGATGGTGCCTTAGGTTAACGATGTGCACTTTCTCTAAAACAAAAAAGTCCAATACAGCAGTTATCCTAGACAGAAAACGAATTACACAGCTAGTATGGTTTCCATTATTGAAGTGTCAACACGGGGTACATGCATTTGAGGTGCTGACGTCAGGCCTCACTCTACCTTGTGAGAGAAATAATCACAGTAAAACACTCAAAGACTATAAGACAGAAGATTTATTTTTCATACAAAGCAACATATGCCTGTTGTCCTTCCTGTACTTCAGACAGGACAAGCTTGAATATCTCTAATAATTCATTAATACAAATAATTACAAGTAACAGAGGAAAAAAAATATTATTTTCAGAATACACAATACGGTCTAGAAAGTAATTCCAGAAATAGACCCACTCCTCCTGGAAGAGAAGAATTAAACATCTACATATGACACATTAATGCCCACCTTGATAGAGTGGAATGTGTGGAGGCAAAAGTTTGCAGTGCAACACTCCAGTAGAGTATGGTGACACAGCAGCTGTGCAAGGCCAGCTACATCTGGCATCTGAGCGTCACTTGCAAAAGCCCACTTCTCATTACCTGTCCACACCAATCCAATTGCACCACACAGGCAAAGTCAACTTCGTCCTCTACCCTGTACCAAAACGCTACCTGCCCAACTCTTCAACTAACAGCTGTCCAAAACCTACCTACAAACCGTCCAAGTCTCACCCTTTCACTCTAAACTGCTCTCTGCTGCATCTCACAGACAAGCCTTCACAAAGACACTCATCCTGCAACAAGACTCCAACATCAAACCCCTGCATGAAGACTTACCCAATAACACTTCAACATCAATGAGCTCTGCCATGAAACACCTCACTTTCTCCTTCAGAATCCACCCTACACTAACTGCTGACAAACACACACCGTCCTCACCAAAGACAACGCTACAACAACCACTGACAAGTTAAATTTGCGTGTGCAGTGCAATAGACTACGTGCGAGTTAATGCAGAAGTGGGCTTGGCAGACGCAGAGTGTACACCCTACGGTTTAATATGGCATTTTACTGGGGAATCCCTGTTCTCCCTTGGGGAAGTGTATATGCAGATGCTGGTTAAAGGCAGGACGGGAATGCTTCTCCAGGTCTCTCAAGCCGACTAATAAATTTTATTCCTGTTGTGCTGCAGGATCTTCTTATCCACATGCTTCTCCATCCGATCAGGTGCAGCAGGGCAGGGAGGAAGAGCTAGAAGGGGAAGAGAGAGAGAAAGAGATTTAGCACAGGATTAACAACCTCAGCATCCCTGTCCCAAACACACGTTTCACAAGCCTGCACACATCCCGGGATGCCTGATAAGATTTCTACTACTATGTCTCCAACCTGGCGCAAAAGCCCGGGCATTAACAGAATCATACAGCAAATATTTCTTGAGGAGGCACTCAAAGCATTTCTGTTCTGTTTCAGACAAGTGCTCCTGCAAGAACATTACAAAGAATGTAACAACTACCAGGAAGGTAAAAAATGAACAGCTTAAAAAAGACCAGGTAATGTTTCTCCTCATCACCTCGTGCACTTCCAGTCTGCCAGAAAATCCTGCACCGTTGAATGGGAAACCTGAAGCTTGGATGGTGAATTCCTGGTATTCTCAGCCTGGGAAAGAAACAAAACAAAAAGCAGGAGACTGAGCATAAAGGGGGATGTTGGCCATAAAATGAAAAGACAATTTAAAAAAAAAAAAAATGGGATGAGAAAATATCACCCCTACTTAGACAGCTCTCAAAGTCTGCCTGTTAAGGAAAAGAGAAGGGAGAAAAGAAACTGAGTCAGGAACCATAGAGAACATGCAACAAAAATAAGACAGGAGACGAAAACTAGCAGATGACATGCAGACAGAGAATGAGCAGGAGATAAAAGGCAAAGCCAAGGGATCTGACGCAAAGGAAAAAAGAAAGTATAAGAAAGTAGACACACCGAGAGACGACACTGATAAGAAAGAAGATGAATACCTCGCATGTCCGTCACCTTCCTCTTCGCTCTTCATCTCTCTAGAAGTACAACTCCACTGCCGTCCTCTTCCTTCTTCGTGAATCTTGACCCACCGCCGTCCTCTTCCTGCTTCATCCCTCTCGACATGCCGCCATTCTCGTCTTTCTTCATGTTACCTGACCCGACGCCATCCTCTTCCTTCTTCATGCCTCTTGACCCGCCGCCGTCCTCTTCCGTCATCAACCCTCTTGACCCACCACACTCCTCTTCCTTCTTGATCCGTCTTGACCTGCCGCACTCCTCTTCCTTCTTCATCCCTCTTGACCCGCCGCACTCCTCTTCAGTCTTCATCCTTCTTGACCTGCCGCACTCCTCTTCCTTCCTAGTCCCTCTTGACCCGCCGCACTCCTCTTCCTTCTTCGTCCCTCTTGACCCGCCGCACTCCTCTTCAGTCTTCGTCCCTCTTGACCCGCCACACTCCTCTTCCTTCTTCGTCCCTCTTGACCTGCCGCACTCCTCTTCCTTCTTCGTCCCTCTTGACCCGCCGCACTCCTCTTCAGTCTTCGTCCCTCTTGACCCGCCGCACTCCTCTTCCTTCTTTGTCCCTCTTGACCCGCCGCACTCCTCTTCCGTCTTCGTCCCTCTTGACCCCGCACTCCTCTTCAGTCTTCGTCCCTCTTGACCTGCCGCACACCTCTTCAGTCTTCATCCCCCTTGACCCGCCGCACTCGTCTTCAGTCTTCGTCCCTATTGACCCGCCGCACTCCTCTTCAGTCTTCGTCCCTGTTGACCCGCCGCACTCCTCTTCAGTCTTCGTCCCTCTTGACCCGCCGCACTCCTCTTCCTTCTTTGTCTCCCTTGACCCGCCGCACTCCTCTTCAGTCTTCGTCCCCGTTGACCCGCCGCACTCCTCTTCCCTCTTCGTCCCTCTTGACCCACCGCAAACCTCTTCCTTCTTCGTCCGTCTTGACCCGCCGCACTCCTCTTCAGTCTTCCTCCCTCTTGACCCGCCGCACTCCTCTTCAGTCTTCGTCCCTCTTGACCCGCCGCACTCCTCTTCAGTCTTCGTCCCTCTTGACCCGCCGCACTCCTCTTCCCTCTTCGTCCCTCTTGACCCGCCGCACTCCTCTTCCTTCTTCGTCCCTCTTGACCCGCCGTACTCTTCTTCAGTGTTCATCCCTCTTGATTCGCCGCAATCCTCTTCCATCTTCATCCTTCTTGACCCGCCGCATACCTCTTCAGTCTTCATCCCTCTTGACCCGCCGCACTCCTCTTCCTTCTTCGTCCCTCTTGACCCGCCGCACTCCTCTTCAGTCTTCGTCCCTCTTGACCCGCCGCACTCCTCTTCAGTCTTCGTCCCTCTTGATCCCTCTTGACCCGCCGCACTCCTCTTCAGTCTTCGTCCCTCTTGACCCGCCGCACTCCTCTTCAGTCTTCGTCCCTCTTGACCCACCGCACTCCTCTTCAGTCTTCGTCCCCCTTGACCCACCGCACTCCTCTTCAGTCTTCGTCCCCGTTGACCCGCTGCACTCCTCTTCAGTCTTCGTCCCTCTTGACCCGCCGCACTCCTCTTCAGTCTTCGTCCCTCTTGACCCGCCGCACTCCTCTTCCCTCTTCGTCCCTCTTGACCCGCCGCACTCCTCTTCCTTCTTCATCCCTCTTGACCCGCCGCACTCTTCTTCAGTGTTCATCCCTCTTGATTCGCCACATTCCTCTTCCATCTTCATCCTTCTTGACCCGCCGCATACCTCTTCAGTCTTCATCCCTCTTGACCCGCTGCACTCCTCTTCCTTCTTCGTTCCTCTTGACCCACCGCACTCCTCTTCCGTCTTCGTCCCTCTTGACCCGCCGCACTCCTCTTCCTTCTTCGTCCCTCTTGACCCGCCGCACTCCTCTTCCCTCTTCGTCCCTCTTGACCCGCCGCACTCCTCTTCAGTCTTCGTCCCTCTTGACCCGCCGCACTCCTCTTCCATCTTCGTCCCTCTTGACCCGCCGCACTCCTCTTAATTCTTCGTCCCTCTTGACCCACCGCACTCCTCTTCCTTCTTCGTCCATCTTGACCCGCCGCACTCCTATTCAGTCTTCGTCCCTCTTGACCCGCCGCACTCCTATTCAGTCTTCATCCCTCTTGACCCGCCGCCGTCCTCTTCTTTCTTCATCCACCAACGTCCTCTTCTGTCTTCAGTCCTCTTGGTCTACCCCCGTCTTCTTTCTTCTTCATCCCTCTTGATCTGCCGCTGTCCTCTTCCTTCTTCATCCCTCTTGACGCTCCTCCCTCGTCTTCCTTCTACAATCCTCTTGACCCGCCACCGTCCTCTTCCTTCTTCATCCCTCTTCATCCGCCAACGTCCTCTTCCGTCTTCAATCCTCTTGGTCTACCGCCGTCTTCTTTCTTCATCCCTCTTGACGCGCCCCTGTCCTCTCCCTTCTTCATCCCTCTTGATGCGCCGCTGTCCTCTTCTTTCTTCATGCCTCTTGACACACCGCAGTCGTCTTCATTCTTCATCCTACCTGACGCCCTGCCGTCCTCTTCAGGAATCAGTATATGGGGGATCGCTCGAGTTACAAACAAGTCAGATAGATCACATATTATAGATATCAGCCCCAGCGACCACAGGAATGACATATCATGACCCATAATAGATGGAATAGACAAAGACACAAGGTATCCTGTAGAAATAATTGAAGACAACCAAATCAATAGGGTGATCACATACGATAGAAATAACCCCATGTTGCCTCCCCACAAAGCCCGCGTTTGTAAGTGCCAGACCTGACTGGGGTCCAGTTGCATGAAGAGTCAGGAGGGCCTTCCCCAACAGGAAACTCTGTGAAGTGCGTCCACTTCACAGACAGACACTCCAACTCTTCCTGCAAGTGGTCCCAGCTTTTATGCCCAAAGCAGGACACCTGGCACTCAATTACCGAAATGCAGGGCACCTGGGGCTTGTTTACCCAAGGGCTTTCCTTACAAGGCCGGCCGAACCTTGGAGGAAAGCCAAAAGGCAAACTCATCCCCTCCTCTTAAAGGACTATGGGGACCACCCATATGTCAACCTGACTTCAGGGCTTGGGGTTCAGACCCCAGCACTTCACTGCTGACAAACACACACCGTCCTCACCAAAGACAACGCTACAACAACCACTGACAAGTTAAAATTGCGTGTGCAGTGCAATAGACTACGTGAGAGTTAATGCAGAATCGGGCTTGGCAGACGCAGGGTGTACACCCTACAGTTTAATATGGCATTTTACTGGGGAATCCCTGTTCTCCCTTGGGGAAGTGTATATGCAGATGCTGGTTAAAGGCAGGACGGGAATGCTTCTCCAGGTCTCTCAAGCCGACTAATAAATTTTATTCCTGTTGTGCTGCAGGATCTTCTTATCCACATGCTTCTCCATCCGATCAGGTGCAGCAGGGCAGGGAGGAAGAGCTAGAAGGGGAAGAGAGAGAGAGAGATTTAGCACAGGATTAACAACCTCAGCATCCCTGTCCCAAACACACGTTTCACAAGCCTGCACACATCCCGGGATGCCTGATAAGATTCCTACTACTATGTCTCCAACCCGGCGCAAAAGCCCAGGCACTAACAGAATCATACAGCAAATATTTCTTGAGGAGGCACTCAAAGCATTTCTGTTCTGTTTCAGACAAGTGCTCCTGCAAGAACATTACAAAGAATGTAACAACTACCAGGAAGGTAAAAAATGAACAGCTTAAAAAAGACCAGGTAATGTTTCTCCTCATCACCTCGTGCACTTCCAGCCTGCCAGAAAATCCTGCACCGTTGAATGGGAAACCTGAAGCTTGGATGGTGAACTCCTGGTATTCTCAGCCTGGGAAAGAAACAAAACAAAAAGCAGGAGACTGAGCATAAAGGGGGATGTTGGCCATAAAATGAAAAGACAATTTAAAAAAAAAAAACGGGATGAGAAAATATCACCCCTACTTAGACAGCTCTCAAAGTCTGCCTATTAAGGAAAAGAAAGGGAGAAAAGAAACTGAGTCAGGAACCACAGAGAACATGCAACAAAAATAAGACAGGAGACGAAAACTAGCAGATGACATGCAGACAGAGAATGAGCAGGAGATAAAAGGCAAAGCCAAGGGATCTGATGCCAAGGAAAAAAGAAAGTATAAGAAAGTAGACACACCGAGAGACGACACTGATAAGAAAGAAGATGAATACCTCGCATGTCTGACACCTTCCTCTTCGCTCTTCATCTCTCTAGAAGCACAACTCCACTGCCGTCCTCTTCCTTCTTCGTGACTCCTGCCCCGCCGCGGTCCTCTTCCTGATTCATCCCTCTTGACATGCCGCCATCCTCTTCTTTCTTCATGTAACTTGACCCGATGCCATCCTCTTACTTCTTCATGCCGTTTGCTCTGCCGCCGTCCTCTTCCTTCTCCATTCTTCTTAAACTGCCGCCGTCCATTCTTTCTTCATCATCCTTGACCTGCCGCTGTCCTCTTCCTTCTTCATCCCTCTTGACCCGCCGCACTCCAGTCTTCGTCCCTCTTGACCCGCCGCACTCCTCTTCCTTCGTCGTCCCTCTTGACGCACCGCACTCCTCTTCCTTCCTCGTCCCTCTTGACCCGCCGCACTCCTCTTCAGTATTCGTCCCTCTTGACCCGCCGCACTCCTCTTCCGTTTTTGTCCCTCTTGACCCGCCGCACTCCTCTTCCTTCTTCGTCCCTCTTGACCCGCCGCACTCCTCTTCCCTCTTCGTCCCTCTTGACCCGCCGCACTCCTCTTCCCTCTTTGCCCGTCTTGACCCGCCGCACTCCTCTTCCCTCTTCGTCCCTCTTGACCCGCCGCACTCCTCTTCAGTCTTCGTGCCTCTTGACCCGCAGCACTCCTCTTCAGTCTTCGTCCCTCTTGACCCGCCGCACTCCTCTTCATGCTTCGTCCCTCTTGACCCGCCCGTACTCCTCTTCCTTCTTCATCCCTCTTGACCCGCCGCACTCTTCTTCAGTCTTCATCCCTCTTGACTCGCATCACTCCTCTTCCTTCTTCATCCCTCTTGACCCGCCGCACTCCTCTTCCGTCTTCGTCCTTCTTGACCCGCCGCACTCCTCTTCCGTCTTCGTCCCTCTTGACCCGCCGCACTCCTCTTCCCTCTTCGTCCCTCTTGACCCGCCGCACTCCTCTTCCCTCTTCGTCCCTCTTGACCCGCCGCACTCCTCTTCCCTCTTCGTCCCTCTTGACCCGCCGCACTCCTCTTCCCTCTTCGTCCCTCTTGACCCGCCGCACTCCTCTTCCCTCTTCGTCCCTCTTGACCCGCCGCACTCCTCTTCCGTCTTCGTCCCTCTTGACCCGCCGCACTCCTCTTCCGTCGTCGTCCCTCTTGACCCGCCGCACTCCTCTTCCTTCTTCGTCCCTCTTGACCCGCCGCACTCCTCTTCAGTCTTCGTCCCTCTTGACCCGCCGCACTCCTCTTCAGTCTTCGTCCCTCTTGACCCGCCGTACTCCTCTTCCTTCTTCGTCCCTCTTCACCCGCCGCACTCTTCTTCAGTCTTCATCCCTCTTGACACGCCGCACTCCTCTTCCCTCTTCGTCCCTCTTGACCCGCCGCACTCCTCTTCCTTCTTCGTCCCTCTTGACCCGCCGCACTCCTCTTCCCTCTTCGTCCCTCTTGACCCGCCGCACTCCTCTTCCCTCTTCGTCCCTCTTGACCCGCCGCACTCCTCTTCCCTCTTCGTCCCTCTTGACCCGCCGCACTCCTCTTCCCTCTTCGTCCCTCTTGACCCGCCGCACTCCTCTTCCCTCTTCGTCCCTCTTGACCTGCCGCACTCCTCTTCAGTCTTCGACCCTCTTGACCCGCCGCACTCCTCTTCCCTCTTCGTCCCTCTTGCCCCGCCGCACTCCTTTTCCGTCTTCGTCCCTCTTGACCCGCTGCACTCCTCTTCCGTCTTCGTCCCTCTTGACCCGCCGCACTCCTCTCCCGTCTTCATCCCTCTTGACCCGCCGCACTCCTCTCCCGTCTTCGTCCCTCTTGACCCGCCGCACTCCTCTTCCGTCTCCGTCCCTCTTGACCCGCCGCACTCCTCTTCCGTCTTCATCCCTCTTGACCCGCCGCACTCCTCTTCCGTCTTCGTCCCTCTTGAACCGCCGCACTCCTCTTCCGTCTTCGTCCCTCTTGACCCGCCGCACTCCTCTTCCGTCTTCGTCCCTCTTGAACCGCCGCACTCCTCTTCCGTCTTCGTCCCTCTTGACCTGCCGCACTCCTCTTCCGTCTTAGTCCCTCTTGACCCGCCGCACTCCTCCTTCCTTCTTCGTCCCTCTTGTCCCGCCGCACTCCTCTTCCTTCTTCGTCCCTCTTGACCCGCCGCACTCCTCTTCCTTCTTCGTCCCTCTTGACCCGCCGCACTCCTCTTCCTTCTTCGTCCCTCTTGACCCGCCCGTACTCCTCTTCCTTCTTCATCCCTCTTGACCCGCCGCACTCCTCTTCAGTCTTCATCCCTCTTGACCCGCCGCCCTCCTCTTCCTTCTTCATCCCTCTTGACCCGCCGCACTATTCTTCCGTCTTCGTCCCTCTTGACCCGCCGCACTCCTCTTCCATCTTCGTCCCTCTTGACCCGCCGCACTCCTCTTCCTTCTTCGTCCCTCTTGACCTGCCGCACTCCTCTTCCCTCTTCGTCCCTCTTGACCCGCCGCACTCCTCTTCAGTCTTCATCCCTCCTGACCCGCCGCACTCCTCTTCAGTCTTCGTCCCTCTTGACCCGCCGCACTCCTCTTCAGTCTTCGTCCCTCTTGACCCGCCGCACTCCTCTTCAGTCTTCGTCCCTCTTGACCCGCCGCACTCCTCTTCCTTCTTCGTGCCTCTTGACCCGCCGCACTCCTCTTCCTTCTTCGTCCCTCTTGACCCGCCGCACTCCTCTTCAGTCTTCGTCCCTTTTGACCCGCCGCACTCCTCTTCCTTCTTCATCCCTCTTGACCCGCCGCACTCTTCTTCAGTCTTCATCCCTCTTGACCCGCCGCACTCCTCTTCAGTCTTCGACCCTCTTGACCCGCCGTACTCCTCTTCCTTCTTCATCCCTCTTGACCCGCCGCACTCTTATTCAGTCTTCATCCCTCTTGATTCGCCGCACTCCTCTTCAGTCTTCATCCCTCTTGACCCGCCGCCCTCCTCTTCCTTCTTCATCCCTCTTGACCCACCTCACTCCTCTTCCGTCTTCGTCCCTCTTGACCCGCCGCACTCCTCTTCCCTCTTCGTCCCTCTTGACCCGCCGCACTCCTCTTCCGTCTTCGTCCCTCTTGACCCGTAGCACTCCTCTTCCGTCTTCGTCCCTCTTGACCCGCCACACTCCTCTTCCTTCTTCGTCCCTCTTGACCCGCCGCTCTCCTCTTCCCTCTTCGTCCCTCTTGACCCGCCGCACTCCTCTTCAGTCTTCGTCGCTCTTGACCCGCCGCACTCCTCTCCCTTCTTCGTCCCTCTTGACCCGCCGCACTCCTCTTCCTTCTTCGTCCCTCTTGACCCGCCGCACTCCTCTTCCTTCTTCGTCCCTCTTGACCCGCCGCACTCCTCTTCAGTCTTCATCCCTCTTGATTCGCCGCACTCCTCTTCAGTCTTCATCTCTCTTGACCCACCGCACTTCTCTTGCTTCTTCGTCCCTCTTGACCCGCAGCACTCCTCTTCCTTCTTCGTCCCTCTTGACCTGCCGCACTCCTCTTCCTTCTTTGTCCCTCTTGACCCGCCGCACTCGTCTTCCTTCTTCGTCCCTCTTGACCCGCCGCACTCATCTTCCCTCTTCGTCCCTCTTGACCCTCCGCACTCCACTTCAGTCTTCGTCCCTCTTGACCCGCCAGACTCCTCTTCAGTCTTCGTCCCTCTTGACACGCCGCTGTCCTCTGCCTTCTTCATCTTTCTTGATCAGCTGATCTCTGATCTTCCTCTCACTTCTTCATCACTCTTCACTCACAGCTCCTCCACTATCCTTCTCTTTCCTGCTTTATCTTGTATGAGGTGCCCTACGCAAAAGAAACATGCAGAGGACTGAGCCCCTGCAGGCAGTCTGGCAGTCTGGGCTATGCCCGAGCATGACACCTCCCCGCACCCCACAGCAAGGCCACCTTGCCTTGGTCCCTCCTCCCCACACATGCCTTCACCCCAGCTCTGCCCCTCCACTGGAGCAGAACTGCTTGGCCCATCCCTCACCAAGCAGCTTTCAGGCATTTTCTATGTTACAGCTGTCATACCTCAATACACATTTTCATGGTACTCACCTGCCCTTTGGTATGTGTCCACCTTCAAGCTTCCCGTGCTTCACTCCTCTCGCCACGTACGGTGCTCTTCATTCCAGTCAGGCAGTGGGAAAATGGCTAGAGTTGCCAGCTGCATCTGGCATCTGAGCGTCACTTGCAGAAGCCCACTTCTCATTACCTGTCCACACCAATCCAATTGCACCACACAGGCAAAGTCAACTTCGTCCTCTACCCTGTACCAAAACGCTACCTGCCCAACTCTTCAACTAACAGCTGTCCAAAACCTACCTACAAACCGTCCAAGTCTCACCCTTTCACTCTAAACTGCTCTCTCTGCTGCATCTCACAGACAAGCCTTCACAAAGACACTCATCCTGCAACAAGACTCCAACATCAAACCCCTGCATGAAGACTTACCCAATAACACTTCAACATCAATGAGCTCTGCCATGAAACACCTCACTTTCTCCTTCAGAATCCACCCTACACTAACTGCTGACAAACACACACCGTCCTCACCAAAGACAACGCTACAACAACCACAAGTTAAATTTGCGTGTGCAGTGCAATAGACTACATGCGAGTTAATGCAGAAGTGGGCTTGGCAGACGCAGAGTGTACACCCTACGGTTTAATATGGCATTTTACTGGGGAATCCCTGTTCTCCCTTGGGGAAGTGTATATGCAGATGCTGGTTAAAGGCAGGACAGGAATGCTTCTCCAGGTCTCTCAAGCCGACTAATAAATTTTATTCCTGTTGTGCTGCAGGATCTTCTTATCCACATGCTTCTCCATCCAATTGGGTGCAGCAGGGCAGGGAGGAAGAGCTAGAAGGGTAAGAGAGAGAGAGATTTAGCACAGGATTAACAACCTCAGCATCCCTGTCCCAAACATACGTTTCACAAGCCTGCACACATCCCGGGATGCCTGATAAGATTCCTACTACCGTGTCTCCAACCCGGCGCAAAAGCCCGGACACTAACAGAATCATACAGCAAATATTTCTTGAGGAGGCACTCAAAGCATTTCTGTTCTGTTTCAGACAAGTGCTCCTGCAAGAACATTACAAAGAATGTAACAACTACCAGGAAGGTAAAAAATGAACAGCTTAAAAAAGACCAGGTAATGTTTCTCCTCATCACCTCGTGCACTTCCAGCCTGCCAGAAAATCCTGCACCGTTGAATGGGAAACCTGAAGCTTGGATGGTGAACTCCTGGTATTCTCAGCCTGGGAAAGAAACAAAACAAAAAGCAGGAGACTGAGCATAAAGGGGGATGTTGGCCATAAAATGAAAAGACAATTTAAAAAAAAAAACGGGATGAGAAAATATCACCCCTACTTAGACAGCTCTCAAAGTCTGCCTGTTAAGGAAAAGAGAAGGGAGAAAAGAAACTGAGTCAGGAACCACAGAGAACATGCAACAAAAGACAGGAGACGAAAACTAGCAGATGACATGCAGACAGAGAATGAGCAGGAGATAAAAGGCAAAGCCAAGGGATCTGATGCCAAGGAAAAAAGAAAGAATAAGAAAGTAGACACACCGAGAGACGACACTGATAAGAAAGAAGATGAATACCTCGCATGTCTGACACCTTCCTCTTCGCTCTTCATCTCTCTAGAAGCACAACTCCACTGCCGTCCTCTTCCTTCTTCGTGCCTCTTGACCCGCCGCACTCCTCTTCAGTCTTCGTCCCACTTGACCCGCCGCACTCCTCTTCAGTCTTCGTCCCTCTTGACCCGCCTCACTCCTCTTCCGTCTTCGTCCCTCTTGACCCGCCGCACTCATCTTCAGTCTTCGTCCCTCTTGACCCGCCGCACTCCTCTTCAGTCTTCGTCCCTCTTGACCCGCCGCACTCCTCTTCAGTCTTCGTGCCTCTTGATTCGACGCACTCCTCTTCAGTCTTCATCTCTCTTGACCCGCCGCACTCCTCTTCCTTCTTCATCCCTCTTGACCCGCAGCACTCCTCTTCCGTCTTCATCCCTCTTGACCCGCCGCACTCCTCTTCCTTCTTCGTCCCTCTTGACCCGCCGCACTCCTCTTCCTTCTTCGTCCCTCTTGACCCGCCGCACTCCTCTTCCTTCTTCGTCCCTCATGACCCGCCGCACTCCTCTTCCTTCTTCGTCCCTCTTGACCCGCCGCACTCCTCTTCAGTCTTCGTCCCTCCTGACCCGCCGCACTCCTCTTCAGTCTTCGTCCCTCTTGACCCGCCGCACTCCTCTTCAGTCTTAGTCCCTCTTGACCCGCCGCACTCCTCTTCAGTCTTCGTCCCTCTTGACCCGCCGTACTCCTCTTCCTTCTTCATCCCTCTTGACCCGCCGCACTCTTCTTCAGTCTTCATCCCTCTTGATTCGCCGCACTCCTCTTCCTTCTTCATCCCTCTTAACCCGCCGCACTCTTCTTCAGTCTTCATCCCTCTTGATTCGCCGCAATCCTCTTCCATCTTCATCCTTCTTGACCCGCCGCATACCTCTTCCTTCTTCGTCCCTCTTGACCCGCCGCACTCCTCTTCCTTCTTCGTTCCTCTTGACCCGCCGCACTGCTCTTCCTTCTTCGTGCCTCTTGACCCGCCGCACTCCTCTTCCTTCTTCCTTCCTCTTGACCCGCCGCACTCCTCTTCCTTCTTCGTGCCTCTAGACCCGCCGCACTCCTCTTCAGTCTTCGTCCATCTTGACCCGCCGCACTCCTCTTCAGTCTTCGTCCCTCTTGACCCGCCGCACTCCTCTTCAGTCTTCGTCCCTCTTGACCCGCCGCACTCCTCTTCCTTCTTCGTCCCTCTTGACCCGCCGCACTCCTCTTCAGTCTTCGTCTCTCTAGACCCGCCGCACTCCTCTTCAGTCTTCGTCCCTCTTGACCCGCCGCACTCCTCTTCAGTCTTCGTCCCTCTTGACCCGCCGCACTCCTCTTCAGTCTTCGTCCCTCTTGATTCGACGCACTCCTCTTCCTTCTTCATCTCTCTTGACCCGCCGCACTCCTCTTCCGTCTTCATCCCTCTTGACCCGCCGCACTCCTCTTCCTTCTTCGTCCCTCTTGACCCGCCGCACTCCTCTTCCTTCTTCGTCCCTCTTGACCCGCCGCACTCCTCTTCCTTCTTCGTCCCTCTTGACCCGCCGCACTCCTCTTCCCTCTTCGTCCCTCTTGACCCGCCGCACTCCTCTTCAGTCTTCGTCCCTCCTGACCCGCCGCACTCCTCTTCAGTCTTCGTCCCTCTTGACCCGCCGCACTCCTCTTCAGTCTTCGTACCTCTTGACCCGCCGCACTCCTCTTCAGTCTTCGTCCCTCTTGACCCGCCGTACTCCTCTTCCTTCTTCATCCCTCTTGACCCGCCGCACTCTTCTTCAGTCTTCATCCCTCTTGATTCGCCGCACTCCTCTTCCTTCTTCATCCCTCTTAACCCGCCGCACTCTTCTTCAGTCTTCATCCCTCTTGATTCGCCGCAATCCTCTTCCATCTTCATCCTTCTTGACCCGCCGCATATCTCTTCCTTCTTCGTCCCTCTTGACCCGCCGCACTCCTCTTCCTTCTTCGTTCCTCTTGACCCGCCGCACTCCTCTTCCTTCTTCGTCCCTCTTGACCCGCAGCACTCCTCTTCCTTCTTCCTTCCTCTTGACCCGCCGCACTCCTCTTCCTTCTTCGTCCCTCTTGACCCGCCGCACTCCTCTTCAGTCTTCGTCCCTCTTGACCCGCCGCACTCCTCTTCAGTCTTCGTCCCTCTTGACCCGCCGCACTCCTCTTCAGTCTTCGTCCCTCTTGATTCGACGCACTCCTCTTCAGTCTTCATCTCTCTTGACCCGCCGCACTCCTCTTCCTTCTTCATCCCTCTTGACCCGCCGCACTCCTCTTCAGTCTTCGTCCCTCTTGACCCGCCGCACTCCTCTTCAGTCTTCGTCCCTCTTGATTCGACGCACTCCTCTTCCTTCTTCATCTCTCTTGACCCGCCGCACTCCTCTTCCGTCTTCATCCCTCTTGACCCGCCGCACTCCTCTTCCTTCTTCGTCCCTCTTGACCCGCCGCACTCCTCTTCCTTCTTCGTCCCTCTTGACCCGCCGCACTCCTCTTCCTTCTTCGTCCCTCTTGACCCGCCGCACTCCTCTTCCCTCTTCGTCCCTCTTGACCCGCCGCACTCCTCTTCAGTCTTCGTCCCTCCTGACCCGCCGCACTCCTCTTCAGTCTTCGTCCCTCTTGACCCGCCGCACTCCTCTTCAGTCTTCGTACCTCTTGACCCGCCGCACTCCTCTTCAGTCTTCGTCCCTCTTGACCCGCCGTACTCCTCTTCCTTCTTCATCCCTCTTGACCCGCCGCACTCTTCTTCAGTCTTCATCCCTCTTGATTCGCCGCACTCCTCTTCCTTCTTCATCCCTCTTAACCCGCCGCACTCTTCTTCAGTCTTCATCCCTCTTGATTCGCCGCAATCCTCTTCCATCTTCATCCTTCTTGACCCGCCGCATATCTCTTCCTTCTTCGTCCCTCTTGACCCGCCGCACTCCTCTTCCTTCTTCGTTCCTCTTGACCCGCCGCACTCCTCTTCCTTCTTCGTCCCTCTTGACCCGCAGCACTCCTCTTCCTTCTTCCTTCCTCTTGACCCGCCGCACTCCTCTTCCTTCTTCGTCCCTCTTGACCCGCCGCACTCCTCTTCAGTCTTCGTCCCTCTTGACCCGCCGCACTCCTCTTCAGTCTTCGTCCCTCTTGACCCGCCGCACTCCTCTTCAGTCTTCGTCCCTCTTGATTCGACGCACTCCTCTTCAGTCTTCATCTCTCTTGACCCGCCGCACTCCTCTTCCTTCTTCATCCCTCTTGACCCGCCGCACTCCTCTTCAGTCTTCGTCCCTCTTGACCCGCCGCACTCCTCTTCAGTCTTCGTCCCTCTTGATTCGACGCACTCCTCTTCCTTCTTCATCTCTCTTGACCCGCCGCACTCCTCTTCCTTCTTCATCCCTCTTGACCCGCAGCACTCCTCTTCCGTCTTCATCCCTCTTGACCCGCCGCACTCCTCTTCCTTCTTCGTCTCTCTTGACCCGCCGCACTCCTCTTCCTTCTTCGTCCCTCTTGACCCGCCGCACTCCTCTTCCTTCTTCGTCCCTCTTGACCCGCCGCACTCCTCTTCCCTCTTCGTCCCTCTTGACCCGCCGCACTCCTCTTCCTTCTTCGTCCCTCCTGACCCGCCGCACTCCTCTTCAGTCTTCGTCCCTCTTGACCCGCCGCACTCCTCTTCAGTCTTCGTCCCTCTTGACCCGCCGCACTCCTCTTCAGTCTTCGTCCCTCTTGACCCGCCGTACTCCTCTTCCTTCTTCATCCCTCTTGACGCGCCGCACTCCTCTTCAGTCTTTGTCCCTCTTGACCCACCGCACTCCTCTTCCTTCTTCATCCCTCTTAACCCGCCGCACTCTTCTTCAGTCTTCATCCCTCTTGATTCGCCGCAATCCTCTTCCATCTTCATCCTTCTTGACCCGCCGCATACCTCTTCCTTCTTCGTCCCTCTTGACCCGCCGCACTCCTCTTCCTTCTTCGTTCCTCTTGACCCGCCGCACTCCTCTTCCTTCTTCGTGCCTCTTGACCCGCCGCACTCCTCTTCCTTCTTCCTTCCTCTTGACCCGCCGCACTCCTCTTCCTTCTTCGTCCCTCTTGACCCGCCGCACTCCTCTTCAGTCTTCGTCCCTCTTGACCCGCCGCACTCCTCTTCAGTCTTCGTCCCTCTTGACCCGCCGCACTCCTCTTCAGTCTTCGTCCCTCTTGATTCGACGCACTCCTCTTCAGTCTTCATCTCTCTTGACCCGCCGCACTCCTCTTCCTTCTTCGTCCCTCCTGACCCGCCGCACTCCTCTTCAGTCTTCGTCCCTCTTGACCCGCCGCACTCCTCTTCAGTCTTCGTACCTCTTGACCCGCCGCACTCCTCTTCAGTCTTCGTCCCTCTTGACCCGCCGTACTCCTCTTCCTTCTTCATCCCTCTTGACGCGCCGCACTCCTCTTCAGTCTTTGTCCCTCTTGACCCACCGCACTCCTCTTCCTTCTTCATCCCTCTTAACCCGCCGCACTCTTCTTCAGTCTTCATCCCTCTTGATTCGCCGCAATCCTCTTCCATCTTCATCCTTCTTGACCCGCCGCATACCTCTTCCTTCTTCGTCCCTCTTGACCCGCCGCACTCCTCTTCCTTCTTCGTTCCTCTTGACCCGCCGCACTCCTCTTCCTTCTTCGTGCCTCTTGACCCGCCGCACTCCTCTTCCTTCTTCCTTCCTCTTGACCCGCCGCACTCCTCTTCCTTCTTCGTCCCTCTTGACCCGCCGCACTCCTCTTCAGTCTTCGTCCCTCTTGACCCGCCGCACTCCTCTTCAGTCTTCGTCCCTCTTGACCCGCCGCACTCCTCTTCAGTCTTCGTCCCTCTTGATTCGACGCACTCCTCTTCAGTCTTCATCTCTCTTGACCCGCCGCACTCCTCTTCCTTCTTCATCCCTCTTGACCCGCAGCACTCCTCTTCCGTCTTCATCCCTCTTGACCCGCCGCACTCCTCTTCCTTCTTCGTCCCTCTTGACCCGCCGCACTCCTCTTCAGTCTTCGTCCCTCTTGACCCGCCGCACTCCTCTTCAGTCTTCGTCCCTCTTGACCCGCCGCACTCCTCTTCAGTCTTCGTCCCTCTTGACCCGCCGTACTCCTCTTCCTTCTTCATCCCTCTTGACCCGCCGCACTCTTCTTCAGTCTTCATCCCTCTTGATTCGCCGCACTCCTCTTCCTTCTTCATCCCTCTTGACCCGCCGCACTCCTCTTCAGTCTTCATCCCTCTTGACCCGCCGCCCTCCTCTTCCTTCTTCATCCCTCTTGACCCGCCGCACTACTCTTCCGTCTTCGTCCCTCTTGACCCGCCGCACTCCTCTTCAGTCTTCGTCCCTCTTGACCCGCCGCACTCCTCTTCATTCTTCTTCCCTCTTGACCCGCCGCACTTCCTCTTCAGTCTTCGTCCCTGTTGACCCGCCGCACTCCTCTTCAGTCTTTGTCCCTCTTGACCCACCGCACTCCTCTTCCTCCTTCAACCCTCTTGACCCGCCGCACTCCTCTTCAGTCTTCATCCCTCTTGACCCGCCGCACTCCTCTTCCTTCTTTGTCCCTCTTGACCCGCCGCCATCCTCTTCTTTCTTCATCCACCAACGTCCTCTTCCGTCTTCAATCCTCTTGGTCTACCCCCGTCTTCTTTGTTCTTCATCCCTCTTGATCTGCCACCGTCCTCTTCCTTCTTCATCCCTCTTGACGCGCCTCCCTCGTCTTCCTTCTGCAATCCTCTTGACCCGCCACCGTCCTCTTCCTTCTTCATCCCTCTTCATCCGCCAACATCCTCTTCCGTCTTCAATCCTCTTGGTCTACCGCCGTCTTCTTTCTTCATCCCTCTTGACGCGCCCCTGTCCTCTCCCTTCTTCATCCCTCTTGATGCGCTGCTGTCCTCTTCTTTCTTCATGCCTCTTGACACACCGCAGTCGTCTTCATTCTTCATCCTACCTGACACCCTGCCGTCCTCTTCAGGAATCAGTATATGGGGGATCGCTCGGGTTACAAACAAGTCAGATAGATCACATATTATAGATATCATCCCCAGCGACCACAGGAATGACATATCATGACCCATAATAGATGGAATAGACAAAGACACAAGGTATCCCGTAGAAATAATTAAAGACAACCAAATCAATAGGGTGATCACATACGATAGAAATAACCCCATGTTGCCTCCCCACAAAGCCCGCGTTTGTAAGTGCCAGACCTGACTGGGGCCCAGTTGCATGAAGAGTCAGGAGGGCCTTCCCCAACAGGAAACTCTGTGAAGTGCATCCACTTCACAGACAGACACTCCAACTCTTCCTGCAAGTGGTCCCAGCTTTTATGCCCAAAGCAGGACACCTGGCACTCAATTACCGAAATGCAGGGCACCTGGGGCTTGTTTACCCAAGGGCTTTCCTTACAAGGCCGGCCAAACCTTGGAGGAAAGCCAAAAGGCAAACTCATCCCCTCCTCTTAAAGGACTATGGGGACCACCCATATGTCAACCTGACTTCAGGGCTTGGGGTTCAGACCCCAGCACTTCACTGCTGACAAACACACACTGTCCTCACCAAAGACAACGCTACAACAACCACTGACAAGTTAAAATTGCGTGTGCAGTGCAATAGACTACGTGCGAGTTAATGCAGAAGTTGGCTTGGCAGACGCAGGGTGTACACCCTACGGTTTAATATGGCATTTTACTGGGGAATCCCTGTTCTCCCTTGGGGAAGTGTATATGCAGATGCTGGTTAAAGGCAGGACGGGAATGCTTCTCCAGGTCTCTCAAGCCGACTAATAAATTTTATTCCTGTTGTGCTGCAGGATCTTCTTATCCACATGCTTCTCCATCCGATCAGGTGCAGCAGGGCAGGGAGGAAGAGCTAGAAGGGGAAGAGAGAGAGAGAGATTTAGCACAGGATTAACAACCTCAGCATCCCTGTCCCAAACACACGTTTCACAAGCCTGCACACATCCCGGGATGCCTGATAAGATTCCTACTACTATGTCTCCAACCCGGCGCAAAAGCCCGGGCACTAACAGAATCATACAGCAAATATTTCTTGAGGAGGCACTCAAAGCATTTCTGTTCTGTTTCAGACAAGTGCTCCTGCAAGAACATTACAAAGAATGTAACAACTACCAGGAAGGTAAAAAATGAACAGCTTAAAAAAGACCAGGTAATGTTTCTCCTCATCACCTCGTGCACTTCCAGCCTGCCAGAAAATCCTGCACCGTTGAATGGGAAACCTGAAGCTTGGATGGTGAACTCCTGGTATTCTCAGCCTGGGAAAGAAGCAAAACAAAAAGCAGGAGACTGAGCATAAAGGGGGATGTTGGCCATAAAATGAAAAGACAATTTAAAAAAAAAAACGGGATGAGAAAATATCACCCCTACTTAGACAGCTCTCAAAGTCTGCCTGTTAAGGAAAAGGAAGGGAGAAAAGAAACTGAGTCAGGAACCACAGAGAACATGCAACAAAAATAAGACAGGAGACGAAAACTAGCAGATGACATGCAGACAGAGAATGAGCAGGAGATAAAAGGCAAAGCCAAGGGATCTGATGCCAAGGAAAAAAGAAAGAATAAGAAAGTAGACACACCGAGAGACGACACTGATAAGAAAGAAGATGAATACCTCGCATGTCTGACACCTTCCTCTTCGCTCTTCATCTCTCTAGAAGCACAACTCCACTGCCGTCCTCTTCCTTCTTCGTGACTCTTGACCCGCCGCGGTCCTCTTCCTGATTCATCCCTCTTGACATGCCGCCATCCTCTTCTTTCTTCATGTAATTGACCCGATGCCATCCTCTTACTTCTTCATGCCGTTTGCTCTGCCGCCGTCCTCTTCCTTCTCCATTCTTCTTCAACTGCCGCCGTCCATTCTTACTTCATCATCCTTGACCTGCCGCTGTCCTCTTCCTTCTTCATCCTTCTTGACCCGCCGCACTCCAGTCTTCGTCCCTCTTGACCCGCCGCACTCCAGTCTTCGTCCCTCTTGACCCGCCGCACTCCTCTTCCGTCTTTGCCCCTCTTGACCCGCCGCACTCCTCTTCAGTCTTCGTCCCTCTTGATTCGCCGCACTCCTCTTCAGTCTTCATCTCTCTTGACCCGCCGCACTCCTCTTCCTTCTTCGTCCCTCTTGACCCGCAGCACTCCTCTTCCTTCTTCGTCCCTCTTGACCCGCCGCACTCCTCTTCCTTCTTCGTCCCTCTTGACCCGCCGCACTCCTCTTCCTTCTTCGTCCCTCTTGACACGCCGCACTCCTCTTCCCTCTTCGTCCCTCTTGACCGGCCGCACTCCTCTTCAGTCTTCGTCCCTCCTGACCCGCCGCACTCCTCTTCAGTCTTCGTCCCTCTTGACCCGCCGCACTCCTCTTCCTTCTTCGTGCCTCTTGACCCGCCACCCTCCTCTTCAGTCTTCGTCCCTCTTGACCCGCAGCACTCCTCTTCCTTCTTCGTCCCTCTTGACCCGCCGCACTCCTCTTCCTTCTTCGTCCCTCTTGACCCGCCGCACTCCTCTTCCTTCTTCGTCCCTCTTGACACGCCGCACTCCTCTTCCCTCTTCGTCCCTCTTGACCCGCCGCACTCCTCTTCAGTCTTCGTCCCTCCTGACCCGCCGCACTCCTCTTCAGTCTTCGTCCCTCTCGACCCGCCGCACTCCTCTTCCTTCTTCGTGCCTCTTGACCCGCCACCCTCCTCTTCAGTCTTCGTCCCTCTTGACCCGCCGTACTCCTCTTCCTTCTTCGTCCCTCTTGACCCGCCGCACTCTTCTTCAGTCTTCATCCCTCTTGATTCGCCGCACTCCTCTTCCCTCTTCGTCCCTCTTGACCCGCCGCACTCCTCTTCAGTCTTCGTCCCTCTTGACCCGCCGCACTCCTCTTCCTTCTTCGTCCCTCTTGACCCGCCGCACTCCTCTTCCTTCTTCGTCCCTCTTGACACGCCGCACTCCTCTTCCCTCTTCGTCCCTTCCTGACCCGCCGCACTCCTCTTCAGTCTTCGTCCCTCCTGACCCGCCGCACTCCTCTTCAGTCTTCGTCCCTCTTGACCCGCCGCACTCCTCTTCCTTCTTCGTGCCTCTTGAACCGCCACCCTCCTCTTCAGTCTTCGTCCCTCTTGACCCGCCGCACTCCTCTTCCTTCTTCGTCCCTCTTGACCCGCCGCACTCTTCTTCAGTCTTCATCCCTCTTGATTCGCCGCACTCCTCTTCCCTCTTCGTCCCTCTTGACCCGCCGCACTCCTCTTCAGTCTTCGTCCCTCTTGACCCGCCGCACTCCTCTTCCTTCTTCGTCCCTCTTGACCCGCCGCACTCTTCTTCCTTCTTCGCCCCTCTTGACCCGCCGCACTCCTCTTCCGTCTTCGTCCCTCTTGGCCCGCCGCACTCCTCTTCAGTCTTCGTCCCTCTTGATTCGACGCACTCCTCTTCAGTCTTCATCTCTCTTGACCCGCCGCACTCCTCTTCCTTCTTCATCCTTCTTGACCCGCAGCACTCCTCTTCCGTCTTCATCCCTCTTGACCCGCCGCACTCCTCTTCCTTCTTCGTCCCTCTTAACCCGCCGCACTCCTCTTCCTTCTTCGTCCCTCTTGACCCGCCGCACTCCTCTTCCCTCTTCGTCCCTCTTGACCCGCCGCACTCCTCTTCCTTCCTCGTCCCTCTTGACGCGCCGCACTCCACTTCCTTCCTCGTCCCTCTTGACCCGCCGCACTCCTCTTCAGTCTTCGTCCCTCTTGACCCGCCACACACCTCTTGCCTCTTCGTCCCTCCTGACCCGCCGCACACCTCTTCCCTCTTCGTCCCTCTTGATTCGCCGCACTCCTCTTCCTTCTTCATCCTTCTTGACCCGCAGCACTCCTCTTCCGTCTTCATCCCTCTTGACCCGCCGCACTCCTCTTCCTTCTTCGTCCCTCTTGACCCGCCGCACTTCTCTTCCTTCTTCATCCCTCTTGACCCGCCGCACTCCTCTTCCTTCTTCGTCCCTCTTGACCCGCCGCACTCCTCTTCCTTCTTCGTCCCTCTTGACCCGCCGCACTCCTCTTCCGTCTTCGTCCCTCTTGACCCGCCGCACTCCTCTTCCTTCTTCGTCCCTCTTGACCCGCCGCACTCCTCTTCAGTCTTCGTCCCTCTTGACCCGCCGCACTCCTCTTCAGTCTTCGTCCCTCTTGACCCGCCGTACTCCTCTTCCTTCTTCATCCCTCTTGACCCGCCGCACTCCTCTTCAGTCTTCATCCCTCTTGACCCGCCGCCCAACTCTTCCTTCTTCATCCCTCTTGACCCGCCGAACTACTCTTCCGTCTTCGTCCCTCTTGACCCGCCGCACTCCTCTTCCTTCTTCGTCCCTCTTGACCCGCCGCACTCCTCTTCCTTCTTCGTCCCTCTTGACCCGCCGCACTCCTCTTCCTTCTTCGTCCCTCTTGACCCGCCGCACTCCTCTTCCTTCTTCGTCCCTCTTGACCCGCCACACTCCTCTTCCTTCTTCGTCCCTCTTGACCCGCCGCACTCCTCATCAGTCTTCGTCCCTCTTGACCCGCCGCACTCCTCTTCCTTCTTCGTCCCTCTTGACCCGCCGCACTCCTCTTCCTTCTTCGTCCCTCTTGACCCGCCGCACTCCTCTTCCTTCTTCATCCCTCTTGACCCGCCGCACTCCTCTTCCTTCTTCGCCCCTCTTGACCCGCCGCACTCCTCTTCCTTCTTCCTCCCTCTTGACCCGCCGCATTCCTCTTCCTTCTTCGTCCCTCTTGACCCTCCGCACTCCTCTTCAGTCTTCGTCCCTCTTGACCCTCCGTGCTCCTCTTCAGTTTTCGTCCCTCTTGACCCGCCGCACTCCTCTTCAGTCTTTGTCCGTCTTGACCCGCCGCACTCCTCTTCCTTCTTCGTCCCCCTTGACCCGCCGCACTCCTCTTCCTTCTTCGTCCCCCTTGACCCGCCGCACTCCTCTTCCTTGTTCATCCCTCTTGACCTCCCAGACTCCTCTTCACTCTTCGTCCTTCTTGACACGCCGCTGTCCTCTGCCTTCTTCATCTTTCTTGACCAGCTGATCTCTGATCTTCCTCTCACTTCTTCATCACTCTTCACTCACAGCTCCTCCACTATCCTTCTCTTTCCTGCTTTATCTTGTATGAGGTGCCCTACGCAAAAGAAACATGCAGAGGACTGAGCCCCTGCAGGCAGTCTGGCAGTCTAGGCTATGCCCGAGCGTGACACCTCCCCGCACCCCACAGCAAGGCCACCTTGCCTTGGTCCCTCCTCCCCACACATGCCTTCACCCCAGCTCTGCCCCTCCACTGGAGCAGAACTGCTTGGCTCCTCCCTCACCAAGCAGCTTTCAGGCATTTTCTATGTTACAGCTGTCATACCTCAATACACATTTTCATGGTACTCACCTGCCCTTTGGTATGTGTCCACCTTCAAGCTTCCCGTGCTTCACTCCTCTCGCCACGTACGGTGCTCTTCATTCCAGTCAGGCAGTGGGAAAATGGCTAGAGTTGCCAGCTGCATCTGGCATCTGAGCGTCACTTGCAAAAGCCCACTTCTCATTACCTGTCCACACCAATCCAATTGCACCACACAGGCAAAGTCAACTTCGTCCTCTACCCTGTACCAAAACGCTACCTGCCCAACTCTTCAACTAACAGCTGTCCAAAACCTACCTACAAACCGTCCAAGTCTCACCCTTTCACTCTAAACTGCTCTCTCTGCTGCATCTCACAGACAAGCCTTCACAAAGACACTCATCCTGCAACAAGACTCCAACATCAAACCCCTGCATGAAGACTTACCCAATAACACTTCAACATCAATGAGCTCTGCCATGAAACACCTCACTTTCTCCTTCAGAATCCACCCTACACTAACTGCTGACAAACACACACCGTCCTCACCAAAGACAACGCTACAACAACCACTGACAAGTTAAATTTGCGTGTGCAGTGCAATAGACTACGTGCGAGTTAATGCAGAAGTGGGCTTGGCAGACGCAGGGTGTACACCCTATGCTTTAATATGGCATTTTACTGGGGAATCCCTGTTCTCCCTTGGGGAAGTGTATATGCAGATGCTGGTTAAAGGCAGGACGGGAATGCTTCTCCAGGTCTCTCAAGCCGACTAATAAATTTTATTCCTGTTGTGCTGCAGGATCTTCTTATCCACATGCTTCTCCATCCGATCAGGTGCAGCAGGGCAGGGAGGAAGAGCTAGAAGGGGAAGAGAGAGAGAGAGATTTAGCACAGGATTAACAACCTCAGCATCCCTGTCCCAAACACACGTTTCCCAAGCCTGCACACATCCCAGGATGCCTGATAAGATTCCTACTACTATGTCTCCAACCCGGCGCAAAAGCCCGGGCACTAACAGAATCATACAGCAAATATTTCTTGAGGAGGCACTCAAAGCATTTCTGTTCTGTTTCAGACAAGTGCTCCTGCAAGAACATTACAAAGAATGTAACAACTACCAGGAAGGTAAAAAATGAACAGCTTAAAAAAGACCAGGTAATGTTTCTCCTCATCACCTCGTGCACTTCCAGCCTGCCAGAAAATCCTGCACCGTTGAATGGGAAACCTGAAGCTTGGATGGTGAACTCCTGGTATTCTCAGCCTGGGAAAGAAACAAAACAAAAAGCAGGAGACTGAGCATAAAGGGGGATGTTGGCCATAAAATGAAAAGACAATTTAAAAAAAAAAACGGGATGAGAAAATATCACCCCTACTTAGACAGCTCTCAAAGTCTGCCTGTTAAGGAAAAGGAAGGGAGAAAAGAAACTGAGTCAGGAACCACAGAGAACATGCAACAAAAATAAGACAGGAGACAAAAACTAGCAGATGACATGCAGACAGAGAATGAGCAGGAGATAAAAGGCAAAGCCAAGGGATCTGATGCCAAGGAAAAAAGAAAGAATAAAAAAGTAGACACACCGAGAGACGACACTGATAAGAAAGAAGATGAATACCTCGCATGTCTGACACCTTCCTCTTCGCTCTTCATCTCTCTAGAAGCACAACTCCACTGCCATCCTCTTCCTTCTTCGTGACTCTTGCCCCGCCGCCGTCCTCTTCCTGATTCATCCCTCTTGACATGCCGCCATCCTCTTCTTTCTTCATGTAACTTGACCCGATGCCATCCTCTTACTTCTTCATGCCGTTTGCTCTGCCGCCGTCCTCTTCCTTCTCCATTCTTCTTCAACTGCCGCCGTCCATTCTTTCTTCATCATCCTTGACCTGCCGCTGTCCTCTTCCTTCTTCATCCCTCTTGACCCGCCGCACTCCAGTCTTCGTCCCTCTTGACCCGCCGCACTCCAGTCTTCGTCCCTCTTGATTCGCCGCACTCCTCTTCAGTCTTCATCTCTCTTGACCCGCCGCACTCCTCTTCCTTCTTCGTCCCTCTTGACCCGCCGCACTCCTCTTCCTTCTTCGCCCCTCTTGACCCGCCGCACTCCTCTTCCTTCATCGTCCCTCTTGACACGCCGCACTCCTCTTCCCTCTTCGTCCCTCTTGACCCGCCGCACTCCTCTTCAGTCTTCGTCCCTCCTGACCCGCCGCACTCCTCTTCAGTCTTCGTCCCTCTTGACCCGCCGCACTCCTCTTCCTTCTTCGTGCCTCTTGACCCGCCACCCTCCTCTTCAGTCTTCGTCCCTCTTGACCCGCCGTACTCCTCTTCCTTCTTCGTCCCTCTTGACCTGCTGCACTCTTCTTCAGTCTTCATCCCTCTTGATTCGCCGCACTCCTCTTCCCTCTTCGTCCCTCTTGACCCGCCGCACTCCTCTTCAGTCTTCGTCCCTCTTGACCCGCCGCACTCCTCTTCCTTCTTCGTCCCTCTTGACCCGCCGCACTCTTCTAACTTCTTCGTGCCTCTTGACCCGCCGCACTCCTCTTCAGTCTTCGTCCCTCTTGACCCGCCGCACTCCTCTTCCTTCTTGATCCCTCTTGACCCGCCGCACTCCTCTTCCCTCTGCGTCCCTCTTGACCCGCCGCACTCCTCTTCAGTCTTCGTCCCTCCTGACCCGCCGCACTCCTCTTCAGTCTTCGTCCCTCTTGACCCGCCGCTCTCCTCTTCCTTCTTCGTGCCTCTTGACCCGCCGCCCTCCTCTTCCCTCTTCGTCCCTCTTGACCCGCCGCACTCCTCTTCAGTCTTCGTCCCTCTTGACCGGCCGCACTCCTCTTCCTTCTTCGTCCCTCTTGACCGGCCGCACTCCTCTTCCTTCTTCGTGCCTCTTGATCCGCCGCACTCCTCTTCAGTCTTCGTCCCTCTTGACCCGCCGCACTCCTCTTCCTTCTTCATCCCTCTTGACCCGCCGCACTCTTCTTCAGTGTTCATCCCTCTTGATCCGCCGCACTCCTCTTCCTTCTTCATCCCTCTTGACCCGCCGCACTCCTCTTCCCTCTTCGTCCCTCTTGATTCGCCGCACTCCTCTTCCATCTTCGTCCCTCTTGATTCGCCGCACTCCTCTTCAGTCTTCATCTCTCTTGACCCGCAGTACTCCTCTTCCTTCTTCATCCCTCTTGACCCGCCGCACTCCAGTCTTCGTCCCTCTTGACCCGCCGCACTCCTCTTCCCTCTTCGTCCCTCTTGACCCGCCGCACTCCTCTTCCCTCTTCGTCCCTCTTGACCCGCCGCACTCCTCTTCCCTCTTCGCCCCTCTTGACCCGCCGCACTCCTCTTCCCTCTTCGCCCCTCTTGACCCGCCGCACTCCTCTTCCCTCTTCGCCCCTCTTGACCCGCCGCACTCCTCTTCCCTCTTCGCCCCTCTTGACCCGCCGCACTCCTCTTCCCTCTTCGCCCCTCTTGACCCGCCGCACTCCTCTTCCTTCTTCGCCCCTCTTGACCCGCCGCACTCCTCTTCCTTCTTCGCCCCTCTTGACCCGCCGCACTCCGCTTCCTTCCTCGCCCCTCTTGACCCGCCGCACTCCTCTTCCTTCCTCGCCCCTCTTGACCCGCCGCACTCCTCTTCCTTCCTCGCCCCTCTTGACCCGCCGCACTCCTTTTCCTTCCTCGTCCCTCTTGACCCGCCGCACTCCTCTTCCCTCTTCGTGCCTCTTGACCCGCGGCACACCTCTTCCCTCTTCGTCCCTCTTGACCCGCCGCACTCCTCTTGCGTCTTCGCCCCTCTTGACCCGCCGCACTCCTCTTCCGTCTTCGTCCCTCTTGACCCGCCGCACTCCTCTTCCTTCTGCGCCCCTCTTGACCCGCCGCACTCCTCTTCCTTCTTCATCCCTCTTGACCCGCCGCACTCTTCTTCAGTGTTCACCCTCTTGATCCGCCGCACTCCTCTTCCTTCTTCATCCCTCTTGACCCGCCGCACTCCTCTTCCCTCTTCGTCCCTCTTGATTCGCCGCACTCCTCTTCCATCTTCGTCCCTCTTGATTCGCCGCACTCCTCTTCAGTCTTCATCTCTCTTGACCCGCAGCACTCCTCTTCCGTCTTCATCCCTCTTGACCCGCCGCACTCCTCTTCCCTCTTCGTCCCTCTTGACCCGCCGCACTCCTCTTCAGTCTTCGTCCCTCTTGACCCGCCGCACTCCTCTTCCTTCTTTGTGCCTGTTGACCCGCCGCACTCCTCTTCAGTCTTCGTCCCTCTTGACGCGCCGCACTCCTCTTCAGTCTTCGTCCGTCTTTACCCGCCGCCCTCCTCTTCAGTCTTCGTCCCTCTTGACCCGCCGTACTCCTCTTCCTTCTTCATCCCTCTTGATTCGCCGCACTCCTCTTCCTTCTTCATCCCTCTTGACCCGCCGCACTCCTCTTCCGTCTTGATCCCTCTGGACCCGCCGCCCTCCTCTTCCTTCTTCGTCCCTCTTGACCCGCCGCACTCCTCTTCCTTCTTTGTGCCTGTTGACCCGCCGCACTCCTCTTCCTTCTTCGTCCCTCTTGACCCGCCGCACTCCTCTTCCCTCTTCGTCCCTCTTGACCCGCCGCACTCCTCTTCCGTCTTCGTCCCTCTTGACCCGCCGCACTCCTCTTCAGTCTTCGTCCCTCTTGACCCGCCGCACTCCTCTTCCTTCTTCGTGCCTCTTGACCCGCCGCCCTCCTCTTCAGTCTTCGTCCCTCTTGACCCGCCGCACTCCTCTTCAGTCTTCGTCCCTCTTGACCCGCCGTACTCCTCTTCCGTCTTCGTCCCTCTTGACCCGCCGCACACTTCTTCCGTCTTCATCCCTCTTGATTCGCCACACTCCTCTTCAGTCGTCCTCCCTCTTGACCCGCCGCACTCCTCTTCAGTCTTCGTCCCTCTTTATTCGCCGCACTCCTCTTTAGTCTTCATCTCTCTTGACCCGCCGCACTCCTCTTCCTTCTTCGTCCCTCTTGACCTGCCGCACTCCTCTTCCGTCTTCGTCCCTCTTGACCCGCCGCACTCCTCTTCCTTCTTCGTCCCTCTTGAGCCGCCGCACTCCTCTTCCCTCTTCGTCCCTCGTGACCCGCCGCACTCCTCTTCCGTCTTCGTCCCTCTTGACCCACCGCACTCCTCTTCCGTCTTCGTCCCTCTTGACCCGCCAAACTCCTCTTCCTTCTTCGTCCCTCTTGACCCGCCGCCCTCCTCTTCCTTCTTCGTCCCTCTTGACCCGCCGCCCTCCTCTTCCGTCTTCGTCCCTCTTGACCCGCCGCCCTCCTCTTCCGTCTTCGTCCCTCTTGACCCGCCGCCCTCCTCTTCCCTCTTCGTCCCTCTTGACCCGCCGCACTCCTCTTCCCTCTTCGTCCCTCTTGACCCGCCGCCCTCTTCTTCCGTCTTCGTACCTCTTGACCCGCCGCCCTCCTCTTCCGTCTTCGTCCCTCTTGACCCGCCGCACTCCTCTTCCGTCTTCGTCCCTCTTGACCCGCCGCCCTCCTCTTCAGTCTTCGTCCTTCTTGACCCGCCGCACTCCTCTTCAGTCTTCGTCCCTCTTGACCCGCCGCACTCCTCTTCAGTCTTCGTCCCTCTTGACCCGCCGCACTCCTATTCAGTCTTCGTCCCTCTTGACCCGCCGCACTCCTCTTCCTTCTTCGTCCCTCTTGACCCGCCGCACTCCTCTTCTTTCTTCATCCACCAACGTCCTCTTCCGTCTTGAAACCTCTTGGTCTACCCCCGTCTTCTTTGTTCTTCATCCCTCTTGATCTGCCACCGTCCTCTTGCTTCTTCATCCCTCTTGCCGCGCCTCCCTCTTCTTCCTTCTGCAATCCTCTTGACCCGCCACCGTCCTCTTCCTTCTTCATCCCTCTTCATCCGCCAACATCCTCTTCCGTCTTCAATCCTCTTGGTCTACCGCCGTCTTCTTTCTTCATCCCTCTTGACGCGCCCCTGTCCTCTCCCTTCTTCATCCCTCTTGATGCGCTGCTGTCCTCTTCTTTCTTCATGCCTCTTGACACACCGCAGTCGTCTTCATTCTTCATCCTACCTGACGCCCTGCCGTCCTCTTCAGGAGTCAGTATATGGGGGAATCGCTCGGGTTACGAACAAGTCAGATAGATCACATATTATAGATATCATCCCCAGCGACCACAGGAATGACATATCATGACCCATAATAGATGGAATAGACAAAGACACAAGGTATCCCGTAGAAATAATTAAAGACAACCAAATCAATAGGGTGATCACATACGATAGAAATAACCCCATGTTGCCTCCCCACAAAGCCCGCGTTTGTAAGTGCCAGACCTGACTGGGGTCCAGTTGCATGAAGAGTCAGGAGGGCCTTCCCCAACAGGAAACTCTGTGAAGTGCGTCCACTTCACAGACAGACACTCCAACTCTTCCTGCAAGTGGTCCCAGCTTTTATGCCCAAAGCAGGACACCTGGCACTCAATTACCGAAATGTGGGGCACCTGGGGCTTGTTTACCCAAGGGCTTTCCTTACAAGGCCGGCCGAACCTTGGAGGAAAGCCAAAAGGCAAACTCATCCCCTCCTCTTAAAGGACTATGGGGACCACCCATATGTCAACCTGACTTCAGGGCTTGGGGTTCAGACCCCAGCACTTCACTGCTGACAAACACACACTGTCCTCACCAAAGACAACGCTACAACAACCACTGACAAGTTAAAATTGCGTGTGCAGTGCAATAGACTACGTGCGAGTTAATGCAGAAGTGGGCTTGGCAGACGCAGGGTGTACACCCTACAGTTTAATATGGCATTTTACTGGGGAATCCCTGTTCTCCCTTGGGGAAGTGTATATGCAGATGCTGGTTAAAGGCAGGACGGGAATGCTTCTCCAGGTCTCTCAAGCCGACTAATAAATTTTATTCCTGTTGTGCTGCAGGATCTTCTTATCCACATGCTTCTCCATCCGATCAGGTGCAGCAGGGCAGGGAGGAAGAGCTAGAAGGGGAAGAGAGAGAGAGAGATTTAGCACAGGATTAACAACCTCAGCATCCCTGTCCCAAACACACGTTTCCCAAGCCTGCACACATCCCGGGATGCCTGATAAGATTCCTACTACTATGTCTCCAACCCGGCGCAAAAGCCCGGGCACTAACAGAATCATACAGCAAATATTTCTTGAGGAGGCACTCAAAGCATTTCTGTTCTGTTTCAGACAAGTGCTCCTGCAAGAACATTACAAAGAATGTAACAACTACCAGGAAGGTAAAAAATGAACAGCTTAAAAAAGACCAGGTAATGTTTCTCCTCATCACCTCGTGCACTTCCAGCCTGCCAGAAAATCCTGCACCGTTGAATGGGAAACCTGAAGCTTGGATGGTGAACTCCTGGTATTCTCAGCCTGGGAAAGAAACAAAACAAAAAGCAGGAGACTGAGCATAAAGGGGGATGTTGGCCATAAAATGAAAAGACAATTTAAAAAAAAAAACGGGATGAGAAAATATCACCCCTACTTAGACAGCTCTCAAAGTCTGCCTGTTAAGGAAAAGGAAGGGAGAAAAGAAACTGAGTCAGGAACCACAGAGAACATGCAACAAAAATAAGACAGGAGACGAAAACTAGCAGATGACATGCAGACAGAGAATGAGCAGGAGATAAAAGGCAAAGCCAAGGGATCTGATGCCAAGGAAAAAAGAAAGAATAAGAAAGTAGACACACCGAGAGACGACACTGATAAGAAAGAAGATGAATACCTCGCATGTCTGACACCTTCCTCTTCGCTCTTCATCTCTCTAGAAGCACAACTCCACTGCCGTCCTCTTCCTTCTGCGTGACTCTTGCCCCGGCGCCGTCCTCTTCCTGATTCATCCCTCTTGACATGCCGCCATCCTCTTCTTTCTTCATGTTACTTGACCCGATGCCATCCTCTTACGTCTTCATGCCATTTGCTCTGCCGCCGTCCTCTTCCTTCTCCATTCTTCTTCAACTGCCGCCGTCCATTCTTTCTTCATCATCCTTGACCTGCCGCTGTCCTCTTCCTTCTTCATCCCTCTTGACACGCCGCACTCCAGTCTTCGTCCCTCTTGACCCGCCGCACTCCTCTTCCCTCTTCGTCCCTCTTGACCCGCCGCACTCCTCTTCCCTCTTCGCCCCTCTTGACCCGCCGCACTCCTCTTCCCTCTTCGCCCCTCTTGACCCGCCGCACTCCTCTTCCCTCTTCGCCCCTCTTGACCCGCCGCACTCCTCTTCCTTCTTCGCCCCTCTTGACCCGCCGCACTCCTCTTCCTTCTTCGCCCCTCTTGACCCGCCGCACTCCGCTTCCTTCCTCGCCCCTCTTGACCCGCCGCACTCCTCTTCCTTCCTCGTCCCTCTTGACCCGCCGCACTCCTCTTCCTTCCTCGTCCCTCTTGACCCGCCGCACTCCTTTTCCTTCCTCGTCCCTCTTGACCCGCCGCACTCCTCTTCCCTCTTCGTGCCTCTTGACCCGCCGCACACCTCTTCCCTCTTCGTCCCTCTTGACCCGCCGCACTCCTCTTCCCTCTTCGCCCCTCTTGACCCGCCGCACTCCTCTTCCGTCTTCGCCCCTCTTGACCCGCCGCACTCCTCTTCCTTCTGCGTCCCTCTTGACCCGCCGCACTCCTCTTCAGTCTTCGTCCCTCTTGACCCTCCGCACTCCTCTTCCTTCTTCGTCCCTCTTGACCCTCCGCACTCCTCTTCAGTCTTCGTCCGTCTTCACCCGCGCACTCCTCTTCCTTCTTCGTCCCCCTTGACCCGCCGCACTCCTCTTCCTTCTTCGTCCCCCTTGACCCGCCGCACTCCTCTTCCTTTTTCGTCCCCCTTGACCCGCCGCACTCCTCTTCCTTCTTCGTCCCCCTTGACCCGCCGCACTCCTCTTCCTTCTTCGTCCCCCTTGACCCGCCGCACTCCGCTTCCTTCATCGTCCCACTTGACCCGCCGCACTCCGCTTCCTTCTTCGTCCCTCTTGACCCGCCGCACTCCGCTTCCTTCTTCGTCCCTCTTGACCCGCCGCACTCCGCTTCCTTCTTCGTCCCTCTTGACCCGCCGCACTCCGCTTCCTTCTTCGTCCCTCTTGACCCGCCGCACTCCGCTTCCTTCTTCGTCCCTCTTGACCCGCCGCACTCCGCTTCCTTCTTCGTCCATCTTGACCCGCCGCACTCCTCTTCCGTCTTCGTCCCACTTGACCCTCCGCACTCCTCTTCCCTCTTCATCCCTCTTGACCCGCCGCACTCCTCGTCAGTCTTCGTCCCTCTTGACCCGCCGCACTCCTCTTCCTTGTTCATCCCTCTTGACCCGCCAGACTCCTCTTCAGTCTTCGTCCCTCTTGACACGCCGCCGTCCTCTTCCATCTTCATCTTTCTTGACCAGCTGATCTCTGATCTTCCTCTCCCTTCTTTATCACTCTTCACTCACAGCTCCTCCACTATCCTTCTCTTTCCTGCTTTATCTTGTATGAGGTGCCCTACGCAAAAGAAACATGCAGAGGACTGAGCCCCTGCAGGCAGTCTGGGCTATGCCCGAGCGTGACACCTCCCCGCACCCCACAGCAAGGCCACCTTGCCTTGGTCCCTCCTCCCCACACATGCCTTCACCCCAGCTCTGCCCCTCCACTGGAGCAGAACTGCTTGGCCCATCCCTCACCAAGCAGCTTTCAGGCATTTTCTATGTTACAGCTGTCATACCTCAATACACATTTTCATGGTACTCACCTGCCCTTTGGTATGTGTCCACCTTCAAGCTTCCCGTGCTTCACTCCTCTCGCCACGTACGGTGCTCTTCATTCCAGTCAGGCAGTGGGAAAATGGCTAGAGTTGCCAGCTGCATCTGGCATCTGAGCGTCACTTGCAAAAGCCCACTTCTCATTACCTTTCCACACCAATCCAATTGCACCACACAGGCAAAGTCAACTTCGTCCTCTACCCTGTACCAAAACGCTACCTGCCCAACTCTTCAACTAACAGCTGTCCAAAACCTACCTACAAACCGTCCAAGTCTCACCCTTTCACTCTAAACTGCTCTCTCTGCTGCATCTCACAGACAAGCCTTCACAAAGACACTCATCCTGCAACAAGACTCCAACATCAAACCCCTGCATGAAGACTTACCCAACAACACTTCAACATCAATGAGCTCTGCCATGAAACACCTCACTTTCTCCTTCAGAATCCACCCTACACTAACTGCTGACAAACACACACCGTCCTCACCAAAGACAACGCTACAACAACCACTGACAAGTTAAATTTGCGTGTGCAGTGCAATAGACTACGTGCGAGTTAATGCAGAAGTGGGCTTGGCAGACGCAGAGTGTACACCCTACGGTTTAATATGGCATTTTACTGGGGAATCCCTGTTCTCCCTTGGGGAAGTGTATATGCAGATGCTGGTTAAAGGCAGGACGGGAATGCTTCTCCAGGTCTCTCAAGCCGACTAATAAATTTTATTCCTGTTGTGCTGCAGGATCTTCTTATCCACATGCTTCTCCATCCAATTGGGTGCAGCAGGGCAGGGAGGAAGAGCTAGAAGGGTAAGAGAGAGAGAGATTTAGCACAGGATTAACAACCTCAGCATCCCTGTCCCAAACACACGTTTCCCAAGCCTGCACACATCCCAGGATGCCTGATAAGATTTCTACTACCGTGTCTCCAACCCGGCGCAAAAGCCCGGGCACTAACAGAATCATACAGCAAATATTTCTTGAGGAGGCACTCAAAGCATTTCTGTTCTGTTTCAGACAAGTGCTCCTGCAAGAACATTACAAACAACGTAACAACTACCAGGAAGGTAAAAAATGAGCAGCTTAAAAAAGACCAGGTAATGTTTCTCCTCATTACCTCGTGCACTTCCAGCCTGCCAGAAAATCCTGCACAGCTTGTAAGGGAGCCAATTAGGGACAGCGCCCTACTGGACCTGCTGCTTATTAAAAGTGAAGGTCTTGTGGGGGATGTAAAGTTTGATGGTCGTCTTGGGCAGAGTGACCATGAAATGATAGTGTTCGCAATTCTTGGAGAAACAAGGCAGGGAGGCAACAGAACTGCCACACTGTACTTCCCAAAGGCAGACTTTGGCCTGTTTAGGAGCATGGTTGTGCTGCCATTCAACGAGACCTTGATAAGCTGGAGAGTTGGGCGGGGAGAAACTTAATGAAGTTCAACAAGGGCAAGTGAAGAGTTTTGCATCTGGGGAAGAACAACCCCATGTACCAGTACAGGTTGGGGGCTGACCTGCTGGAGAGCAGTGTAGGGGAAAGGGACCTGGGGGTCCTGGTGGACAGGAGGATGGACCATGAGCCAGCAATGTGCCCTTGTGGCCAAGAAGGCCAATGGCATCCTGGGCTGTATTAGAAAGGGGGTGGTTAGTAGGTCAAGAGAGGTTCTCCTTCCCCTCTATTCTGCCCTGGTGAGGCCACATCTGGAATATTGTGTCCAGTTCTGGGCCCCACAGTTCAAGATCAGGGAACTACTTGAGAGAGTCCAGCGCAGAGCTACAAAGATGATTAAGGGAGTGGAACATCTCCCTCATGAGGAAAGGCTGAGGGAGCTGGGTCTCTTTAGCTTGGAGAAGAGGAGACTGAGGGGTGACCTCATTAATGTTTATAAATATGTAAAGGGTGAGTGTCATGAGGATGGAGCCAGGCTCTTCTCAGTGACATCCAATGATAGGACAAAGGGCAATGGATGTAAGATGGAATATAGGAGATTTCACATAAATGTGAGGAAGAACTTCACAGTGAGGTTGCCAGAGCACTGGAACAGGCTGCCCAGAGAGGTTGTGGAGTCTCCTTCTCTGGAGATATTCAAAACCCGCTTGGATGCGTTCCTGTGTGACCTGACCTAGGTAATCGTGCTCTGGCAGGGGGATTGGACTAGATGATCTTTTGAGGTCCCTTCCAATCCCTCACATTCTGTGATTCTGTGATGGTTGAGAGTGTCCTTTGGGAGGCAGTCCTGAAAGCCAAAGGTGCCCAGGATGGCTGGGCATATTTCAAGGAGCAACTCTTAAAAGCTCAGGAGAAGGCCATCCCCAGGTCCCAAAAGACGAGCCAGCGGGGAAGAAGGCCAGCCTGGCTAAATAGAGAGCTTTGGCTGGACCTCAAGAACAAGAAAGTCTCTGGCCTTTGAAAAGAGTGTCGGCAACTTATGAGGAATACCAAAATGTAGTGAAGCTGTGCAGAGCGAAAATTAGAAGGACCAAAGCTCAAGTGGAACTCAACTTGGCCGCTACGGTTAAGGACAATAAGAAGAGGTTCTTTCAGTACCTCAATAGAAAAAAGGAAGACTAGGGAAAACGTTGGCCCACTGATGAACGAGGTGGGTGCCCTGGTGGTCGAAGACACAGAAAAGGCAGAGGTACTGAATACCTTCTTTACCTCGGTCTTCACTACTAAAGTGGTCTCTCGTGAATCCCGAAGCGTGGAGGCAAGAGGGAAGGTCTGGAGAGACGAAGACTTTCCCTTGATAGGGGAAGACTGTGTTAGAGACCACTTGGCCAAACTGGACATCCATAAGTCCATGGGCCCTGGTGGGATGCACCCGTGAGTGCTGGGAGAGGTGGCAGATGTTATTGCTGGGCAACTCTCCATCATCTTTGAAAAGCTGTGGAGAACAGGAGAGGTACCTGAAGACTGGAGGAAGGCCAGCATCACTCCAGTCTACAAAAAGGGCAAGAAGGAGGACCCAGGTAACTACAGGCCCATTAGTCTCACCTCCATCCCTGGGAAGGTGATGGAGCGACTCATCCTGGAGGTCATCTTGAAACATATTGAAGAACAGAAAGTTATTGGGAGCGGTCAACATGGATTTACCAAGGGTAAATCATGCTTGACCAATCTGCTAGCCTTCTATGATGTTATAACTGGTTGGCTGGATGAGGGGAGAGCAGCAGATGTCATCTACCTTGACTTCAGCAAGGCTTTTGGCACTGTCTCCCACAACATCCTCATTAGGAAACTCAGGAAGTGTGGGTTAGATGAGGGGATGGTGAGGTGGATCAAGAGCTGGCTGTGTGACAGATCATAGAGGGCTGTGATTAATGGAGCAGTCGAGTTGGAGGCCTGTAACCAGTGGTGTCCCCCAGGGGTCAATACTCGGTCCAGTCTTGTTCAACATATTTATCAATAACCTGGACAAGGGGACAGAGTGTATCCTCAGCAAATTTGCTGATGAAACCAAGCTGGGAGGGGTGGCTGACACGCCAGAGGGCTGTGCTGACATCCAGCATCCCATGGACAGGCTGGAGAGCTGGGCAGAGAAGAACCTCATGAGGTTCAATAAGGGCAAGTGTAGGGTGCTGCACCTGGGGAAAAAGAATGCCAAGCACCAGGATAGGTTAGGGGGGGACCTCCTGGAAAGCAGTTCCAATGAGAAGGATCTGGGAGTCCTGGCAGACAGTAAATTATCCATGAGCCGGCAATGTGCCCTTGTTGCCAAGAAAGTCAATGCCACCCTGGGCTGCACAGGGAAGTGTGTGGCCAGTAGGTTGAGGGAGGTCATTCTCCCCCTCTACTCTGCCCTGGTGAGGCCGCAACTGGAATACTGCGTCCAGTTCTGGGCTCCCCAGTTCAAGAGAGACAGGGACCTACTGGAGACAGTCCAGCAGAGGGCAACGAGGACGACTGGGGGATTGGAGCATCTCCCCTATGAGGAAAGGCTGAGAGAGCTGGGACTCTTTGGCCTGGAGAAGGCTGTGGGGTGATTTAATTAATATTTATAAATACCTAAAGGGTGGGCTGAGGGAGGATGGAGCCAGACTCTTTTCAGTGGTTCCTGGTGACAGGATGAGGGGTAATGGACACAAGCTGGAACATAGGAAGTTCCATTTAAATATGAAGAACTTTTTCTCAGTGAGGGTGACAGAGCACTGGCACAGGCTGCCCAGAGAGGGTGTGGAGTCTCCTTCTCTGGAGATTTTCAAGACTTGCCTGGATGCAGTCCTGAGTGATGTGCTCTAGGGGATCCTGCTTTTAAGCAGAGGAGTTGGACTAGATGATCTCTGGAGGTCCCTTTCAACTCTGAATATTTCGTGATTCCGTGAATGGGAAACCTGAAGCTCGGATGGTGAATTCCTGGTGTTCTCAACCTGGGAAAGAAACAAACAAAAAGAAAAAGCATGAGACTGAGCATAAAGGGGGATGTTGGCCACAACATGAGAAGAGAATTAAAAGTAAAACAGATGAGAAAATATCAGCCCTACTTAAAGAGCCTTTGCTGCTGAAACCTCCTCTGATGTCATCCCATCCCTGAGGTACTTCAGCACTAAATGCTGAAGCCCCCTCTGTTGTCGTCCACTCCTTGCGGTACCTCAGCCTTCCCCACCGAAGCTCCTTCAGTTCCGCTTCCTCCCTGGTGTACCTCGAATTTTCCTGCTGGAGCTCCTCCGGTGCCACCCGTCCGTCCCGCTCCCCGCCCTCCCCCCGACGTACCTCAGGGTCTCCCGCTTAAGTCTCCCTGGCGCCATCTGTCCGTCTGTCCCTCTCTCCTCCCCCACCGCCGAGGTACCTCAGGATTTCCCTCTGAAGCCTCCCGGTGCCGTCCCCCCCTTCGCGGTACCTCAGGGTTTCCCGCCGAAGCCTCCCCGGTGCCGTCCGTCCGACCCGCTCTCTCCCCGAGTCTCCCCTCTCCCCCCGAGGTACCTCAGCATTCCCCTCTGAAGCCCCTCGTGCCGTCCGTGCCGTCCCATCCCGCTCCCCCCAACTCCCCAAGGTACCTCAGCCTTTCCCGCCGAAGCCTCCCCGGTGCCGCCCGTCCGTCCGTCCCACTCTCTCCCCGAGGTACCTCAGCTTTTCCCTCTGAAGCCTCCCCGCTGCCCCCCGAGGTACCTCAGGGTTTCCCGCTTAAGTCTCCCTAGCACCGTCTGTCCCTCTCTCCGTTCCCCACCGCCGACGTACCTCAGGGGTTCCCTCTGAAGCCTCCCGGTGCCGTCCCCTCCCTGAGGTACCTCAGCCTTTCCCGCCGAAGCCTCCCGGTGCCGTCTGTCCCATCCCGCTTCCCCCCGTCTCCCCGAGGTACCTCAGGTACCGCCGAACCCTCCCCGGTGCCGTCCCCTCCCTGAGGTACCTCAGCCTTTCCCGCCGAAGCCTCCCCGGTGCCGCCCGTCCGTCCCGCTCTCTCCCCCAGTCTCCCCCCTCACCCTGAGGTACCTCAGGATCTCCCGCCGAAGCCTCCCGGTGCCGTCCCCTCCCTGAGGTACCTCAGCCTTTCCCGCTGAAGCCTCCCGGTGCCGTCTGTCCCATCCCGCTTCCCCCCCGTCTCCCCAAGGTACCTCAGGTACCGCCGAAACCTCCCCGGTGCCGCCCGTCCGTCCCGCTCTCTCCCCCACTCTCCCCCCTCACCCCGAGGTACCTCAGCTTTTCCCTCTGAAGCCTCCCCGCTGCCCCCCGAGGTACCTCAGGGTTTCCCGCTTAAGTCTCCCTAGCACCGTCTGTCCCTCTCTCCGTTCCCCACCGCCGACGTACCTCAGGGGTTCCCTCTGAAGCCTCCCGGTGCCGTCCCCTCCCTGAGGTACCTCAGCCTTTCCCGCCGAAGCCTCCCGGTGCCGTCTGTCCCATCCCGCTTCCCCCCGTCTCCCCGAGGTACCTCAGGTACCGCCGAACCCTCCCCGGTGCCGTCCCCTCCCTGAGGTACCTCAGCCTTTCCCGCCGAAGCCTCCCCGGTGCCGCCCGTCCGTCCCGCTCTCTCCCCCAGTCTCCCCCCTCACCCTGAGGTGCCTCAGCTTTTCCCTCTGAAGCCTCCCCGGTGCTGCCCCCGCCCCGAGGTACCTCAGGATCTCCCGCCGAAGCCTCCCGGTGCCGTCCCCTCCCTGAGGTACCTCAGCCTTTCCCGCCGAAGCCTCCCGGTGCCGTCTGTCCCATCCCGCTTCCCCCCGTCTCCCCGAGGTACCTCAGGTACCGCCGAACCCTCCCCGGTGCCGTCCCCTCCCTGAGGTACCTCAGCCTTTCCCGCCGAAGCCTCCCGGTGCCGTCTGTCCCATCCCGCTTCCCCCCGTCTCCCCGAGGTACCTCAGGTACCGCCGAACCCTCCCCGGTGCCGTCCCCTCCCTGAGGTACCTCAGCCTTTCCCGCCGAAGCCTCCCCGGTGCCGCCCGTCCGTCCCGCTCTCTCCCCCAGTCTCCCCCCTCACCCTGAGGTACCTCAGGATCTCCCGCCGAAGCCTCCCGGTGCCGTCCCCTCCCTGAGGTACCTCAGCCTTTCCCGCTGAAGCCTCCCGGTGCCGTCTGTCCCATCCCGCTTCCCCCCCGTCTCCCCAAGGTACCTCAGGTACCGCCGAAACCTCCCCGGTGCCGCCCGTCCGTCCCGCTCTCTCCCCCACTCTCCCCCCTCACCCCGAGGTACCTCAGCTTTTCCCTCTGAAGCCTCCCCGCTGCCCCCCGAGGTACCTCAGGGTTTCCCGCTTAAGTCTCCCTAGCACCGTCTGTCCCTCTCTCCGTTCCCCACCGCCGACGTACCTCAGGGGTTCCCTCTGAAGCCTCCCGGTGCCGTCCCCTCCCTGAGGTACCTCAGCCTTTCCCGCCGAAGCCTCCCGGTGCCGTCTGTCCCATCCCGCTTCCCCCCGTCTCCCCGAGGTACCTCAGGTACCGCCGAACCCTCCCCGGTGCCGTCCCCTCCCTGAGGTACCTCAGCCTTTCCCGCCGAAGCCTCCCCGGTGCCGCCCGTCCGTCCCGCTCTCTCCCCCACTCTCCCCCCTCACCCCGAGGTACCTCAGCTTTTCCCTCTGAAGCCTCCCCGCTGCCCCCCGAGGTACCTCAGGGTTTCCCGCTTAAGTCTCCCTAGCACCGTCTGTCCCTCTCTCCGTTCCCCACCGCCGACGTACCTCAGGGGTTCCCTCTGAAGCCTCCCGGTGCCGTCCCCTCCCTGAGGTACCTCAGCCTTTCCCGCCGAAGCCTCCCGGTGCCGTCTGTCCCATCCCGCTTCCCCCCGTCTCCCCGAGGTACCTCAGGTACCGCCGAACCCTCCCCGGTGCCGTCCCCTCCCTGAGGTACCTCAGCCTTTCCCGCCGAAGCCTCCCCGGTGCCGCCCGTCCGTCCCGCTCTCTTCCCCAGTCTCCCCCCTCACCCTGAGGTGCCTCAGCTTTTCCCTCTGAAGCCTCCCCGGTGCTGCCCCCGCCCCGAGGTACCTCAGGATCTCCCGCCGAAGCCTCCCGGTGCCGTCCCCTCCCTGAGGTACCTCAGCCTTTCCCGCCGAAGCCTCCCGGTGCCGTCTGTCCCATCCCGCTTCCCCCCGTCTCCCCGAGGTACCTCAGGTACCGCCGAACCCTCCCCGGTGCCGTCCCCTCCCTGAGGTACCTCAGCCTTTCCCGCCGAAGCCTCCCCGGTGCCGCCCGTCCGTCCCGCTCTCTCCCCCAGTCTCCCCCCTCACCCTGAGGTGCCTCAGCTTTTCCCTCTGAAGCCTCCCCGGTGCTGCCCCCGCCCCGAGGTACCTCAGGATCTCCCGCCGAAGCCTCCCGGTGCCGTCCCCTCCCTGAGGTACCTCAGCCTTTCCCGCTGAAGCCCCCCGCGGCATCATCCCCTCCCTGAGGTACCGCAGCCCCGGCCCGTCACGGGCTCTGACGCCCCGACAGCGACGCTGTCCTCCCCCTGCGCCGCTTCCCAACCCGGCGCTGTCCCCTCACACTCACTTTCCTCCTGCCATGGCGCCATCGCGGGCTTCACCCTCAGCCCCACCGTCTGCACCTGAGCTCTGCCACTCTCGTGCTCCCCACCTCGCCCCGGTCCCTCCCCCGCCCAAGGCCACGGTGCCGCATCTCCCCGTGGTGCCCGCGGGCTGGCTGTTCCTCGCTTTCCTCCTGCCGAAACCACCTCGTCCCTCCCCCCTCAGCTGGTCTCAGAGTGCCCCATCAAACCCCCTCCAGCCCTCCGCTCACCTTCCGTCCCGCCGCCCTCACACCGGCCGCCGCACCTGACAGCACGCGCTACGGACCCCACTCGCCCCCCCGCGGAACAGCCAGTGCTGTCCGAACCCGGCACCAGGCCCCGCCCCTCCGAGCCCCGCCCCGCCCCCCGCAGAGCGCCGCTGTCCCGCCCGGGGCGCGTCCCCGCTCCCGGGTGGCTGCGGGTCGCCGCCTGCTCGGTCAGAGGCAGCCCGGGGACAGCCGGAGCTTGAAGGCTCCACCATCTGCATCCCTGCGGGAGGGAAGGGCTCGCAGGACAACACGAGACGGCAGATTTTGTGTCACTGCCGCTTCCTAGTTTACAGGACTGCATCCTTTCTGCGGGTTTAGCTCAAGCATCTTTCCTGCTTCTAATTGCATAGCAGTTAACACCTGCAAAAAATTCACCTCTGATTAGCCTTCCATACTAATCTGATTGCACCACGCAGAGAAAGCGAACTTTGACCCCTATGTTGTACCTAACCAGTACCTACAAACTGTCCAAAACCTGCTTATAAACTGCCTACCTACCAGCTTTCATCCATTCACATCCACTTGCTCTCTTACTCTCTGTACTACATCTCATAGACAAGCCTATACAAAAGTAAGCCTCTCTTCCTGCAACCATACACCAACATCAGTGAATACCTGCATGAAGATTCCCACTGTCCCGGACAGTCCACCCGACACTAACTGCTGACAGAGACACATCGTCCTCACCACAGCCAAAACACTGCTGCAGAGTTAAGACTGCATATGCGAATTGGCCCATTCTTCTCCACCTTTCCCTAACATTCTGCCTGCCTGGGGATGCCCGTGGCATCCCTCATCTCCCACACGGAGCTCAGCCTCCCCCTTCTCCCCAGCTTCAGCACTCCCACTGTCCCACACTCAGACATCAGCTGAGAAAAGCAGCTGGAACATACGTGATCCTTGCATAAAAAGCGCTCGCTTCCACGCTACTGGTTAAGGTAGTCTAAAGGACAAGATGGTCAGAGATGCTGAAATAATTACCATAGGGAAGTTGTGAGACGAAACGCATCACAAACCATGGAGAAAATCTCATTTACTGGTTGCTGTGCCAAGCACACGTACCTTTAGACAATGTCCCACTCTTAAATGCTTAGCGTAAGGGAAAGAGACCACCAAAGAACTCATAAATTCCCCAAAACAGCAGTATTGAACACTGAATTGGAACTACAAAGCATTTAGATTTTTGCATCAAACGATTAGATTTACTCTGCATTTGAATTCACAGAATCACAGAATGTTAGGGATTAGAAGGGACCTCAAAAGATCATCTAGTCCAATCCCCCTGCCAGAGCACGATTACCTAGGTCAGGTCACACAGGAACGCATCCAAGCGGGTTTTGAATATCTCCAGAGAAGGAGACTCCACAACCTCTCTGGGCAGCCTGTTCCAGTGCTCTGGCAACCTCACTGTGAAGTTCTTTCTCACATTTATGTGAAACCTCCTATATTCCATCTTACATCCATTGCCCCTTGTCCTACCATTGGATGTCACTGAGAAGAGCCTGGCTCCATCCTCATGACACTCACCCTTTACATATTTATAAACATTAATGAGGTCACCCCTCAGTCTCCTCTTCTCCAAGCTAAAGAGACCCAGCTCCTTCAGCCTTTCCTCATAAGGGAGATGTTCCACTCCCTTCATCATCTTTGTGGCTCTGCGCTGGACTCTCTCAAGCAGTTCCCTGTCCTTCTTGAACTGTGGGGCCCAGAACTGGACACAATATTCCAGATGCGGCCTCACCAGGGCAGCATAGAGGGGGAGGAGAACCTCTCTCAACCTACTAACCACCCCCCTTCTAATACACCCCAGGATGCCATTCCTTGATAGCATTCTCATTCTAAGGATGTGCAGAGGCTAAGCTAACCAACCATCTCATGAGAGGCTCAGTGAGGAATCAACGTGAAGGGTGAAAGCTGCTATCTTCAGACTAAGATGCAGGAACTGTGTCAGTAAACGTCCCCAGTAAACGTCCCTATGTGTCTCCAGTCCATCAAGATAAATCTGTCTGAGGAGGAGGAGAAAGCAGAGAGGGATAGAAGTGCATCTTACACAAGCACAGATTGAAATAGAGATCCAGAAAGTTAATGCTAAATTGTACAACACAGTAACAACTTTCTGTAAATGTCTGTATGTGTATAAATATATACTTACTAATATTTATATATTTCCCAATGCATTAGAGAGCTGTGTTGCATTCATGCACCTGTGCAATGACCCTCAGAGGGGACTTCACTGGCTGGCTGAAAACTCACAGGGAATGCAGAAAGAAGCAGGTGCAGGAGAAAGTTACAAGGTAATTTACAAGATAATAATAATTTTTCCTCTTTTCAGAATACAATCACACTAACAGATGAGTAATATTTAGTTATTTTGGTGACAAATAACATTTACTATTGCTCTGTGGGGTGTTGTTTTCTTAAACCTCCATTGCAATGCAATCACAGGTGAATATGCTTGCGTGTGCATGTATGCAACCAGCAGTTCACTTCCAGAGGTGACCCACACTTAGAGAGTCAAGTGGCTTCCTTCAAAATGCTCAAAGAGACAGCAGCTGGGCTGCTGACACTGCCAGTGATAGGGTGTTTGGTTACAGGCTGCTCCTTTGACCCAGAATTAGCACAGCCATCAAGGAGAGGGACACACACACAGCCTGTGTCCCATGGCATATCACAGGCAGACACCTGCCAGTGTCCCTGCAAAGACAAAGCATGCCTCAGAGATCAAAGATTTCTCACCTCACCCAGCTATCTGCCAGATGCAGGTGGGTCTCTCCATAATTCCCCTGAGAATACAGCAGGTTGCAAACTTGTTTTGCATGAGTGTGATGAGAGGAAGGCATGCTGATCACTCTTCCTTGGTTTGCTCCTGAGAAGGCACAGGCTGGTTTGTAAACACCTGTCTGGAAGACCCATTCCTTCAAACCCTTCACCCTAGCTACTGACTATTCAGACAGACCACTTGCTGCTTTTCCTCAATAGATCTGTGCACAAAGGGAAGAATCAGCTAGTCACTGGTGTGTTACACTAGAGAAAAATATTATACGATAAAGGCCTTTCCAGTAATCAGGAATCCTTAGCCTCTGCATAGCCCATTCCCTTAGAGGACTTCCGGGTTACATGAATAGGAAAGAAAATCAAAGCAGGCATAGAGGTGAAGAAACTGGCTGAATCTTCTATGGCATGGAAAGAGAGCTGAGCAAGGGAGACCTCCAGAATCCCATCCCACCAGGTTCTTGGCAGGTGCAGCCTGCCTTTCTCCAGCTGAACCCCAACAAGGAGAGGTCCACATCCAGCAATTCAATACTTTGTTTAGTCTCAAAGAGGCCTTCCCTACTAGCACTCCGTATGCTTCTATGATAAGGTAGCATAAGGAACAGCCTAAATCTGCAGGGGTAGGAAGAGCTAACTGAACAGGAGAAGCAGCTTATGAGATAGGGCAGGCATAAACTGATGGAAGTTGCACTAAAGTGCACAGGAAATGCTAATGCACAGGAAAAAACAGCAGGAAGCGTCAGAAGTGAGAGATGAGATGGGACTTTGCATCAGCTTTGTTAGCAGAAGCAAGCGTCACTACCTCCACCTTCCTGATGGAATACCATAATTCATATAACAGGAGACTGTAAAAGATCTCTGTTGTGACATTGTTCCCCTCTTACTGGACTTGTGTTCCTGCTGGTGTTCTCACTTTTACATGCACCAGCACTTTTTTAAGCATTTAGTGCCTGAAGCATAGGTAAAGTCTCTGCTCTTTTCAGTTTGGTCACAGAAAATCTTACATTGAAATATTGTGTGGCTTCATTAGCTGTTACTTTTAGTTCACTGCTTTTCATCTGCTCACTGATTACATGCTTACAAATTCAGCAAAGCTCTCAAACTCACTGTTGCTACTACCTAGTTTTGCTGGGCAGCTCCCAGGTGTTTTATAGCATGTGGCTCATCTACAAACTGTCACAGGGCCACCCTACTTGGGAAAGCTCCCTGGGAGCATCACTGACCTTTCCTGACTTTTTGGATGCACCCCATAAGGATGGTGTGCAAACCCCTCAGCAGTCTGGGTCCAGCCTACCTCAGACACTTGTCCCCCTGACTGGAGGGCAATTCAGCAGTGGAGATCTCTGTGGGATTCTTCAAGGGCTGCAGTCCTATACTTCCAGATTTGCTGGACTTCAGCAACCCTGCAGGAGTCAATGTGCCAGATATGTCCCTCAGTTTCTCCTTTTTCTCCCCTAAATAGCCAAAATTTAAAATTCTCTATGAACACATGAACTGTGGGCCATGTGGCGGCACAGGACCCCATTGAACAGAAGAGCAGCAGCCTGATGGGAAAGATAAGGGCAGACCACCAGCACAGCCCACGCGAGACGGCAGCGGGACCTTGCCCTCTCCCATCCCCGCTCCCACACCTGTGACCGCCTGGGGAGCCGCTGGCCCCACTCAGAACGCGGGTGGGCTCCCACCGTCCGCAGGCTCTCTGCTCCGGCACCTCCGAGGTGCTGCCCGGCCCCCGCCACCGGGTGGCAGCAGCGCTCCGTCCTCCCGCCGCCGCTGCCGCCCATCCCGGGGGGCAGAGCCCGCCCAGCTCCAGCCGCACACCCGAGAGGCCGGGCTGGCGAGCAGTGCTGACATGTAGAATCCGCTCGTGAACCAGGCGTCAAGTGTCTGCCGTGTGCTCTTCACCCTGGACGGGTAGCACCATTTCCCCACGGCGACCATCATCTCTTCGGGTGGTCTTTCCACGGGAACGGAGATGGCCCAAACCTCCGATGCACACACAGCAAAGCCAAAGGATGAGGGCAAACCTTTGCTGCTCTCTCAGAGACCCTCCAGTAACATGGCTTTGGCACTGCTGCCTTTTCCACACGGATCCTCCCAGTCCCAGGCAGGTTATGGGTGGAGGGGGAAGATGGCACTTCTGGGTAACAGCAAATCATTTCATCCACTGACTGCCCCACATGCCTGCCCATGTCAGGCCAGAGGACAGCAGGGAGGAGGCACAGGCTGGACCACCATCACAGCATGCTGAGCAGGACATGTGAGCAGGAGTGAGGCCCGATATAAATCTTATTTACTGTAACATAACTCCATTCCCTCTTGTTCAGGGCAGACAGGAAGCACATTGTCTCCTTCCAGCCCTATCCTTGCCTCCCTTCATTTCTCCTGTGGCCACCACCAACCAGCTCCTTTAGGCTAAGCAGACACCTTCTATTCCTTTCTATTTTTCTCACTCCCTTCTGAATTGTCCCAAAATTTGTTCCCTCTCTGAGGGTGTGGAGCCCACTGCTGAGCACATTTCTCCAGCCAGTGCCTTCCTGATGTTGGGATGACTTCACAGAGTGACCTCTGCTGCTCCTGCTGCCACAACCCAAGCTTTGTTAGGTTATTTAGCAACCCTCTGGCACTGCTGACTTGGGTTCAGCTACAGCTCTAAAAGGCCCACTGGGCCAGGCAGCACAGGATGGCTGCCTGGGCACTTGCTGCCATGTCACCTTTGTGCAGCTGGTCCCGCCTGCATGGCCCCCTCCTCAGTTGGCTCCTACTGCCTGAGACCACGGGGTGACGACCCAGCAGCCATGAGCACTGGGAATCCTAGTCCCACCAGCACTCACCCTCCACACCAGATTGGTGGGGTCCTCTGCCAAACTCAGTCAGCTACTGCCTACTCTGTCAACTTGGTTAATAAAGACAATAAAGGCAGAGACAGCACAGCCCCAATGAGACCCATCCTGTTACTGCCAGGACAGAGCTACAGAGACATCTGCTAACTAGGTGAGAGGCAACCAATCTTCTTCAAGAGCAGAACATTCAGCTATCAATCCTGCCTGAGGACCAGTGCAGGTGTTTGGGATGAAGGGAATGCAATTTATTCCACCTGGGAAAGCTTTTTCTGGCAGATTGCTGCTCCCTGCACATCATCCACATGCTGCAGCATGAAGGGCAGACATATGCCATGGAGGGCAGTACCACAGTCCCCACCAGCAGCCACCTATTGAAAGTTGTCAGGCTCTTTTCAGTTAAATCATTGAATGCTGATAGGGGCTGGACAAGAGATCTTGGGCACATCCCCACCTCTCAGGGCCTTCTGGCAGGAGCAGACAATGCAGATATCCCATGCAGATAATTTAGGGAAAGTCCAAGGGGTGAGGCTAGGGGGGATAAAACCGGATTAGCAGTTCAAACTTACATCCTCTGCCCTGGTTAACTGTCATGTAACTCATACCTGGCTGGGGGAACTCACCCTGCCTGTTCTGTTCCTGTCATGCCTACAGCAACTTTAGAGGTGAGACACAATGAGATTGGGGACCTCCAGAACAAAACCTCGAGCACCTCTGACACTTGCTGCAGGAGTATCCCTCTTCCTCGGGTGTCAACTGCTGTCATTTTGGTGCTGTTTTTCCCCCTAGTCCCTGGCTGAGACACTAGCAGCCACATGCTGAAGAGGAGAGTCCCTGTCCACAAGGGTGAAATAAATGTCTGTGACAGATCCAGCAGCACCAGAGGAAGAGCTGGGTTCCTGCACCTGATGGCCTACCACCTCCTGAGATTTAGCCGTGAGCCCCAGGGAGGAAATGCAGAACAAGGAGTCCTGACATCTTTGGAAATCAAGGCAGGGACCCTCTGGGCACCAGAGAGCTGCCCTAGTCCTACCCCAACATGTTCTGAGCAAACTCCACTGATTTTTACGGGGGTGGTGCTGGCCAAATCCTGACTAGAGAGCAGAGGGGCAAATTCCTCAGGAGCTGCGAAACCTTTCTACGTTTGTCCATCAGTTTTCTCTAACAAATCATTGTTTAGATGAAGATCATTTGTCCACAGTGCACTTATATCAATTCAACCTGCATAGTCCTATGCTGCACAGTACTTATTTTCCTCTGCTTGTTCCTGACCATGTCATTCCAAATAATCCATGAAGGTTTCATTGTACAGGTAGGAAAACAAGATAAGAAAGGCTCAGTGGCCATTTGAAAAGCCAGAGGCTGGCATCAGTTTTGAGATTAGATGCTACATGAGCTTGATATTCAGGGACAAGCCAATCGCCTGATTGAGCCTGCTCTTTAAGGATAAACTTGACTGAGAAAGAGGAGGTGAAGGAGGAGTCAGGGCCCTACTAGTCACTTGCACTGTTGTTACCTGTGTTACACCACTTTCCAGATTCATTCTACCCCATCATTCAGGCATGTTAGCTGGGATCCTGGTGTCCCTGTGAGATGCTCTCAGCATATTACAGAATCTGGGATCGGGGGGGACATTCTTGGGGAAATGACATTGCTATCCCTTGCTAGTGGTTTGAGAGATGCCATCCTGACAGGCATCCTGGTGCAGGACAGGGTAAGTTCTCCCTATGCATTATTTTTTCTGTTCAGGGAGTCTCTTCAAGATTTAGGGTTGCTAACATTTATATGTAATTCCTTTTGCAGAGTTGTTATTCCCAAGGCACAACACAGAGCCAGCAGACTATTTAAAAAGCAGAATGGCACAATGGACAAACAAAGCAAAACCTCAGAGCTAAGGTGTCCCCAGTGCCAAGCAGAACCAGACATTTACTCCGTGTGTCTTTCCTATGCTACTGTTTCTACATCTACAGTTTGATCTGCTCACAGTAGCATGACATTGTGAGCACACACTGCACTGCTGCTCCCCGTAACTGCAGAACTGCTATCTCACCAAGTTACTCTGCCAGTGTAGGTTTGGACAGTTGACTCTTCCCCTCAAGCTATAACTTTGTACTTGTGTAGTGAATTGCAATATTTATTTCAGTCCATGTATCCCATTTGCCAAGATCTTATTGGAAATCTAAGCAGGGTGACCTCCAACACATTTTCCACTCATCCTAGTCAAGTACAGTCTGCAGAAGTAGGAATCTTGATCTGTCTTCCATCACATATATCAGCAGGAAAATTGAGAGTAGCTGTACTGCAGGTATGGGTACCGGAGCCATTCCAGCAACACTCAAAGTGTGTGCTCTTAGCCCACTTTCCCAAAACCTCCACAACCATCCCGATCTAGGTAAAAATATGAGGGGTAAGAACCGTTGTGATAATGTCATGCAACTCTATACACCAAAAGCCATACAATTCTGCTACTTTGTCCTTACCTTGCTTTCTTTTCTCAAAGACTCAGGAATAAAATTGCCTGACATTACCAACTAGAGAAGGCTGAAGTAATTTCTGTGCCAAAGGGGGTTGCTCTTGAAGTTTATACCTGAATTCTCTGCCATCATGACACCCTCAAACACAGCTCGGATGAAGCAAAACGTGTACCTTCCAGAACACACTGAATACCTGCTGTGTAAATGGGTGAATGTGTGAATACATGTAGGGGTCGATCATCAGCTGCAGCTCTCCAGTGCCATAAGGACCAGACTTCGTAAGAGTCCTTTGTAGACTTACTTTTTGAATGAGACTTCTGTGTTAGCACTGACACAAGACTTAAGAGACAAAATGAGGACACTTTAAAAAGGTAATCAGAAATAGCTAAGAGTAGATACTGGGCTGCAGGGTCCCTTCAGTGTTACGTGCCCAGGATTTCTTTTACACTAGCAACAGATCTCTCCCCTTATTAACACTCCAAACACAGACACCAGGTTAACATGAGGCATTTTACCCACCAAAACTAACAAGAACCCAGAGGTCTGCAGCCCTTTTCTTAAAGTGAGGAAGTAGATGTGGAAAGAAGAGTGTGTTTCCAGCTCTGTTCTTCAAAGGAGACAGGGAAGACAGGTTCTTTAAACACCTCGAAAGGAAGTAAAACCAGGCAGGCAGGTAAGGGCTTCATTCCCAGCAAGGAGACCTAAAAATGTTCCTGGCCAGCAATGTAACAGCTTGTAGCACCTCTTTCCTTCAGGACTCCAAATGTCCTTTCCTTAGTCACCAATGCACACTGCTGCAGCCCATCACATATGGTGAAGAGGCACTCTGCTCAGGTGGGAATCCTGAAGGATTTTCAGTTGTGAATGGACTTGGACAAAGGACACAAGTCCCATCCCCGTTTTATAGACAAAAATAATGCTGCTTACAAGATATAGCTCTTCACTGTGATAAGCAAAGAGGGAAAGGTGGAAAAGCATGGCTGGCTTCTGGAGGAATACAGAGGAATACAAATACAGCTCTCTGCTCTAGTCCCATTGCTCAAGAGGAAAGAAAGCATTCACTCTAAAGGAGACTGAGATATAGATGTAGGCAAAGTCAGGGGTGGCAGATAGGGAGAGGCACACCCCATCTTTGAGGTTTTCCTTTGTGTTCCACCGCTAATCCTAGAGTAGGGAAGGTTGGGATGAGGGTTCAGCAAGTTTCCCATTTATCCTTCCTTCTTCTCATATCAGCAGCATGTATGCATTCTGAGAGCAGCCCCACCAGTTTCTCCCTGCTGGGGTATGCCTGCTTCCCCTAGCAGGAATCTATCAGAAACCTCTCCAGAAGGAGAAGTAATAATCTAGAATTCATCTGGCAGCTCGGAAGGCAGATGTCTCCCTGATCTCTAAACCCCAGGTTAATTTTAACTTTGGGAAACCATTTTTGTTCTGTTAAGTGTTGGGCAGCCCTCAAATGCCTAGACTACTATTGCAGCAAGGAGACAGGGCAGAAACCCATGATGCAGAGCATACACACAAAGAGGATACACGATGGCATGGGACACCATGCTCTGCCCAACAGGAGCAGCAGAAAACTGACCTTGGATGTACCCTCATCCTCTCCTGGTGCTGCAGTTTGCCCCTGTGCTGACTATGTAGCAATCCATCCCCAGGGCTCATGCTTACAGCCGCGCAGCATCACCTCTCTCCCCACACAGATGGAGATCCATGCTTAGATGCAGCTGACATCTTAGATGTGTTAGCTGTATCTAAACATGGGTGACACCACGGAGCAGGAGACAGCATGGCACTGCCCATGCCACCCAAGCTGGGTCAGAAGATCTGCCACTAGGAGGTGGCATCTCCCCAGGTCCCTGCTTGGCATTTCCACGGTGCTGGCAGCAGGGGATGCTTGAGAGGATAGTCTCAGCCTAAAGAGAATGGGCAGAAAGTGTGGGCTGCAGGTGTGGGAAGGAAGGCACAGACAGCCTGGAGTAGGAGGAAGGACATCTGAGATGACCAGAGCAAACTGCACCCTGAAGAAGGGAGGCTGCAGAACCGTAGAGGGTGTCGCTGCCCAGTGAATACAGGCCAGGGAGGGTGGGAAGGGTGCTCAGCATGTCAGCTCCTTGGCACCTGGCCTGCCATGTCTGATGTGGGTAGAAAGACACCAGAGAGCACCAGTGCTGAAGAGAGGGTGGCAACACAAAGATCGCTGTGTTCTTCTGCTCCCCATCCCCTTCTCCCCCTCCTCTCCCAATTTATTTACCAGAGTTCAAAAGACAGCCTCACAGTCCCGAGGGGCTGGCTGAAGTGGCCAAGGGGTGGGCTGTGAGGTCATCTTTAATGAGGGCAAAAATCCAGTGTCAACAATGCTGCCCATTGTATGTCCCTGTTTAGACAATACCGGCTGGGTTCTTGCTGCTGGCAGCCAGAGGACTGGGAGCAAAGCCTGTTTGGGGTAACAGGAGGGGAGGAGGATGGGGAGGGGGTCTGGCATTGAGTCAGGCAGCAAGGGATGGGGCAAAGTGCAGAGATAAGCAACTTATCCCAGTCATCAGCGTGTTATCAGACTAATTCTCAGTGCTGATAAGATTACTGCACCAGTGGCAGGGAATTTAGCCATCCTGGTCACAGCCTGGAGGCATGGCCCATCACCCCTGTTACATCTGATTTCCCTTCTAACCCTGGCAATGAGACACCGGTGATTTCTGCTACCTTATTACCACCTCTCTCTAACCCCACATTTCCCACTCAGCAGCAGTGGGGTGTCAAAGTGAGCACCAGCTTCTTCTCTCAGCCCTGGCCCTTCCCCAGGCAGCTGGGGGAAGGCAGCTGGGGGTTTGGCCACTGCTGCTCTTCTGGGAGTTCCCAACAGCAGCTGTTAACTGAAGAGTCCAGGTAACCCACACTGAATTTAGCCATGTTTTAAGGGTGAGGATGGAGCAGGGGATCTTCAGAAGTTTGTGGGATCCACTGAATTTATGGAGCAACAGATGATGTTTTAAGGAGGGAGGGAAATATTATAGAAAGCAAGCAAGCAAGCAAGATGATGCCAGTTCTTGTAAACATAAATCTCACTTTTCGTAAATACCATGATATCAGATTCTTCAAGTTGCAGTTTCTGGAGTCAGGTGACTACAGAAGAATCTTTGCTTTCCATTTCAAAAAGAAAAACCATTTGCTACCTCTCCTGAACCAGGAAGAATGTGTGAAAACATAACACGGGGTCACCAGATCCCAAAAGAAAGCACAGGGGAGAAAGCAACATTAAACAAGGGTGGCAACCTCATGAGCCAGCCCCTGATCCCCTGGCATCTGAACTCTAATGACTGACAATCCTAAAAGACCTGCAGCTGCCATCACCTTTCAAGCACACATTAACTCTGAACTCTTGTAGTGTGAGCCAGGTCTTGTCCCAGCTCATTCTGCAGCCATGGGCCCGCACCTCATTTCTCTGCAACACATAACTGTGCCCAAAAGTCTACCTGTCAAGACCAGGGGGACCATTAACCTCTGAAACTGCTGGCAACAGTGGTGAGCCATGCTGGTGTTCATCTGCTCTGCAGAGAGGGCTTGATGCCTTTGAAGAGCAGATTCTTTATGAGGGAAAAGAGAAGAAAGAAAGGAGGATTGGTGAAATGACGGAAAACTTCCCCTGCACTTTTCCTTGGATGAAAGGCCCATGGCATGATTCTCCTATCCCTAGAAAAAGCTTTAAAGCTGGAACTACTTCATACTTCTTCAGGAAAGCAATGCAAGAGATGCAGAAAATGATCCTAGGAGAATTTTTGCAAACCTTTATTTTTGGCAGAGGGGAAGGGGTAGGGGTCAGCTCTTTCCCCAGTTTTCAGCTTATTCCCTCTTTATTTGAGTCTCCTTTTTTTCAACTTCCAGTTGTGAAATAGAAGGAAAAGGAGACAGGGAATGCTGTTAAAGAAGATAAACAAACAACATGAAACAAACCTTGCAAAGCCCTTGCAGCAAGACTTTTGTGTGTGTGGCTTTTTCAACATTTTGGAGGGGGTAACTGAGGGGACTCACAAAAATTTCCAAGATGTTGACACCAGATGAAATCTCCTTGCAAAACTTACTGCTAAATGGAAAAGCAATACTTTTTTTTTTTTGAGGTGAGAGTAGGAAGCTGTTTTGATGAAACGTCCTTACCTTTTAGCCTTGATGCTTTTTTTCTGTATCCTGGCACTATGGTAGCAAAACTGAGCTGGCTAATGTATCCCAGGAGAGGAATGAAACCGTGCTTTCTCATATGGACTCTGCTCACAGATAGTGTCTTGTGATAAACCCCACTGCTAGTTTGTGCCTCCCTTTTCCCCAACCTTGATAAAACACTGTGAGAACCTCTGACAAAAAGTACTCTGCAAGAGCTTTTCACCAGCTCAGTGCCTCAGCTGGGTCATGAATCTGTGGCGAGGACTTCTCAGGAAGGTAGAAACAGCTTTAAGTTAGACCATGCATTTCTAAAGAAACTCCGTTCTGAAGTCCATGGCCTGTGCTGCCCGTGGCATGGCTCTGCTCATCACTGCCCTGTGCCACAACCTTGGCATTGCATCAGCTCATTTATGAAAGATCATGACCTCAGGCCACAATCACCAGATGCAGGAGAATTGAATCAGTTTCCTGAGGACGATGGCTGAAGCTGAATCTTTACTAAGCAGTGCTGGTAAACTACACCAGCAACATACTTCTGCTGAAGGCTCAGCTTGGCAGCTCTCCCTGGAAGAAGGAAAAGGTCTGTCTGGAGAGATACAAATTAGAGCAGGAAAAGCCCAGTTTAAGCTGTATTGCTGTGTCTGTACTGGATGTTTCTAATTTCCCCCCTGGGCTGCCCAGGGATCCCTCCTTTTGTCTTGAGCAGCAGAGCCAAGACAGGAGTCTGCAGCAGAAACTCAGATGCGCAGAGCTCGGTGGTGGGGGCCAGGGGTGCACAGGGTGTTGGCCCTAGCCCTGGCCAGCAGCTCTCCACAGAAGGGAGCCTGGCTGGCACAGCACAGCCAAGTCTCCAGCCTGCAAAGGGCCAAAAAGCCTTTTGCAGCCAGGCAAGGCTGGAGCTGTTGCAGTCTAAACACTGGGAAAGCAAACTACCTTGCGCACCTCACCAAGATGTCAATGACTGAACCTTGTGGTCACATTCAGGAGCATTAACCTATTTCAAAAGTGATCAAAATGCCAGCTGGTGAGGCTGGCCATGCTGTGAAGGCTCTTTCTCAGGGCAATCCTTAGCACGTAAGACTTGAAACTTGCCAGGTGACCACAGCCCTGATGATGGTCAAGATCCATCTCTCCCTCCATGCAAGAAAAAAAACATGATGGTCACCTCCTAGGATAACTTGGCAGGGGAATACTCAGAAAACTTACTCTTCCGACACTCACATAGAAAGTACGTAGAATGTTTAATTAAAACATCATTTCTCCTCAGTGTTCAGTAACACTCAGTGTTGTTAACCAAACATTTAACAGAGAGTCTTAAAAGGGACGATTAAAAGTCCCTCTCTGACTCATGTCAGCTTTCACCATCTAGGAACATCTTTTGACATGGGCTCTCTGTTTTAATGCTGTGTCTCAGAAAGCAGGCAAGACTCAAGTTCCTAATGTAAAACCTCTTCATTCATCACAGTGAAATGAAAAAGGAGAGACATAATTTTATCCCTTTGCTGGACACTTCTGAATCCAGAGAACAACTGGGCTACTGTTATTTTTCATTGTCACTTTTCTCTCCCTGTCATTACAATGCAGCTCACTTTTGACACCTGCCACTGAATCATCCCCACTATGTCTGAGCAGAATCAGCCCAGGGACGGACTCTGCAAGATCTTGTTTGTCAGTCTGCACCTTGTGTGCTCAACTCCATTGCTGTGGGACAGAATATGTGTGAGGGGACACTCCAAAATGGCTTTTGACATCCCTGTTGCTCTTCCAGAATGCCAGCAGGAAGAAGAGATTGAACACGGGACACACCATGAGTGGGGGAAGGAGCTGAAACAGGTCCTGGGAGGGGTGATGGCGCTAGGGCACCCGAAGCCTTGCTGCTAAGCCTCTGAGGGTGTCTGGGACAGCAACCAGATGGTGGGGTTAGGAGAGCTGCCTCCAGGTTCTGCCACCAGCAAGTTTTACTTCTAAGGGCTCTCTTTTTTTCACTTTCAATGGTGAAGGTCTCCTTGGGATACAGCTTGGATTTTCCTGTTGCTGGCAGTACTGGCCAGTGGGAAGGTTGTTACAGAAAGCAGCTGATAGCAAACTGAGCTGCTTCTTTTTCCTTCCCACCCTCCACCAAAAGGGACCATTTTCTAGTGGAAAATGGCCAGGATTCACTTTAAAAATGTTATGGCGAACATTTTCCAGGCTGTTTTTGCCTATCCAGATAAACACCTATACAGATATACATGGTTATCCGGATATACCGTTATGGGTGCGCTTTTCTTTGCAGAGATATATGGTTGATACACACACACACACACACACATATATAACGCTTCCCATACAGACCCTCTATACAGAGTAGATGTTTTACGCTGAAGCTCTTTCTTTGCCCACCGCACTCCGCAGCCAGCTGGGGAAGGGGCACGGGGCTCCATCGCCGCTTCCCGACACCCCTCAGGAGCCCCTTATTTCATGCGGGGCAGCCCCCGCGGCGGAGGAGAGGGCGGGATGCGGAGGGCCGGCGGCCCCCCTTGCGCAGGCCGCCCTCCCCGCGCCGTGCGCGGAGCCATGCGCGCAGGCAGCAGCGGGCGCGCAGGGTGCGCGCCGCGGGGAGCGAACAGCAGATTGCGGGCAGCCAATGGCGAGGACAAGCCGAGGTGGCACCAAATTTCCCGCAGCCAATCGGCTGACGCAGGGGAGGGGGGAGGGGGGAGAAAAAAAAGCGGCCAGGCATCGTGAGAGCCTGGCCTCGCCATCCTCCTCTTCCTCAGCATCCTTCCTCCCGCCCCCCGCCCCGCCTCCCCTCCCCTCCCCTCCCCTCCCGGGCACGCCGAGAACCGGGCCCCCGCCGCGACTCGCCGCCCGCTGCGTTGACCCCGCGCATCCCAGCCCTGGGCAAGGGGTCACCGGGAGGCCGGGGCGCAGAGAGCCCGGCCCCGCCAGCCGCCGAGCGAGCAGCCCCGCTTAAATACCTCCGCGCCCGCCTCCCGGAGCTGCACAGCTCGCCGGACGAGGGGCCGACAAGAGCCAGCTTCCTCCCGCCGCCGCCACCGCCGGGGACCTGCGCGCCCGCGTACCGCTGCCGAGGAGCAAAGACAGCGCTGCCCCATGCCTGCGCACTTGCTGCAGGAGGAGGTAAGCGGGGGGCTGCCGGCGGGTCCCGGGGTGCGGGTGCTTTGTCTTCCCCTCGCCCCTTCCTCCCTCCTCTCCGCGGCTCCAGCAGTGCTGCGCTGCTGCTGTCTTGGGGAAAAAAAGGTCTGGGCATCCACGCGTGTCCGTGCACGCACACACACACACACACACACACACGTATGCACACGTGTGTGTGCGTGTGTCCTCTCTGTGCCGCTTCTCCATCATGAGGCGAAGTCATTCGGTGCTAATTTAAGATATCACCCAAGCCTCATGGGGAGACCGTGAATGAAGCAGGGATTATTCCCCCACGTCCGCGCCCTCGGATAGACTGAGCATAAAATACAGGTTTATCTTAAAAACATCCACCTGAGCACGCTGGTAGTGACTGTTCAGGAAGGTCCTTTGTGCCAAGAGGTCGTCAGGGGTTTGGTAACGCTCAGGCTGTGATTTTTTTTTTTCCTTTTTTATTTTTTTTTTAATTTTTTTAATTATTTTTTTTTAATAAGAAAAGGCTTTCACTTGCAGCATTTTGAAGGCAAATGTTGCAGCAGGGAGTGTCTCTAGGACAGACGCAAGGTGAAAGCAGCCAGCTGCCCAGATGAAATGAATGGCTGTGTCTGCATTGCCTGAGCTGAGCAAACATACAATGGGGAGAGTGCCCGTTTTTGGCATAAGAAGGTCTGAATAACAGTTTGGCACCAGCGAGATAGGTAGAGTTGTTGTTTAGAGATTTGTTTTTTTATTTTTGCCCCTCCTGGCAGCCCCCCTTTGGCCAAGGGGAGGCAGGGGCTTGATTCTGGTATTCCTGCTCTCCCTTTTCTCATGCATTTCTTTTCTGCTTATACTGAGGTAAATCACAGCCCCGCTCTCTTGCTTCTCGACAGTGTGTGGGGTCTGCCCCGGTCCTTTTGTGCAGGTGCCGTGACCTTCCAGGGATACTGTGATGTAAAGAACTTTACTCCTTTCCCCACCCAAAATGGATGCCAAGGGCAGTGTGCTCAGACCACGTTTCATGGTCTGGGCATATCCTGGAGGCTGGAAAGAATCCTGTCCCTGGGTTACGCTTGGCATATTCAAATATACTGGACCAGAGACTGAGTGCCCTGGGGCCGCTAGGCTGAACCCAGCATGGGAGCCCTTAGTTGCAGTTGGTTGTATAAGCTGGCTGGGTGCCGGGATCACCTATGGTGTGTTCAGTGCTGGTAGGTTGGGGGTGGGGGGGAGGTGGAGATGAGGGAACACATCTGTTCTGCAGATGAGAGGTGCGGAGTCATTCAGAAAAGAGGGAGAGCTCAGGAAAATTATTTAGTTGGTGTCCTCCCCCTCTCAGCTCTAGACCCCAGATCAATCCCCATCCCGTTTTCCTAAGTAGGAGCCACAGGAGCCACTATGGCCATAAAGGGGTAAAAATCCTCTTTCTTTCCTCCTCATTTTCCCCTCCTCATCTCCAGCTAAATAGCTGCCCACTCTCCCTCCCTCTTCCCCCCCATGCTCCCCCCACTAAGTCTGTAGCAGTGGAGCTGTGTTTCACAGCTGCTTTATAACTCTTTTGATTTAAGGCTAGTTTACATGTGAGAAGTGACCAGTCTGATTATACCAGTGTCATTCCAGCAGCATAGGTATATGGTAAAATTCCTCATGTGGCTACTATGACTCAAGAAGAGGTTTTTTTCCTCTCTGCTGTTTCCTCTGCACTCTCCCTTCTCCTCCTCTGCCCCTGTGCAACTTTGACAGCGACATAAGCTATCACAGAGGAGAAAAAAGCAACTCCAACCCCACATTCTTACTCTGGAAGCAGCATATCCATATGGGGAGTGTTATCCATTTAATTATACCACCAGATCTCTGCTGGGAATTTTTCCTGCATAGACAAGTCTTAGGTCTTTTTGGTAGATTGTCTTCCAGCCGAGGAAGAAAATTGTGCCTTCCTGCCAAAATGCCAGATGAGAATATCTGACACTTTGGAATAGGCAGGACTTTTCCTTGCCTAATCTCTGGATTAGAAGCCATGTGAGAAACGACCCGCGGCTCTTTTGGAGGGGGGATTGCCTCTAAATTCTCCAGCAGCTCAGAGTATCATACCCTCAAAACATTAATTAGGAAAGCAGGCAGAGACAGCCTAGAGCCAGGATGCAGGGGAGCCAGTCCCAAACTAAGCAGCTGCCAGGGTTCAGTAAAAGCAGCAGGATACTTAGTGTCCAGGTTTTTTCCTTTCTAACCTTTGATTCCAGAAGGGAAAACTTAGATGGTTCCCTCTGTAGAGATCACTTTGCTTCCCAAACATAGAGAATCAGTCAGCTTTGCCAGCTCCTCCCTGTAGGAAGGTATGTCTGTATCCCTCTAGTTTCTACCCTTGGGAAAGGGAGGAGTTGGGGTGGCCACGTAAGATGCCTGGCCTGATTTTAATGCCTCCCTCAGGAAACTAGGCGATGGCAGGACGGTGGTCTTTTATGAATCCCAGGTGCCTGGGTGGGAATCTGCTGTTAATTCAGGAGAGATTTCTATTGGGAAAGGAGCTTTCCTGGCTTGGCCATGCTCCCTCCTGTGGTCCCGGCTCTCTTATTCTGGCTGGCTGACCTTTAGTGCCCCTTCCTACATGGAGGCAGTGGCACGAGCCGGGGGACATGTCGTTTGGGCAGGTTCCCAGGAGGCCAGTGGATGGCGGCAGCATGCCCTCCCGCTGCTCACATCCCACATGCTTGGCACCCTCAGGGTTTAGCCCAGTCGCGCGCTTGGGCTCAGGCCTGACAAAGGGCTGCAAGCACGTGGCTGTCATGATGGAGATGGAAATGGGTGATTCAGGGTTCAGTGACCTGTCTCATTAGGGTCAGTCCTGCCTGCTCCTTTCATCATGCATACCTGATCGGGCAGGCTGTCGCTCAGCCAGGGCAAACAAGTGTGTGCAGAGGGAATGTTGTGTCATGGTTACAGGAGGGAGCCGGGAGCCAGGCTGAGCCAACTTGCTGCTTAAAACTTCCTCTCTGCATGCCAGTGGCCTCAGCTCAGAGGATTGTCTTGCCATGCCTCAGTTTGCCTGTGGGTGGAAAGCAGGAGAGGGATAAGCAGCCGTGGGACAGGATGTCTAACTGGAAGCACACCACTCAACTCCTGTCTGCTGATCTCCAAGTGTGTTGTTGGTCTTGCCATGTCCCAGCCTGAAAGGTGAGGCAGGGGGAGATAAGGAGGCAGACTGGAGGAATCCCCCCATGGATCTTCATGTTGTTCCTCCAGTGATCCCTAGTGGGGTGACACAAAGAGGCAGGATATTGGGAGAAGCCTAGTGATTTACAATAAACCATTTCAGACTATATTTCTCTCTCACCTCTTTGTTCATTCACAAGTTTTCCTTTATTGTTGTCTGCTTATGCACAAGCCCACCTAAAAACACCTACTAAGAAAACTGAAGGAAAATTAAAATCCTTGCAGCCTGCAAACGATCTCACCAAAGTCACTAGTGGAAAAAAAGACTGGCTTTCAAATCTTCTACTTTACTTTCTGCACCCTGTCCACCATTCACCTCCTCTCCCCACAATGATCAGACCCCCTCCCTCTCAGGCTATGACTCAGTGGGGTCAGAGTGGGCTCTTCTTGGTGCCCAGGGCTCAGCTGAAAGAACGGCGCCTGCCAGGGAAACTACAGGCTTCAGGTCTTGGTACTGCCATCTTAGCTGTTGTGTTTCAATTCCCTGTACTGATAACCACCAACTTGTTTTGTTTTTCCTTTTTCCTTTCTTGTCCATTGCCGCCTCTCCAAGGAGTTCTCCTCCACTTCCAGCACCACCACTGTCGGCACCGTCACTTCCCGGGTGACCAGGAATGGGGATGCCGTCATGGAGAAGGACTTACTAAATCATGAGGAGCTGGCAGGAGACCGGGGTATGATAGACGATATCTTTGATGAGACCTACCGGGAGAAGGAGGGCCCCAAGCCCCCAGTGCGCTATGTGTGGAGGAATATCATCCTTATGAGCCTGCTGCATCTAGGGGCCATACTCGGGTTGATGCTGATACCTTCTGCAAAGATCCAGACATTGGCATGGGGTAAGCACATTCCTCCCCTTGTTTTTTGGCATCTGCAAACCCCGTTGTTGGGTGGTATTTTTTTCCTCCAGGCCCACAGACTTGGGGAGAAGAAAGAAGGAAGTGGAGGTCTTCTGAAAAGAAGCTACTCAACCAGCTTCATAGCAAGCTGTGGGAGGGCTTGTGAGTGTCTCTTGTAAGGTCATGTATGAGAGGAAAGGATGTCGCAGGGGACTGCTTGGTCACTTAAAGATCAAACTTGATTCACAGGCTTCAGGCTTGGAAGTAGCCCACACTCGAATGTGCAGCCACTTCTGGGGTGAAGCACAGAAAATGTTTGACAGAGTACAGAAAGTTAGGAGGAAAGGTGCTAGCAAGAGCACTTTAAGGGGTGGCTGGGGAGGCAAGGGCATTACTTGGCATGAGGCTGCTGCCCAAAGACAAGAACCATTCCTATCCTTACCAAGGAAAAATAAATCCTGGAGAGCCTCCATGTGTGCGTGAAGGGAAAGAGACAAAATACAGTTATGCTGAAGATAAGTCAAGAGTTAAGTCTGAAGCTCAGGTCTTTTGTTGTTCTTACAAAAGCACAGATTAGCCCCATCATCCCGGAACTGAGCCTGACAACTTTCAAAAATTAAATAAGCATCTCTCCAGGCAGCAAATTCCAATGGAAAGCACAACCCAGCAGAAGGTAGCTAGGCGAAGCTTCCCTTTCTCAGAGACCTTGCTCTGGGTAGGAACCAAACTTCTTGAAAGGCAGCTGGGCCCAGGGCCTAAGCTGCAGGGGAGCCTGGCTTTCCACAAGCCTTTGTGCGGACCTCTGGAGGAGTCAAGAAGCCAAATGACTTCCAGTGGGGACGTCAAGAGACTGCATCCAGCCTCTGCCTTCCTGTGAAACAGAGCATCCTGAAACAAAAAGCAACACTCTAATTTGAGACCTACTGGCATGGTTTTTGGCTTCAGCGATGCTCCTGTAAAGTGCTTGTCTAGGAGCAGGGTCCTGGCCAGCCCAGCTGTTGACAGGCCCTGGAGAGATCCACCTGGTCTCTCACGCTCTCAAAGTTTGTCTTCCTGATGGCTGTGAGCAACAAGCATCACAGCTGGACTGGGGAAGAGATGGCTTCCTGGACGGCCAGGCTGACTCTGTCCTTCCTGGACCACCTCAGTTTCTCACAGGCAGAGGCCTGGGGGATGAGCATCACTGGAGGCCACAGGACTCAATCAGAGGCTGGCCATGGCATCTGCAAAAGCAGAGGCACTGACAGGTTCCCTGTGTAGCCAGCATCGTCTTTCAAGTGGCCCTTATGAAGACTTTGCTGGGCCTTTCCCTTGTGAAAACTTGACAGGCTGCATTTTACCCTGGGGTAGCAGGGCTGGGCAGAACATGCAGCCTCAGCATGACCTTGGAGGAGCATTTCAGGATTCTCAGTCCTGCTCTGTGTGTCCCATCCCAGGGTTTTCAGCTGGAGTTTTAGCAGGGGCTACTGGCTTCTCTCGCTCACTGAGCTGACAGCCTGGGTTGATATCCCAGCCAGATATCCTCAGGGCATTGGGGCAAGGAGGAAGGAAAAGTTGATTTGGGTTTACTGCTTTCAATTCAAGCTGCTGAGATGCACTGTGATTTCCAAATCTATCCAACCCTTCTCCTCTGAGCTCCCCTGAGATACTTAAGTGGGCTCAAGCATCTTGATCCAGAAGGTTATAGCTGCTTTGCATTCTGCTAAGCCTCACCTTACCCCAAAATGGTCTCTGAGGCAGTATCATTGCAACCGTGTGCCTGTTCGGGATGTCTGTATGGCATCCCATGGGAATCTGCCTTTTTACCTGATGCCAGTCCTTCCTGCTCCCTTAGTCAACTCATGTGAAGTGCCAGTTGCTCTCCTGCCACTGTGAGGCACTGCGAGATTCCTTGGTGGCTTCTGGAGTGACAGATGCTCTGGGAATGGGAGAAGGACACGGAGCGTGGGGCAACTGCACTGTTTTGGACTGGCTGAATATCCATTCTGCCTTACCATAGCTGGAGCAGTTCCACAGAGCTCCCTGTCCTGCATCCCTGGCGCTTGTTCTGGGAAAGGACCACTCTTCCCTGCACCCTGCAGGCAAGTCAGAGCTTTCCCTTATAGTCCATTCTCCTCCAGTGCAGACTGGAGCTGGGATACTCTGATCCTCCACAGGTCTGGCTTCTCAGCAAGGCTCCTTGGTCCTTCTTGCCTTGCCCTTTTCTCAGTTCATACCTTTCTTTAGCATATACAAGACATCTGTGGCTGTCATCTCAGTGACTTGCTGTTATTTTCCCAGCACCTCCTGGTAGCAAGGAGAGGACTACATTTCCCATTTTACACACAAGGATAGAGCAGCAGAGACTTAAGTTGTTCCTGGTAATACACTATGGGCTTATGGCAAAGCAGCTCTCTCAGGAGCTACTGGGGTTTTTGCTTGTTTCTTTGTTTGTTTTTTGTATCATTCCTTCCTTAGTCTGTGTACATATAATACAAAATTAACATGGCCCCAGATGTTCTCTGCTGTGATGCTACAGGCAGCTGTGGTGCCTGGTAGCTGATCTACCTTCTATATTTTATTAAAAGGAGCACTCCCCTGCTTATAGCCTCTTCATCTAGACCACCGTCTCCTTGATGTTCCTGTCCCTCTGAAACCAGTTATGTTGGTGACTGTGTCCTCTTTTGTTTTCATTTCTCTGTGTGCTAATTCCTCTTTGTCTCTCAAGCTCTCCAGCCCGGACTTCACCATTGTTTGCTGTTCTGTGTTGCTGTGTGCATTGTATCCCCTGATCTCGTTCTGGTACAGAGCTTCCCAGAACGAGCCAGGATTGTTGATCAGGTTAGAGCTCACCATAACAAGAGCTCTCCAAGCCCTTCCAGCACTATGGCTTTCTAGCCAGCTCCTCTTTTATTTACTGTCTCCTCCACTGCACTTGACGAAGTCTTGCACAGTCTTTTCAGGGATCATGGGCAAATTTTGCATCATTTGCCAAATGGCATAGAGATTGAGTCTGGAAGGGCAGGAAGCAAGGGTGATTGACAGTTTCTTCTCTAGCTGCTCTGAGCCTCCCTGGAAATGCAATTTGCAAGTTGTCTTCCTGGCCCTCAGGTGCAGCAGACCGATGACATTTGTGTTAACCCCTGTTGGCCTGGTTAACAATGTCCATAAAACAGTAATGCTTTCTCTCAATGTGGTGTTCTGACGATACCCCAGCTCCCTGCAGTGCCAGCAGCAGCAGCAACATGGGATGATACCATTTTTTGTTGCTGCTGCTTTGGACCAAGAAGAACCTTACTGAATAGTTTAGGCAATTCTGACAGCCTGAAAACTTCATCCAGTGCTGCCCCCAGAGATTTGTCCAGCAAAATATTTATGGAAGTGTTTTGTTGCTTTCCCATCAAGACAGCTGGCAACACCTCTCCACGTAGTGTCCTTCCAGGCTTAACTACCAGGTGGCATGCTTCTCCTGCGAGCACGGAAGGGTACTTCTGATATTGTCAGATAGGGAAGTCAGGTTTTAGCAACAGTAGGTCCTATTGTTCCTCTTATGCAGCCTGCACACCTTTCCTTGCTCTTGGTATCTTTCTCCTGAGAGCAGCATGACCCACCTGGTGAGCAAGGGCTGGGAGGCAAGGAGGAAACAGTCTAAAGCTGTAGTTTTTTCTTGCACTGAGCAGAAACTCAAGGACACCTGCTGGAGCAGGGACACCTCTTCATGTAAACATTCTTGGTGTTGACTGCAGGTGACAAGGCCTTTAGCACATTCCTGGCTTCCCATCATAACTTGAGGTTTGAGTCTGGCCCTGAAGAGGTAAAGGCTAGTGAGTCATATAGACATAACAATCCATAATGTTTTGGGGTTAATTTTTGGAGCACTGAGTGCATATTACTGCCAGTGGTCATAATTCTTTGTATTCCAGTTGAAAGGGTCATTTGGAACATCACCTGTAAGCTGACAGTCCTTTGGATCTTGGATACTTCAACGCATGGTGTGGAAGATGACTTTGAAACCTCAGCTGATAGAGTCCCTAAATCCTTCAGTTTGAGGCAGCTTCACAAGGCATCTGTGGAAATCTGCACTACTTTATTTCATCTTTTCTATTCTCTTTCCAGTTTCATTCTTAGTGGATGATCTTGGAGGAGATTGTACCTGTTTGTGGCATGAATCCTCTGAATCATTAGGGTGCTATATTCTGTTACCAGGCTTTTCAATCTTACTGTCCATATCCTGTCACTGTCATAAAAACTCATAGATATGGCTGATGGAGCTAACAAGCCCCAAGTAAGGTTTGGGTTTCTGTGGGGCCAAGTGCATAGAGGGAGATCAGCTCCTTTCCCACAGAAAGTGTCTGCTCCTTAGGTAAACTATGGATGCTGTATATGGGCAAAAGGCAATGCAGTATGGGATTATAATTAGACAGTTGTGCCTATTGTAGTGACCTGGGATACAGCTCCAAGAGAAGTCAACATGAGCTGCTGAGGTTCATGGGCCTTGGATGAAGGCCATGACTGTTCTATACCCCACCAAAACCAATGGGTACTCTTCCAAATTTTTAACAAAAGCTTTCAGTCAAGGCTACCTGAAAGCAAGTACTGGGTTGTCTGGTTTCTGGGTCTGTTGGTGTCCCCACTACATCTCTTTTGTGATTCTTTGTGCTTGCTGATATGTCTTCATTGCTGTGTCATCTTTTCCCAAGGGGGATATCCACAGGTAAATTCTGAGAATTGCCTATATAAAAGAGATACAGATGAGCTTCCTTCTTGCAAATCTTAAATACCACAGTCCTCAGCCAGAGTCATCTTCCTGGAGGCGTCTTTTACCAATAAATTCCTAGTTACCATGTGAGGATTCACTAGGGACGGAAGCTTGAACTCATCTAACCTGGCATTTACTTTCTAGTGCCACTGAAGATCATGAAAGATTGCAAAGTTCATTTCTGTCCCCAGTGCACTGTTAACTCAGGCCTACTTGCCCCTCAGTGGAGAGGTAGGCTCTTTCCCCAGCAATTTGCCCCCTACATACATTGCAAGTTGATGTTGTTTTCCACAGACTCCCTGTCTGTTGTTTCTCATAGAGTTTGCACAGGTTGAAAGTTAAATCGAGACTCCTGGGTGCTGCTCTCAGCTCTGCCATAAACTGCTTCTCACCCTTGGAAATCCAGCTCAGTTAGAGGTGTGCACCGTAGGTATAAAGTTGCCCAGAGTTTTTATGAAATGTGGTTTGCAGAGTATTGCAGCTTATGTTCAATAGAGAATAGTGCTAAGTTACACTTCTGCCGCCTGTAGGAAGTGTCTGAAACATCCAGGAGTGGGTTTTGTTGTTATTGCAGTATCTGGGGCCAGAGAGGTTCTGCAAATCAGAGTCATGTGTTAGGTGCTTTTTCAAGGTTTGCTCTTCTGTATGAATCTGTAGGGATAGTGACTGATTTAAAATGAGTCTTAAAATCTAAAACTGGTCATGAGCTGGCTCCTAACTTTCAAGTCAGCATCATGGGACTGGGTGAGACCTTCAAGGTGTCCAGAACAAGCACTTTCTTGTCAGTAAGGCCAAAGGGACACCTGAACCAAACATCCTGCTCCACCATCCCTCCCTTCTCCCCTTCCAGGTTTGGCCAGCCTTATGAGCTTTGCTCAGCTCCATTGTCTTGCAAAGGCTGGATCCTGCTGCATTTGCATGCATTTTCATCCCTCTTCATGCCTTATAAATCAGCTATGACCAGTGACTGCTTGGGTCCTCCGAGAGACAGCAGAAGTCCTGGGAGACACGAGGCAGAGGTCTGCAGCTTCAAGGCTTGCACTGCATTCGGCAGCAGGCGGGAAGCCAAGGGAGAAGTTGAAGATGGGAAGTCACAGTCAGATCAGCAGACAGGGAAGGTCTCTGTTATACAGTGGGATTGGAGTGAGAAGGGTTCATGCAAGTTTAAGGGGCCAGAAGAGGATGTTAAATCAGCTGAGACACAGCTTTTAGCGGATAAGAGACTAGGTTTGGAATGGAGAAAAACGAAAAGTAGGTAACAGAAAGAAGAGGGAGCAGGAGATGACAGGAAATAAAACCTGGATTATTTTGAATGAAAAAATAGGGTGATAGTGCCTTGCACAACTCTTATCTCTGTTTCCAGACAAGTTTCTATCAGAGTATCTATTTTCTGGGTTCAAGATAAGCTTGATTAGAGCTATTTGGCTGGACTGAATGGTATTGTCAAGCATACCAGTGGTTCCAATCCACAGGTTTACATGTAAGAATAAGGAGCTGTTTTCATGATTGAGCCAATTGGCCGAAACCTGCAAATTTGTACCAAGGAACGAGTTTCCCCTGGTAAACTGGGAAGAAGGTGTCCTTTTCCCCAGGGAACTGAAGGTGGATCAGTTGACCTGTGCACAAATGTGCACCCTTTCCTCTCAGCATCTGAGCTTGCAGGGTAAACCATCTGTTTGTCTGTCTTTCTGCCAAGCATCCTGACCCTTTCTTCCTAGAGAAAGAGTTAATTTTCAGGTCAGATTTTCTTCTTGTCCCCAGCTTCCTAGTGTAATGCTGCTATGACCTTCTTGAGTTCTTTTCTCCATTTTAGTTCTATGACTAGATACTGGAACCCAGGTTAAATTCCAGAGGTCCCAGGAAGACATGTGGGAACACACAAACTAGGGCAGACATAAACACATGATCCAGAGTGAAAAGGATGTGCTTTTTTACTAGCTGTCAGAGGGGAAAGGAATTCCTTCTGACCTGTGTGGAGAGGGAACACATGAAGCAGCCTCAAGGCTCAACTGGGTCCAGCAATGTCTGCCTCTGCCATGGGCATGACTTGCAATGAGTTGTTGACCTTAGAGTTTCCTTCCATAAATGACCCAGGAGCTGAGCAGAGGTAGGAATCAAAAAGACCCTGGGAACAGGAGCCTCTAGGCAGATTTTAAGTCAGTGGTGGAGCTGAAGGTAAAGCCCAGGCTACAGTGGGATGGTAGGTTAGATCTTTTTCTAGCCAACTTCTGCTCAGAAAAGGAGCAGAAGAGAAGCCTAACCCTGGCCTTGAGCTGTCCCCCTGAAGAACGGTAAGATCATCTACTACCTCTAGGTGAAAAAAATGCAGAAGAGATTGAGTGAGGAGCAGTGAGTTAGGAAAGCAAGACCCTTTATTATTCAGGGTGGTAGGACTGCAGAGCTGTTACCACAGGGCTATATGGAAGCAGTCGTTCTATACAATTTTGACAATCCTGCACCATGACAGATGGCACTATGCTGAACAAGCAACCCTTATTACAAGTCTTGTAATGGTGAGCTGCCTTGTCAGAGGTGAAGAGCTGAAATTATTTCCTCCATGTTGCTTAGGTAGCTTGGGCACTCTCACACTGATTTTTATTGCCCCAGTCTGGGCTCTCCAAGGGTTCCTCTCTTGCTTATATAGCTTTGGGGGAAGGCCTGCCTTTGTGTTGCTCTGCCTGAAACTTTGCTGCAGGCTGACTTGCCCTAAGTGCTCCAACACTGTCTTTTCCTCTCCAGCTCTTCTGTGTTTTCTGGTGAGTGCTCTGGGGATAACAGCTGGATCTCACCGCCTCTGGAGCCATCGGTCCTACAAAGCCACGCTGCCCCTGCGGATCTTCTTGACTATTGCAAATTCCGTGGCCTTCCAGGTAAGCACCTCATCAATCTGCCACTGGTCTTCAGAAGAAAGTGTCCCCTGAATTTGTGTCTCAGGTATGGAGCACAAGCTGATGGAGAGGTTCCTCTCTCCTACTACCTCTTGTTACGAAACAGCCTGCCTTTTTCATCTAATAGAATCTGTCTCGTTTCTTCACCTTGTCACATCAGAGGGTGACTGAGATGAACTGGCTGGGGAGAGGGCTGCTGGCCAAAACCAGGGGTAGGAAAGCTCTTCAAAGCAGGAATGTACCCTTCCCCTCGAGGTGTGGTCTCCCTATGCTTGCTCTAGGTCCTGTGAAAGAGGTGTGGAAGTGCTAAGTGCTCTCTTGGTGTTCAGGCTGCCTCACCCTCCTCTTGCTGCACAGCTGATAAGGGGGGAGACATCTGCACAGCCCAGAGCCAGGCAGTGGAATTTGCTGCTACAGAAAGACCAAGAACTTGTTGAAATTATGCAGTTAGGAGGATGCTTCTCTGGTTCGGAAGAGTGATATTTAGGAATAGTCCTGTTATAAGTCACATCACTGGATTCCAGAGAATCATCCCAGGTCAGTGATGTTTCAAGGAGAGAAGGGTTGGGCCCATTCAGAGTGGCACAAGTGACTGCAGGCAGCTAGTAAGCACCTCAGGATATTGCCTAACCACTCATGAGAGCATTTCACAGTCCACAAAGCAAACAAATAGGGAAGTCCTCAGGGACTGTAGAAAGTAGCAGAGATTGCCCTTTAGAAGTTAGAGTGAAAACCCAGATTGGCTTGGTACAGAAAAATCCTGGTGGTCTCTCGCGTTTGCTGCTGATTCCAGCTACTGGTCAAGCACTCAGCAAGGGAACAGGATTGGTTGCTGTGTATTGGCTAGTCCCACACAAAGACCATCTTCCACAGGGTTATAGGGCAGAGGAGGAAAGAATTTGCTGACCTATTGCTGTAGGGGATAGGAATAGACAAAGATGAGATAGGCAGATAATTTCAGTTTCAATAGGAACTAATCCAAAGTTTGACTGAAAATTCAGTACCGTTCCCTGTGGATTTTTTTTTTTTAATAGTTACTTTCAATGAGATCAAGAGAATGTTTATTTTCAATTTACCTCATTCCTGTTAGTAGCAGCAGCATTAAGATCAGACTGATAGCTTTCAAGGCCAGAGAAGACTATATAGAGTACCTTATCTGAGGTCCTCCAGAAACTGCCTGTTGGCTGCTCAGAGACCTATGGCTTGTGATTTCAGTGAATCCAGGAATTCTGCCCCTAGTCGCCTCCTCCACCAGCAAGACCAGGCAGCTGCAGCACAGCAGAAGCTCTGCTCACAGCCTGTAGCTGGAAACTCCCAAGGAAGGAGGTGTTATCCTAGGCTTTACTTACTGGTCTCAGAAAGCCATGTTTTTCAGACAAGGTTGCAGTTTAGAGGTGGTCCTGAAATAAGATCTGTAGAAAAGATATGTGCTAAAGTTTGGGTCAAGATTCTGACTCTTCAACTTTGAGACCCCTGGTTTTTGGTTGTACATAGGCTATGGTGGATGAGGTGCTCCAGCTGAGGTACTTGGTCTCTCTCCAAATTTGTGCCTCCTACCCCCAGCAGAAGGATTTCCAGGAGACAGCGAAAGCCTCCCCAGATGTGTAAACTCAAGCTCTCTCAGCGTTCAGCCTGGGATTTCTCACATTATATGATGCTGTGTAGGGTGTGTGATGTGAGAGAGGCTTTGGGTCACAGGTGAAACATTTCCCGCATAAGTACTGGCTGTGCTTCTCTGCTTACTGGATAGGGAAGGCTGCTGGGCCACCCCCTTCTGAGGGGATCCTGAGTGATCAAGCTCCGGCTAACATCAGTGAGGGCTGGTGATACTTGGAGGGGCTCCGGATTTGGCTGGAAGGAAGGCAGCAGTTCCCAGTGTTTAGGAACAAGTGGGAGTTGAGTCCTGGCCCATGTCTATCACTGCCTTATTGCATGGCCCGCAGGTAAATCCTTTTATCTTAGTTGAAGGAGGAGTGGTTACAGCACTTGAGAGGGACTTGAGGAGTTGTGTCTCTGCTACAAGCTCCCTGTGTGGATAAGTCACTTGGTCTTTCCAGGCAAGAAATAGGGATAATTATACTGCTTCCCTACCTTCAAATTGTTTTGAGGAGAAGTCCTATGTCCTTATGAGATTAAGGAGCATCTTGTGCAATACAGGTGATAGAGGTATGTTTGGATCTCTTGTTTCATGTTTTCTAGGATGGTATAATACATAGCTTTAAGCACATCAAAATCTTGGTGTAAAGGAATGAGTACAGACCAAAACAATCATTTCTTAATACAAATGATGAAAACTCTGACATTTTCCAAACTGTATTGATTTTGCAGCTTAAACAGAATGATTATGGGGCTGGAGGGGGTATTTTTTATAATTGTCATTGAAATGGGGTGTTTATTTCTAAAGAGGGGCCTTCGTTTTAAGACCATTTGATTTCCAAGGGAAAAAAAAGTTTAAAAAAACTCCTCCCTGAGTTAAACAGATCTGATTTGGCAATCCCAAGAGAAGCAAGGCAGGTTGACCCATGGAAAATGTCAGGACAGAGGGAAGGGACAGGTTGATCAATCCCAGCTGGCACTATGTAGGGACTGGGACAAGTGGCCAACAAGAGCTGAGCATGTGAGGGAGGAGGCACCGACTGACCTATGCAGGCTAGCTATTACAGGGATGGGTAAACAGGCTAACTGATCAGAGCCTTTGATGCTGTAGAGGATATGCAAACCAAAGCCTTAAGTTAACCAATTAAAAAAAGAGAAAAGGTGACCCACCAGAGAAGCAGATTTCAAAGAAAATTGAAGTGGTTGAGCAAAGGAGATCCAGCCTCTGTTTTAAAAGCAAAAGCCCCAAATTCTAAAGAAAGATAAAATTACTGATATGGGTTCAGGTCAATGGGATTTATGTATCTAAATGTTTTAGGCCTTTTCTTAATTTGAAGATAACATCTCCAGCCCTGGCCCTAAGTTTTTGCTCCTGTTGCCTTGCAGAATGACATCTACGAGTGGGTCCGGGACCACCGTGTCCATCACAAGTTCTCTGAGACAGATGCAGACCCTCACAATGCCATGCGGGGCTTCTTCTTCTCCCACATCGGCTGGCTGCTGGTGCGCAAGCACCCGGATGTCATAGAGAAGGGCCAGAAGCTGGATCTGAGCGACATAAAGGCTGACAAAGTGGTGATGTTCCAGCGGAGGTGAGTGGTGGGGTCAGCCCAGCACAGAGCCATGTGGGATGGAGCAGGGACCCTGCAAATGGGCTGGTGACCCCAAGCGCCTTTGATGGAGCATGAGGGGATTGGGGGCATCATGTGAGAAATGTGAGGCTTTGGTCTGCCCAAGGCTTTGCTGTAGGATGAACTGTGAGAATGAGCTGTGCCTCTCCTATAGGAAGTATTTAGGATCTAGTGCTACCTCCAGCCCTCCCACACCCCTTTCCTGCCCACCTACCCTGTAGAATCTTGCCAGAGGTGGGCTGAGCTTCCCACCACAAAGTATCTCCATGCCTGCCTGCCCACAGCCCAGCTGCTGCTCTGGCTGCCCCAGAGCCCACCCATGGGTGCATCCAGGCCATCCTTGGAGATGTGGTACACCTTCCAGGCCATGTCTCTGCCCCTCTCCCATCATTCTCCTGAAAACTGGTGAAAGAGGAGTTGAAAATGGGGACATGAGAGAGGCAGTAACTGGGAAGGACAGTCTTCATTCACTGATGCCTCTTGGATGGAGTATCTCTCAGCTGACTGGGGCTATACTGAGACTGATCCCCAAAGGAAGTGAGCCTGTCACCAGGGCTGCAGGGATAGAGGACTGAACTCATATAGCAAACACCCTCACTCGGGAGATCTCTAGTTCAGTCCCAGTCGAACCAAGCAAGGTTTATGGCTTCCCTCCTTTTTTTGCCTGGGATTTTTCTTGTAGGTCATCAGAGTGGTTCCTCTACTCCCATCCCTCTAGTGTGAGAGACTCCACATGCTCATCTGTTTGATGGCATAAGTGTCCCCTGGTTGCACTTTTTGATGGGATATACTGGTAGGCAGAGTCAAGTCTGCAAGGAGGCGTTGCAGCACTGGGCCAGTGCCAGAGAAGGGACGTTCTGTGGGACTCTGCAAGCATGGGGTTGCCTTTATGGGGACCAACATAGCTGAGAAACAAATGGCAGATGGGGCCAAAAGCAACAGTTGTAGTCTGGACTCATGGTGATGGGGACATTGTTTTGTGCATGTGTGAGACTGAGACAGGGAGAGCAGGAGTTCAGTTTGAGTATCCTGCCCAGTGATAAGACTTGGGAGTCTCCAGACATGGCTTCTGCACATCCAGGGCAAAAGATGCAGGGCCCAGAGGTGAGGTATTTCTGCTCTTGATTTTCCCTGTATAGCAGAGCATGAATCCTCCAAAGGCAGGCCTGAACTAGCCTTTCCTGTCCTGCCTCTGCCACTGAACGCTTCCCTCCTGGTTTCTTCCTTTCCAGATACTACAAGCCCTCGGTGGTGTTGCTGTGCTTCACAATGCCTACTGTAGTGCCCTGGTACTTCTGGGATGAATCCATTATCATCAGCTTCTTCATTCCAACCATCCTGCGCTACACCATAGGGCTCAATGCCACCTGGTTAGTGAACAGTGCTGCTCACATGTTTGGCAACCGGCCATATGATCAGAACATCAACCCACGGGAGAACCCCTTGGTCAGCCTGGGGGCCCTAGGTACGTTCAGCATCTGTGTCTTTTGCTTCGGGTAGACTGAAGAGTTGGGACTGCCCCTTGGGGCTACAGCTGCTTCTAGGAATTTCTGTGAATCCAGGTGTTCTCATTTCCCCCTGCACCCTTCCCTTCCAGCCTTTACATCTGGGGGTGTTTCCCAGGCTGGCCAGTGAGTACATAAGAGCAATGGGGTTATCAGCTCCCACCAACCTCTCTCCAGGCTGAAAAGGACTCTGCTACACTTAGCACCTCCTTATCTCAATAGCAGTGTTTTATTTACCTTGCCTAAAGATCTCTGTCCCATTCACCAGATTGAAAAACGTGTACTGCAGTCTCTGCTTATCTTTCTTACATTTTTCAACTTGAAAACCAGCAGATGCATGTTTGGACGTGTTCTCAGGGCAGCTGGTGATTTTGGAGGTACTTGAGGATGAGACAAGCCAGATCATCTCATGTGTTTTCCTGAAATTTTGGGGACCTAGGAGAGTACATCCCAGGGTCAGCATTTGCCCTGATCTGTTCTCTCAAGCCCAGATCCTCAGCTGGTTTGCATCACTGTATGTCACTGGGGCTGCACTGATTTCTACCTCCAAAGGATCTGCTCCTGGGATTTTAGTAGGGAGGGATTTGAACTGCAGAGACTCAGGGGGATTGGAGCAGGAGTCCAGGCAATGTTATTAAAGGGGTGAGCACTGAAGCCAGCATTGGCAGTGTCCAGAGCAGAGGGTGGCTGACTGGCGTAGATCACTTAATAGAGATCTGTCTGGATTATTCCCATCTGGAAATGCCCTTTGGATTTGGCATTAGGACTGCCAGTGTTGTAGGAGTATTGATTGGTCTGGCTTGTTGGGGACCTGCTGCAGGTCTAGCTGGAAGCTCAACCAATGCTAGAAGGTTTCTCATGGTGGCAAAGGAAAAGTCGTTAGGATTCCCCTGGTATTTTGGTGTAGTCAGTGAGCCAGAGCCTTTCTCAGTTCCTCACCACAATGCTTGTTTTCCTTTGAAGCATGATAGGTCCTGCCATTGCCTCATTTGGGCCAGCCCAAGCATGCTGGTCCACACCCAAATGAGAAGGGGTAGATTGTAGAGAGCTGAAAGTGGGCTAAAGAGGAGCCTGGACTCACTCCAGAGCCTGTTTCAGGAATGTGGTGCTCTGGGCCAAGATTAAGGGGCCATCACCTAGAGCTCTGCAACATCCTCTCCCTGGTCGTGTTTTGCAGGAGAAGGCTTCCACAACTACCACCACACCTTCCCCTATGACTACTCCACCAGTGAGTTTGGCTGGCGCTTCAACTTAACCACAGCCTTCATTGACCTCATGTGCCTCCTGGGGCTGGCCAGCGATCGCAAGAAGGTCTCCAAGGAGGTCATCCTGGCTCGGAAACTGCGGACTGGAGATGGGAGTCACAAGAGTGGCTGAGTTCCTGCTCCCCTTCACACACACATCCACACCTCTCCTTTCCTCTTTTTTCTCCCTTTCTCCCTTCCTGACCCCTCAGAACACGCTGGACAAAGGTTTAATGTTTCGTTTACTAACTACTGAATAACGCTACCAGTTTGCTTAAGATAACGATAATGACTTTTAACCCCCCTCCCACACTGTATTTTACATGATGTATTTACGATCTAGGACTCTGCCTTTGTAATGCAAGGCCACCTCTTTCCCTCCTCCGCTTTTCTTCTCCATTCTTTCTCTCCAGCCCCTTTACCCTGTCTCCCACTTCGCATTGTCCCGGTCTCTCCCTGGCAGAGGAGCTGGTAGGAAGCAGCCCAGGGAGGCCCATCGTAGCTGGTTATGTACCATGGAGTTAAAGGAAGCCTGTACCATCCAGCTGAAGAGTTGAGCCAAAGTCAGTGACCCTCTCCCCACCACCTTCCCCCCAAAATTTCTTCCTCTGTCCCTGCTCCTTTCTCAGGGGCTGCTGAGAGATGTGGCATGGCAAAACTGCTCTCCCTGGGAAAAGCAGCCCCATCCCCTTCCCCTGCCATTGGAAAGAGAGTTGTCTCTTTCCAAGATGTCTCTTGGGAAGTGTTCTCCTCCCCCTCCCAACTGCACAGCCTCTCTGGCTGAGGAGAGGAGAGCCCTCAGACTCTCTCAGAGCTCCAGCCAGGTCCACCAGTAGCCAGGAGGGACTGGTGGTGGCAACAGGCACTGGACAGGGAGCCTTGGTGGCCTTACTACCTCCTGCCTCTGGCATCACAGCCTCCCTCCCTGCACTGCCTGCCGTGCCCTGTGCCACGAGAAACTGAAGGCAGAGCCTGGCTCCAGGCTCTGTGGCCTCTTTGGAGATCCACAGTGAAGAGGGAGACAGAGGGTTGTGCTACTGTCTGCTGTGGAGCGGCACCAGCCTGGGTTGGTTTTGTTTGCCATCACTGCTGAGATTTGTGCCAGCAAATGGGACTTTGACAAAATGGAGAGAGGGAGATAGATGTAAACCAAAGCTCCACCAGTGAATTAAGTTGCTTTACATGCTGGAAGAACAGGGTCTCCGTGGGGTAGCAGGCAGATGTCCTGATGTCCATGCCTGTCCTGCAGATCCACATCCTGTGCTGAGCACAGGGATGGAGCAAGGGAGTGCCTGCAGGCATAGGGAGGTGTGAGGGTGTCCACAGGAGCAGGTCTCCATCCTGGGTGGCTCTGCTTGTTTGATTAACAAGTGCCTGAGAAACACCAAAGTAGGGCCAGGCAGAACAGGGGTCTGGAGGGAGTCAAGACCTCGAAGGCAAGACACTGCTGCCACTGTAGACCACCTGCAGGCTTTCCGCCCAGGGTCCACCAGGGTGGTTTGCCATTCCCTGTTCCTCTGAGAGAGCAGGAGGGGGAGGCAAAAGCAGCTCCTTGTTAGTCCTTTAGCTTGCCTCCCAGCCCCCTCAGTGAGCCAACCCTGGCAAGACAGGCAGTGAGGGCGGCTGAGCCTGCGGAAAGGTTAGTTATATCACCAGACCAATGTGGGCACACAGCTGGAGGGTGTGCTGCGGAAAAAAATCCTTGTGGGTGTTGTTTCCTGCAAGTTGCAGAAATTGCAGCTTGAGTTCAGGCAGTGGGTTGGGTTCTGGGCATCACGGCCTTGAGCCCCTCACTGGGCTCAGTGTCCTTTTTTCTCCCTTAACTCTCCCCATTATTATTAATTTTTATTATTAGTTGTAGCAATAGTATTGGTTTTGTTGCTTAAATGCATCAAACAGAGCTGGAGGAAAGCACAAGAGGTGGCCAGAACGAGTATGTTGAAGTGGGGTTTACAGCATATCCCTTATTCAGGCAGGCCAGGGAGGGCAGAGACAGAGCAGATAACAGCTTCCTTGCCTCAGCTCTGCCATGCAGCAGCCAGGCAAGCTTCACAGGAGCGAGTCTCTGCAGCATTGCTTTCTCCTGCTGCTGTGAAACTCGCCAGGAGCCAGGACAGCATGCTTGTTACTCAGAGCAGTCCTTCTCTTCTCCTTTCCCCTCCCTGCCACCATCATGGCCTTGTTGCTCAGCAGTGGGACACTTCAAGGTTTTGAGCCATCGGGAGTGACATGGTCTTCAGCCAAGAGGTACAGCAGGGAGGACTGGAGAAGGAAGCCCTTCGGCTCCCAGTGTAAGGAAACAGCATCCTTCCCACTCCAAGGCTCGTGACTGCCTAGGGGCTGGCTGGGGCAGAGGGGGTTGTGGCTAGAATTGTATCCTACCATTTAAAAAATAGAAAAAGCCCTCCAAAAAAGGAGAAACACTGTTAGCTCTGTAATTGCGGGCTGACTTTGCTCTAGTCTAAACTCCTCTCAACTCCTAGAAGCCTCCAGAGAGGAAGAATTTGCTCCAGCCAGTAATTTGAAAGGGGTGTGGAGAGTGGAGAAGGTGAGGAGAATGATTTCCTTGCTCCTGGTACCTTTAACATGTTGTGTGACATACCTTACGGTAGACAAGTGTGCAGTGACAGGCTGCAATATTTCACATCCTCAGCAGACAAGCAGGGTTGGACATCAAGGGTTCCTTTCGAATTTCAAGTGCTGATTTGGGCCCACAACCTGGAATTAGGGTGGAAGCTGAGGAGCAGTAACCAAACAGTCCTGGTGTTTGCCCAGTCGCTTCAAAGGTAGATTGGCAAATATCTCTGGGTGCCTTAAATCTTTCTTTAATATACATAGGAGTATTGACAGCTATTTGCCGTATTTTTTTTCTTTTTTTTTTTTTTCCTGAATTATGAACATTTGAGGGGTTTCTTAATTATTTAATTGCCTACATTGAACTGTGGGTGCAGGTGATTTTGAATGTATTTGAGTTAGAATTTTTGTTAGATTAAGAAACAGATGCAACACTTCAAGTAGATCTTTGTTTGAGATATATATATATATATATACACACCTATAAATATATATATATTTTTGGTGGCATGTTTGTATACTGGATGCGTCGTCTGTATGTTTTAGCTTAAATGAGTCTGTGAGAAGTTGAAGCAGAGAAGGCAGCAGTGGGACCTCCTGGCTAGAACAGCTGCTCTCCTGAGACCTATTCTAGTTTAACTGCTCACTCACCACATGATCTGGGACAAAGTCACGTAAAACTCTCTGTGCCTCAGTTTCCCTATGGGTAACAGTGGGTTGCACCCTGCTTTCCAGGGTGTGGTGAGGCTTGCTGCTGACCGGCCAAGTGTGGAGGAGGAAGGTGTACATACCACACGCACACCACTGCTGACAGAAGCATGGACTGATTTGTTTTCCAAAACCATTCCCAGCCCCACTGGTATTGTGAAGAGCAGATGTCCAAGTGTTGGGTGTTCAGGGAAGGACTTGAAAGTTGAATCTGTACATTGTTTAAGCTCTGTCACTGTTGAAACGTGAGTAGGATATGATTTTTCACAGCTTAGGGATTTCTGCATAGTAGTATCTCTGTTTTGCGTACTGGAAAAGAAAAAACCTTTTTGAAATAATTTCTACTAATATGGAAACAGACATCTGGTTGTGCTGATCTGAAATTTTATTTGTTCATAATAAAAACGTTACTTTCAAACTTGTTGGATTGATGACATGGCAGGCCAGGCTTGGTAAAGCACCTGGTGCTCCACGGGGATGGAGAATGCTGTGTGTTACCTTTTCCAAACCCTCCTCCCTTCCAGGAGAACTACGGAAAAAACCTCTGGCTCTTTAAGCGCCATGAATGAGCAGATTATCATGGCTTTTATACTCCAGCACAGCCCGGCTGTGCACGCCCTGCCAAGGCTGCCCCTGCGCCGCGGGGTTACTGCAGGTTAATTCCAGCTGGGGCCTCTTGCCAGAGCCTTGCGGTTGACAGATACACATGCAGCATAACACGTAATACCAGCAGCCCGTCTCCCCGGCCCTGCATGGCCACCACTGCGTCATGTGAGTTCACTAACCTCAGCAAGGGGGAATTTTCCTCCTGCAATAGTGAGCGTTTTGCAGCTGGAGGGAAGTGAAAGGAGAAAGGGGAAATCCCCAGACCAAATCTCACTTTAATTGATGTTAGCTTTGTTAGCTTTTCCACTTCCCCCCTCAACCACCTTTCAAACATCTGATCATAGTGGCCAATAAGGCCATTTCCACATGGCACCAGCTTGTTCCAAGCAGGAGCCCACAGAGGGGATGCTGCCTTGTTTGCAGCAACTTTACCACCTAGAGCACCCAGGGATCACCAAGCCAGCCCACGTTCGCTGGTGTGGCCAGGCTCTTGCAGCCAGCATGCTGAATTCCTTGGCAAAACTGGCCCATGCTTTGGTTTCCAGCTGTAGCTTCTGCTGCCAGAAAGCCCTTTGGGTGGGAAAGCCAGAGCCAGAGCACTGCAAACCAGGGCGCAGGGGAAAGCGCAGGAGCCTGTGTCTGGAGGTAGAGGAGGGTTACCTGGGAGGAAGGTCAGGGCTCTTTCACAGCTGTGTTCTCCCACCTGGAGGTGCATGACTAGCACAGGCAGTATGATGTGTTGCTGCCCTGAGCTGTGGAAATGTTCTGGTCACAGAAGTACATCCCTGGAAGTGACAGAGAGGTGCTGTTTCTGATAATCTGGTGTGCTTTTGATCCCAAATATGAGCAGAGCCCCTCCTAAAACAAGTGAAACAGAGAAGGCAAATCTTCAAACCTGATTTTTCAGCCAAGCCTAAAAATAAAGTTAATGATCCCTCTGTCTGGATTTCGCTAGAGTGGAACTCAGATCTTGGCGTCTCCCTCTTTGTTAAAGGCTGTTATTAAATCCCCTGCCCAAAATAGCTTTTTCTATACTATCAAGCCCTTCAGCAGTGCCAGCTCAGCATTTTGAGCTTGTTGCCTGGAAGTGTTTCACACGATTATTATTCCCAGCTTCCTATGTAATCTGTGAATTTGTCTTGCAATTCCAATACACCCCAACTTTGCTTCTCTGAAGGTCTCCCACCCATCAGGGAAGGGGAGGGATGGGTTAACACACCAGCCAGCTCTGCTGGGTAGGAGAGGACAGGCAAACAAGTGCCTGCTTGTTCAGAGCCAGTCAGGGAATGAAGAGAGGGCTTCGCTGGTGCTGCTGGCTGTCAGCAGCCAAGTGGAGGGTCTGCTGCATCTTCTTGCGCTGGACACAACACACAGGAGATACCAGTGTGGTCTGTGAGGGGGCACCAGGTTCCAGCTGCAACCCTCACCCCAGAGCTGGGATGCAGTGGCGCCCAGTGTACGCAGCCCAGGACCAGGGAGGGTGCCGCAGGGAGGGTGCCCCAGGGAGGGCATCGATCCCAGCGGGAGTTGCCCAGCAACAGGGCTCTGCACCCAGCCATGGGCTCCCACCACAGCGAGGAACTACCAGCTGCTGCTGACCTTCTCAGAGGAGCCAGGACCCCAGGAAGGCCGCGGGGACCTCCTGGGGAGCAGGGAGGAGGCAAGCGTGTGCATGTGTGAACAAAGCCCCAGGAGAGCACGTGGGGATGGCACCAGAGCAGCCCTGTGCACCAGATGGATGGAGTGGGTGGCATTTGCTTAATGTCCAGTCAAGTAGCCTCAGCCTTGCCCCAGAAGGACCTCTTCTCCGGGGGAGGCTGGCAGCCCCCCCAATGGCCCAGCACAGGGCATTTCCCGGGTGGGCAGTGCTCTGGCACGCGGCTGCCACTGCCGGCAGTTGAGACCATGGGTGCCAGCGTGTACCCCGAGGGCAAGGTGCCCACAGGTTGTACCCTGCACTAGCGCACCCTTGGGGGATGCTCGACCCACCTACAACCTCCCACTTCCGACGGCCCTGGCTTACAAAATGGAGCTGAGCCCCGGCCGCTCGGGCTCGGAAGAGCCTCCGGCACAGGAGCGGCTTTGGCCCGGGAGGCTGCAGTCCGCGATGCTCGTTGCTTGGCTGCCGAGGGCGAGCGGAGACCAGCCACGCACACCCCCCCGGCCATTGGCCGAGCCGCCTCAGCACAGCCGCGACCCGACCGGCTGACGGTGCACAAAACGCAAACGGGGAAAAAAGAAAAGAAAAAAAAAAAAAAAAAAAAAGCCAGCCCCGGCGTAGTCTGAGCTAGCCAGGGGTTACTGGCGGTCACTCCGCGGGCTGGGCAGCCGGCGGCCCCAGCACAACAGCCTACAGCTCCTGACCCGGCACGGCCAATCGCCGCCGCGCCGCCCTTGTCTGATCCTGCCCGGCCCAATCCGCGCCCTTCGCCGCGCCACGCCCCGCCCCGCCCCACTCGGCACCGCCCCGGCCCACGCCGCGCCACGCGGGGCTCTGCGTGACGCCACCAGCCGCCGAACGCCCGGGGAAAGCCGGCGTCCCCATCGCCCGTGTGCCGCCCCGCTGAGCTCCGCGGTGCTCGGAGGGGTTTTACCCACCGCCGGTGTCTGCGGGCCGCGCTTCGCCTGCCTCTCACGGGCTGGGGGAAAGGCGGACCGGGATGCCAGGAAAGCAACCGCTGTCCCTTCCCACAGAGCCACCCTGTGCCTGGGCTGCCCCTCCTGAGCCGCCCTCTCACCCACCGCAGCCGCCGCCAGCTGCTCCCCCTTGTTAGTGCTTTACAGCATCAGGTGCTGGAGTCGTGGGCAGTACGAGCACCTCAGCTTTCATTTAAAAATGGGCTCCAGTTTTAGCTTTAAAGAGGAAGTATAAAAAAATCCAGGAGACAAATAATGATGATCCAGTATGCATGTGGACACACATAGTCACACTCAAATACATACCCATACACATATAAACACATGCACGAGTATCAATCATAAAGCAGGATACTTAGATTTGGCAAAGAGGCTTTTAAAAAATACTATTTTCATGCATATAAATGTTAGTTGTGTTATGAGTCTGGTCATCGTGTAACTGTATATTGAAAGTTGGCATGACATGAAATCAAATCCTTCCTTACTTGGAGTTTTTAACTAAAAAAGCTACCTGTAAGCTATGTCTTTTATTTCTTTTTAACTGCATGGAAAGATTCAGAACTTACTTTGCAGGACAAATAGTATTTCATAATGGAGACTGCAGTGACGACAGCTGTTACGTGCCCGTTTGGCTTTGTAACAAACACATCTGCTCGTTTTACATTTTTTCAGTTCTCCTAAAATAGCTTTTTTCAAAAACCCAGGTCTTTAGCACTCAAACAGAAGAAATGCCTGTGCCTTCTCAAAATGCCTGTGACCTTCAGTCACTTTATAAGCTGATTGAGCACAATTGTCATTTGGACAAAATGATTGTAGTTACTTGTTCCTTCATTTACAGAGAAGTTTCACATTCTGTCATATTGACACAGATATATAAAATTAATAGTTTCTAAGCTAATCACCCAGTTCTGGTGACACCCATCATGTGATTTTTAACATTCAGAAACAGAGGAAGACTTAACACAGTCATAATATTGAACTTTTTCCTTGTCTTTTTGAGCTGCCTAATTAAATAGTGGTGATCCAAATATCATGCGTGTAACTGCCATTTTACCACCTAAAATAGATTTGGCCTAATCCTTGAGTCCCAAGGAAACTATGCTTAGATACATTGTTCTTGGGTGACCACTGGGAAGTGCATCATTAGAAAAACCAAGGTAATTAATTTAAAAGTCCTGAAACACTACAGCTGTGACTGAGGTCAGGATATTTCCCCATCTCAAGCAGGTGAGGGAGCATCAGGCTACCCTGCACTCACCTGCCCACTATCCCCCTTCAGCCAAAATTCTTCCAAGATGACTTAGAGTTCAGGTGTCTCTTTTCACAGGGCAAAGATGGTGGGGGCAGGTTTCAAGTAAACTTCAGCAATTTTAAACTTATGTATGAAATCCACTTCGTTAAATAAGCATCCTCTAGAGTCAAGAGAGAAAGGGAGGCGGTTCCCATCGTGACTCACAGCAGCAATTTGAGATACCTGTTTTAGAAAAGGGTGAATCATCTGCTGGTGGTGCATCTGTAACTTCTATATACGGATACCTGGATTAGTTGTTGGACGCCTGTCTTTTAGATTATGAGTTTGGTGCAATGAGTTCCACACCTGGATTTTAATGAAGAGAGCCCTCAACTTTACAGCAGCGACTCACGAAAGCACAGGCTCTGAATGCTCAGAGCTAGAAACGTATCATCTGAGGCGTCTTGGTGGCTTTGGTCTGTGACTCAGCTTCCTTGGTCAAAGCTAAGAAGGTTCAAATTGTCTGAAGAATTTCTGGAAACTGGAAACTTGAAATTTAGATGCACTTGACAGATAAGAGTACTTTTGTTTTTTTTACACAAGAGGTGATAAACTTCTGGAAATTGTTATCGTAGGATGTCATGGCAGCAGACAGCATCTAGAGGTTCACAAAGGGTTTAGAGAGACTCACAGTAAACAAGGTCCCTAAACAGATGGTAGAAGCAGAGATGTGCTCTCAAACACACACAGACACAAAAGGCTTGCAGACACAGGTCTGAGTGGAGCACCCCTCAAACAGCCCCCAGGCTTGTAGGCTCTCCCTAAGCAACCTCTCCAGTTGCCACTGATGGAGAACATGACATGGGGCAGGATGGACCGTCGGTATGAAGCCTTTGTACCATTGTCAGGCAGGTATGATGGGATGAGGAATAGTTGCCAGGAGCTACCCTGCTTTAAATTCTGCCCTCATGATGACCCCATTGTAGACAGGGACACAGAGGGATGGAATCACAGCCCCAGGTTTGCAACCAGCTTTGGAGGCAGCACTGCTATTCCTCTGTGTCGTTCCTTCCAGATCTTCTGGTTCACTTCTCCCAGGCTCTGGTTTTAATACTCCAAGCTTCTGAGAAGTCCAGCCATCAAATTATCAAGATGTCTGATGGCACACAAGAAATATTGAATCTTTGGGAATGAACAAACAACTCAGTTTGCCACTCCTGACTGACAAGCCCACCTCAAACTCATAAACGAATATGTTCTTTGGGCTAATGACCACATAACATGCTGGGATTGATGTTGTGGAAGATATTGTGGACACATGGGAGTTTTCAGGAAATATCAAGGCTCTTTAGAACTGCTACTAACAATGCACTAGCTTTGTTTTAATATCCATGTGGGATTTATTTTCTGTGTTTATGAGATTTTTCTTTGTCTCTAGTCTCTCCAATTCCAATTAAGCTGAGTCGTGTACAGGCACAGCATAAGGGGTTGTGTTAGAGGAGCACCAAAAATGGAAAATTTGTTTCACATAAATTATCTATATCACTACTTGCTTTCATTTGGTTTCAGAAAGGTGAAAAAATCAAAGGAAAAACTTCCCAGTCTTATCTGAAGACAGACAAAAAGCTGTGATCTCCCAGCCATCTTGTCCGGTTGATTGTTCATGAGGCAGTTCTCTCTTTCAGCCTCAACAGCGTTTTCCTTCCTTTCTTTTTGATATGACCCCTTCCATCATAATATACATAATCAGCAACTTTGCACACAAACACAAGTGAAAAGTCTTTTCCAAGCAAAAGCTAGAAGCATTTGTTTTTGAAAATAGTTAAACCAGAACATTTCAAAATGGCCAGAACATTTTTAATCCTCTAAGATGATATTTCTGGTTTCAGGCAGCATTTTAATTATGATGACCACATTTTCTGCTGGCAAGAGGTCCTGTCAGTGAAATTTAGCTGGTCAGAAGGATGATGCAGTTTTTTACCCCTAGAGCTGGACCAGCCTGGAGCCTGAGTCACTACTAATGCATTTGTTTGGTTCCCACTCTGTTATTGACTTCTTACATGATACTGGGCAGGTCTCCTAATCCTCCAGGAACTGGCACAGATGCTGCTTTCCTCCTTCCCAGATTTTCTGCTGTGCTCTATGGAGGAGAGACTTCACGTTCCATATCTGGCACAGGGAAGCCAGAGTGTGGTAAGGGATGTTTTAACCCAAATGGCCGTAGCAGAAACCTTGCGTCTTATCTGCTCTGTTTAGAGTTCAGCTGTTCCTGTTTCTGTGAGGTTTACAAGGCAGGTCCTCAGGCCATCCCTCAGCCTTTGAGGAAAACCAGCAGAATAGTATCCTGTCCTTTGCTGCTGCAGAAACCCTCTTCAGAACCAAACTCCTGTGCAATGAGACGAAGTACTGAAAATTAAAGCACCCTCTCACAGGAGATGCATGCACAGGTATTCTCTCAAGAGACTCAAATCAGTTCTAACTGCACATTTAAATACTTAATGCTTTTGAATGATTGATGGGTTGAGGTACAGCTCTCCTAATATCTGGTTTGTTCTATGCCTGCATCCTCATCTGGATGTCTTGAGCTAACAGAACAGCAGAGGGATAATAAATGCTTCTGCCATGGGAACTGGGCACATTTCATTCCTTAGCAGCATGTTTACAGTCAGCTCCTTCTTCTACCTGAGCAGGTATAGGACATACTGCAAGGATCACTAATTGCCTGACACAGCTTTGTCGGTAACCAGCTCCGCTGAATTTTCCCTGCCCCACTGAGTTACTTTTGTTCAGTCCCAGTATCACGTTGTGCCCAGCCCAGCGCTGCCACCCAGCAGCACAGTCACTGAGCTGGGGCACTGGCAAACTCTAAGCTCAGAGAATGCTAAGGACAGTCTCTTTGCTCTTTAGTTGCAGAGTAAAGATACACCTTCCTTCAGTATGGCCAGCACATACAGATATTTCTAACCCAAATGTTTGCCTGGGTATAGCTTATGGTGGCAGTGCCAGTGGCCTCTGACCTTCTCTGATCTCCAAGAGGTAGGGCAGATAGCTTTCCTGGCCTCATGGCATCAGCTCTAGCACAAATGGTAGTACCACACACATACTTAGAAATGTGCTTGCTGTTCACTGTCATGCTTAAATGCATAGGACTGCTCAAGGCATATCAAATAGTAAACATTTATAAGGTCAGGCTGGGATCAGGCATTGCATCTTTCATGCAAACCCCACTTTGGAGCACTTTAGCCTATTAAGTGCACTTGCTTCCGTTCTGTAAAAGGCTGCTGGGGAGAAAATCCATTCCTGGTCATGAGGGGGCCCCAGTGCAGCAGTAAAAGAGAGCAGTGCTCGCTTAGAAAGTGAGTTAGCTTAAAGATAACCCACCCCCTTAAAGACAATTCCCTCTATCCTTGGTGAAAAATACTGAGATACTCAAGATTAGCTGGCATAGATAAGGTGCCTCCTGGAGATTTATAACTCCTGAAAAAGTGCCTCCTTTCTCCTGTATTTGGAAATAGCTTTTCCATGGCTGAGAGGACAGGGTTAGGCAGCTCTTCCTGTTGTGGGAGATGGGGACACCGACACAAAAATGTTCTTAATTGCAAGATAGCAGTTACGAGAGTACCATCTCCAAGAAACAGGCAGCAGAGGCTGAGAAATAACGTGGCTGCTGAAGGGCTGTTTGACTGAGCCAGCAGGGAAATGGGGGTGGGAGCTAATTCCACTTAAGGGAATCATAGATAACAAATGGCACAGTTGCCATGGCTGGCAGGGTGTCTATCACAGTGACATAAACAAATAAAAAAAAAAGAGAAGGTGCTTGGCACTGCAAACCCCCAGCAAAGTCCATGCAGAGCACAGTCTGTCAATAAGGGCTGCAGGTGCCTCTGCCCAAATGACAGCTCTGTAATAAGCTGGATAAGAAACTTGGCTTTGTGAAACAGCCTATAGCACTTCACTTACTTAGCACTTAAGTCCACAGCTAGTGACTTCTTTACTGACATGTCAGCATGGCCTTCTCACGTTTTCCTGTTGCTTTATACTTTTTATCATATGAACCACAAACCACTACCTGTTTTAAATTTATAATTCTGGGTGGGACCCAAATGCTTTTGAAACCTAACAGAAAACACTAGCAATGTAAAGACATGCAATGTATGCTAACCTACACACTGCCAACCTCACCTCCACCATCACAGGTAATAGCCACACAGCTAGTGGTCAAACACAGCAGCACAACCCTCTCAATTTTCCCTGCCAAAAATGAAATTATTAATTCAGAATGTTTCTCTTCTGGTTCCTTCTAAAAAGCTGACTCCTCCTGTTTTCTTGGGGGGGTGTCAGATCCCACCCCACTGCCCCCCCAATCCCATGCCTCCTGATTCACCTGCAGCTGACCATGATGTGGGTCAGAGCAATGGCAGATCAGACTGACTGGGTCCTCTCTCCCTGCTGGCTGCTCCAGTCGCACTGGAAGCCAGCCCTCCTGGTAAGATGGGGAACAAGACCTGAAGGATCTTGCAAGAGGAAAGGGCCCATGTAATGGTGACCAGGAGCCCACAGACTTCTCTATTACAGTGTCCCTTTACCCAACCCTTATTCTCAGACACTTTGGCTGCTCAAGGCAGGAACCTCTTTGGATGGTCAGACTCTGTGGAGGGGAAAAAGCGGGGCTAGAATTAGGAAGAGTTTCAGAGTACTCACCCCTTTCCTCCACTGTGGACACCCAAGATGTTAAACACTCCTTTCTCAAGGCTTGCTGACTAACTTTGAATTCAGGCTTGCCAGCTACACACCAACTACAGCCCAGACTTATTTGGAGACCCTTGCTGTGCAGTCAGCAAAGGTGTTTCCTCTCTCAGCAGCAGGAGACCAAGACTCATCTGAGCAAAACTGAGGAAATCCAACCAAGACCATTGTTGAAGCTGCCAGGCTGAGCCAGTGCTGCTCACAAAGGAGCTAGACTAATTGAGACCTGCTGAAGGAGTAAACTATCTCATTAACCACATGTATAGGAAAGCCCCAAGCAAACCTATTCACAAGTAACCAACGCAGCATGTCATATGGCTAAGATCCCAGAGAGCTCTCTCCTGGTTTGAAAGCTTGCGCCATCCCACTCTGCTATGTTCCTATATACGGCAGAGATGTAGTTTGCTAGCTGCTGGGTGCCATACAGTCACAGTGTTCCTCTTAACCCTTCTAGAGTCTGCAAGGAACTCTGTTCTTCACCAGCAGTCAGGCTGGTCTTTACAACACAGCTGTAGGAGGTCATCACTCCATATATGAGACAGCTGGGCCACCAGGAAAAGCCCCTGAATGTCCAGATTCAATTCCATATAGTGTTAGAAGGAATGTCCTGAAGACAGAAATGCTGAGACAGGACAAAAGTCCATGGAGACTATTAAAAATCAGGAACCAGAACTGGTCTGAACTTGTTATGTGTTTATGTGCCTCTAAAGGATATAACTGAATAGGGGTTAAAAGGCTAAAGGGGAGATAGGATGATTGGTCACACGCTTTAAAATGGGAAGGGAATTACATCTCCATGGATGGAGAGATCTGGGGAACAGCAAAGCAGGGGGGGGCTCAGTCTGTGAAACACAAAGGAGAGCTGTGGCAGGGAGCCTTTCTTTGTGTCACATAGACCAGTTGGAGCAGATAAATGTCAGTTCCATCCATGTAAAGATGATGCTGTCCATGTGCCCAAGTACTCATCCATCCAGATTATTCCCTATGAATTCGAGCTCACCTCATGCCACAATACCATGTACTCTACCAAGGACATGTATCTTCCACCACCCCAGTAAAGTTCTAACTCCTGATATCATAAAAGCCCCCTTTGTTCAAGTTTATCTGCTTAAGTTCAATATGTTTCTATAGATACGGATGGAAGAAATAGTTACCAGAAAACATCACAGGCCAAAGACAAGAAAGATATATGCTAAGAAGATATTGTGAATGTTTCCCAAGGACTGATAAGCTTCAGAGACAAGTTATCCCAATGAATTTGCAAGCACTGATAAACTTAGACCTTGAGAGTGTAATGCGGTACAAGGTTGCCAGCACACATTAACATCTACAACAGGTTGTATAACTTGGATCACACCCAGGAGGGCAGTGGCTGCTATATGCAGATGAAGAATACAGAGTTATGTGTACAGCTGGTGAAACAAAGTGCCCTCTAAAGGAATTTCTAAAGACCTATCTAGAAGCCAGTGATGCATCAGGATGAGCTTCTGCTTTTGAGTGTGCACATTGGGATTGGCCTGCCAGCGGTTGCTCCAGCTAATAAGTGAACGTGAATGAGTGTTGTGTTATGTGAATAGTTACCTGCTATTACTAATAACACTTTGATTCTATTAACAACAGCAACTAATGAATAAAAGATATTTTAAGAAATAGTGACTGTAATCTGTGTTTTGCCCTAACACTATCCCTTACCAAGGAAAAAGGGATTTACACCACCTGTTCAGGAAAAACATGCTAAAGACAGTGTGGCACTCATACCTGTTCATAGTGGGACCTGCAGACCCAGCCAGGACAGACAGTGCTAGCATAGGACAGCTTCTTTGACCAAACAAGCCACTATCCATGGAATAGTTTGTTGAAATCCAAGTGAAATCCTTGCCACTGCTTGCAAGAGGGAATTGGTGGCTGTGGGGAATATGTTCCTCCTCCTGAAATACACTATAGGAAATTCAGTCAAATCCAGCCCTGCAAAGGGACTTGACAGGATCCACGTGCACATTTGTGCAAGCACAAGGCCTGTTCAAACAGAGAAGGTCCCACATGAGAGCCAGCTAACCACGGTCTGCTCCGTCACCCACACATTGTCTTCTCTGCATGCTTCAATGCATGGCTAGGGACCACGAGCTGGCATACCCAACTCTGCCACTTAGTTACTCTACAGACATGGGTTGTCACTTGAGTCTGCTGTTTTTCTAAAGCATCTCCATAGGTGGTGCCTCGTGGCTGCCACTGATGTCCAGATAAACTATGAAGACTCAGCACTTCAAATGCAGAAAACCAACAAGTGTTGCAAGTCACACTGCTACACAAAAAAAAAAAAGGGACTCACAACATTTTATCTTGTATGCCTCCCCCTCAGTCTGCCTCCAGGTAACCTGCATTCCCATCTCTCCAGGACTGTCAAGTCTGTACCTTCACTTAAGGAACAGACAGATTCCTCTGTCTATAAAAAGAACGTGAGGTTGTTTGAATAACTACTGCAACAAAACTGGCTTTATTGAGTCAGACCAAAAGTATCCGCTGACTAACCACAGCCAGCAGCAGATGCTTAGAGGCCTGTAGAAGAACAGTCAGATTATATCTGGACCTTAATTTTTAATAACTACCAACAGCCTCATCCTCTGTGAAGCACTCCTTTCATGCAAGTGCTAAAAGGCTTGAGCCAAATCTCACAGTCTTGCAGCTCCTAACCTAGAGAGAACTTATAACCCAAGAGGCAAAACCCCCACATACAGATGCCGGCAAGAGGCAGCCCAAAGCATTCATGGCAAAGCTGAGAGTCAAATCACTGGGTTATATTTGCAAAACCATCTGTCTAAAACATGATGGAAATGATTAAACTAAAGAAACAAAGGCTTTGACAGGTGAAACTTCCTTCCAGATTTTCTGGTGGTGTTCCAGCCTTGATCACTGAAATTTCACATGCACACCTGACCTCTGCGAGCACACGAGCACAGTGCTAACACATGCCTAGGTGAAACGCCATTCAAGCAAAACTTTCTGCTTGGTGAGCATATTTCCTGTTGTCTCCAGTAACTCCTTCAATCCCAGCACACTGATATCAGCGACATCATGATTTGTTAAGACACAGAGCAGTGTTTTTCCAGTGTTTGTTTTTTCCCCCCCTTGCCTTTGTCATTACTGATGAGGTCCTGGCTTTGAGAGCTTTCTGGGTTCAGGCAGCCAGAGCTGGCAGTCCCGGTGAGCTGTGGTCAGCAAACATTTGCAAGCAGCAGCTGACTTCCCACTGTCACCTGCCCACTCGAGCAGACAATAAAGCGCTTCGCTTTTGTGCCCAGTGCCTAGCTCCCAGGGCAAGAGAAAGTCCCCCAGCTTGTGGGACCTCCTGAGCCCACACGTTGCCTACAACAGCTGGATTTGTTTAATTTTGTCCAAGTAAAAGAAGCCAAATTGGGTGTGATCGAAGAACAGGGGGAAAGTGAGCTGGCCCAGCTCTGCTGATATTAGTCATGAATTTTTACTCACTCAAAGTTTTCAAAGCTTGCTTTCCATTTTTTCCCTCTTTCATCTGTGTGAAACACAGGTGATGTCAATCCTGCTGAGACAGTCCTGAAAACTTTGCTTAGCTTTGACATTTTCACCCCTATCTCAAACTTCAAGGAAAGCCTGTGGGATGTCAGCAGCTGTAAAGTTAAAGAGACTCCTTTCCAATCCTCTCTACCACTGCCAAAGCATTGTCAAATCCCCACATTTCAAGCTGAAGCCTTCCTACTTCAGAAAGCAACATGCCTTTCCCTCTACCTCCCCCTGTGCATCAGCAAGCAGGGTAGCTGATGACATGGCTCCAGTGCCCTCTAAAGCTTCCAAACCTCTGCTGCCAGCAACACAAGCAGATTCCACGTCTGTTTGGAAAGGTGGCATTTAGAGAGCCATAGGGTATCAGGTGAGAGTTCTCCAGGGCTGTACCACTAGACTTGCCAGAGAGAAGCCAGCAAGAACCTTAAGATTAAATCTCTGTAGGGATTTAATCACACTGTAGGAGTTAATTACAATGCAGATGGAGTGGGTGAGGGAACCTGCATGAAGTAATTTAGCCATACACCTACTCAAGTTAAACCCCAATGATATCCTCTCCCTCCCCTCAGAGAATTGTCTCCAGACTGGGCTTAGATGTAACAAGGTGACCATACCAGCTCCTCCACCAATGGGATAGAAATTCCCAATCCCCTTTCCCTCTGTCAGTCTCATGAGGATAAAAATGGGGGTTTTTTTCACTTGATGCATGAAAAATGAATTGGACTGAGGCTCAAGAACTTTGGATGCTCATTCCTACTCCATCAGTGACCAGCTGAGCAATCCTGGCCATGCCCTCTTGTTCCTCCTTCACAAGCAGTAATCTCTACGTTGGAGCCTTACACACCCCTGCTGCAGCTTATGTGACACTGCTGCATCCATTAAAGGAGTAATTGGACCTGTCCTAGATGCCCAGAGGCTTCGCAAATCAGTTGGTTTTGAACCATCTTAAGGTCACTTGAGTCTACATTCTTGCCTAAGATCTTTTTGCAGATAAAGGGAAAAAGTCAATTTCAGATCAAAATTCTTTTAAAAAATTGACATCATTAAGTAATATGAAGGTTTGCAACTGCTTTATTTGCTTAGTGATGAAACAGCAGAGGATATAGCCACTGGAAGCCTTTCAGCTAGAATGTCTGCTTTTCAGATATCAGAGGAGATATGATAGCTGTTCAGATCTAGTAAGATTCCCTGTAGACACTGTCTGAAGATCAAACATCCGTAATTTTCCCTCAGACAGAACATCCTGCCAGCCACCGGAGGGTTGTGGTCACACGAACAAAAGTGCCAGATTTTCTGTTTGTCTGCAAGTACCAGAGAGTTGCTGAATCTTTGGCTGACCACAGAAACCCGAGAACAGTAAACTTCATGGGTGATAAGACTGATGCCAGGCAATGAGGAAACCAGCTGATTGATGCACATCCCACACGCTCTGACATGTGAGGAGCAAGGGGTTACTTAAGTGAAGTGACCTAATCATGCACTGCCAGGACACAAACTTCCACTAAGGCTGAAATCACCCACACAAGATAGCAGCTCAGGGACAGACCTCAAAGGGTGGCATCAGCCTCCAGCTCCTCAGATGATATGACCTGAGCTCCGCCCCATCACCCCAGTGTCTTCGAGGGCATCAGCTGAAAAAACATTCTTGGCTTGGCAAAGAGACCCTACAGCAGAAGGTTTTCAGATACCTGAGAAACTAAACTCTCCTATGCCCCTGGAAGAGGGCACAGAAGACTTAAAATAGAAGCTATGTTCTCAGAACTAATTTGTAAGCTTCTAGACCCTAATGATATCCTAGCAACAAGCAGAGAAATGCTACATAGGAGGTCAGACTGTCACATCATCAGACAAGATACTTCCACAAGCCTTCATCGCATGCAAGGTCAGGGACAAAGGCACTGCTTTCCTCAGTGGCAAGGGACTCTAAACATTCAGAAAGAGAGGCTTCAGGTTCCAAATATCAAAGCCTAAAAGCTTCTCTTTCACACTACGCAGAGCATACCTAGTCCCAGAAAAGAGATGGAAACAAGGGAGAATTACAAAATATAACTCCCTTCTCAACAATGTGTGTTTTCTTTCCTAAGAGCAGACCATGCATTGCTTTAACTCCCTTTTCCCTACACAGTACCAGTTGTAATAAGTAGTTTCCAAATATATTTGCTGCCTCTTTTCTCTATCCTTAAACAAATGCCTAAACCACAAGCAGAATTTGTAAGCTTAATCTCTAAACCTGCACTAGAGTTTTGCTGCAGTCCATCAGTTCCCTAGCACATAACATCAGCAACATCCTACATGCTGTCATCCTTCAAACAACCTTCCAGAAGTTCCTGGCCCAGCAGGTTCCTTTTATAGGACAGCCCCACTGCTCAGCTGTCCTCTATTCCCACCAATCCCCCCACCTGGAAGGAGGAGCAGGCACAGCTGTGTCTCAGCCTAGCTCCCCATAAGGGATCAGTCCACCTTTCCTCAGCAGAGAAGTTATAAGCTTGTACTAATTTCAGTACAAACTCTTCAAAATGCACATGCTAAGCCCCTAATTATGCCTGAAAGAAATTTATTAGCATATTTGAGTGAGCATAAGAGAATGACCCACCATCTTAGCCTTGCATACAGGACATGCAGCCCAAGGTTTACATATGTAGAAGGTGATTTTGGAAAGCCTGCCAATGATACCATGAAGCATGCAGTTATCAGAGGGCAGGGGCCCTATTTTTTCTGGAAATCAGGATTAGAGAGGGGTTTATGACTGAGGTTTTTTTCCTTAGATGTTTCTGAGTTCTGCTTTTGCAAACTTGCTAGTAATCAGTAGTTCCTTGGGAATTCTGGCTTTTGTTCTCTGAAGATAACCCAGCAAAGGGGGTGGGAGAACAGCACCAAATTACCACTTTGCTGATGCTACAGACAACAAATTTGGAGCCACCTTTTCTCTGTTAGGAAGAGGGCTTAGCACATTCTTAATGTGCGTGCTTTGACTCAGCTCAGATTAAGCCCCAGCAGTGTCTGCTGGTGGTCTAAACCAGAAGGGTCACTCAGCTCTCCATGAGGTATCCACTGTAGGACACACTGGGGCTGAGGTCATGAGAGGACATGGCAGTGGGCACTGTTCCCACTTGTTGAGACATTGAGGGAAGAAATATCAGAGGACTGAGTGATTTTTTGGAGGTGCTACAACCTTCCTTTTGATATGTAGGGTGCTTGCTCTGTCAGTGCATGGGGGGGACACGGTAGGACGCTGCTGAATTCTCCTCTACTACATCATTAATGCAGTTGCTTTGGGAGAGAAGGGGGAGAGACTCCCAGTTTGGTGGAAATGCTGACAGAGTCCTGATATCCAGATCCTTCCTCTGAGAGGAGACTTTGCTATTGGAGACAACTTAGCAAACAAGATACCATTTGATTAGTCAGTTATTTTCTGGACTGACATAGCCAGAACTGATTGCAAACTGCTCTGCCTTTGGCCAGACATTTGATAGAGTGCCACATTATGTATTTATTAAGGGAGTGAAGAAATCCTAACTGAATAAAAATAGCAAGGCTTGGATTAGAAACTGGCTGGCAGATGAGGAACAGACATTCACGGTTGCTTCAGGATGCCTAGTGTTGCCAGAAAGATTCTGCAAAGTGTTGATGTGGGTCTGCTAAGCTGGGGCAGAGAAGGCACAGAAGACACAAGACTGGCCTGAGGAAACACAGTGAAAAACAATACCAGGTCTTCTAGATGGCTCACTGATGTCTTGATTGAGAGAGGTTATAAGCCAATGAAATAGGCTCTCTCCAGTAGAGACTGCACACAGATCTACTCCTTGCAGCCCCACAAAGCTGGAAAACATACCATTGGAGATGAGGTGCACAGTGGGGTCCACTCTTCTGCCATGCAAGATGGGAAGTTCACTCTGTTAATTACAGGTGGATCAGCATTAGTGGTCGTCACATTATTTATGGAAAAAGGGCAAAAACTCCTGTTTAAAATGTCTTTTGTCATAGGGAGAAAATGTCTTTTGTCATAGGGAGTTTCCCTTATAAACTGATACCTCCTACTGCCAGTGGTGTTTCTAGTGGGTGTTTAAAAATGGAAGAGGGACTAGAGGGTCCAGTTTTCTCAAACCTTTGGTTTTTGCTCCCTCTTCAGAGGAATCAAAGGTATCCCTTTGTAATGAAGGTACCGGCTCATTCTCAGGTGCCAGTATGCTATTAGCCCTGCTCCCTGTGGAGTTGCTCTCTGCAGACAACCACCACAATTGCTACAACATCACACTTTAGGATCCAATCTAGAGTGGACTTTTTTTTCCCATACAGAAGGAAGCTTCTAGCAGGCAGTGGAGACAGTCTACACATGATGTCTGAGGTGCCCTGCTGCCACTTGGAGGGCAGTCACCTCCACGTACAGCCCTGGTGTTACACCTTCAGTCACTCTAAACCCAGAAAGTGGTTTTATATACACACACTTTCCTCAGTCATTTCTTGTCACACATGTTATCTGGAGTCACTATGGCCAAAGGATTGTTCAAGTAAATTAATTCATATGAAGACTTTGATGCTTCTGTTAAGATAATGAGTGAAGGCTGCCATCAAGATCAAGGTCTCCATTGTGCTGGGTGCCGTAGAAACCCACACTGGGAGATATTCACTGTCTCCCAAAGCTTACAGTCTAAGTAGACATTTGAATGTGAAGGGGGACTGAGACATGTGAAAGAGGAGTAATTTATCCATGGTCAAAGGCTGAGCTGGAATTAGAAGCCCCTGTATCCTGAGCAGGATCTGCTATCTCCTCTTAGCATCACAACCTACCAATGACTGATACAGTCTGTAAATACTCATAATTAAAAGCCTCCCAGAAACAAGCCACACTGAATTCCTGAGGACATTTTGTTCTTTCTCTGGTTGCAAACCATGGGTGGGTAAGGGCTGTTCCAGGAGCTGCGTGCAAGGCTTCAAACATAGCAACAGGAGGCGGACCATGGCTTTAAGAATTACTTCTGTCATATGCAGTCATCTATCAGCACACCCTGTATGTGGTGCTAATAAAAAACAGCCCTTTACCGAGTGCATTATCAGCTGAAGTAAGAGCTGAGGCAACATCGCCATCCCTGAGTCTGAGAGAGAACTGCAGGGGAAATGTGTCCGATCTCGGTGCCTTCAGTGCCACTGTGTTACATATTCCTCTTTGCTCACCCTGATGGTATGAGGTCTGAATCATGCTGCCATATTTCTGAAAACTGAGGACAGGAAGGGTGGGACTCTGTCTCCAAACAGGTACTGTGATGAAATCTGACAGCAGAAAATCTGCGAGTTAGTGCACCTTTCACAGTGGCAACAGGTAAGGACAAAACTACCTGAAGTATATCATTCCAGAAAATACTGCCCAGTGATGGATTAATATGAACATTGGTTTCTTCTGATGCGGCGGCAGTTGGGGTTTTTTGCCTTATCTCTTAGTGTGGCAATGAATGCTTTGTCCTCTAAATATAGGGCTCATTCCTACTTTGCATGTGTTAATGTGAAACCAGTGCAAACGTTGCTGTTGTTTTTCATTCTGAGACCAGATGCAGGTCCCCATATAAACTTTGATGTTTGGGAAGAACTGACAGGATCCTCTTTTGCTCCTGAGGTGGTGCTGTCCCAGAGTACTGGAGTCTCAACCCCAAGAAACCTCTGGCCAGAAGCCGGGATGTTGTTGCATTTTCTTCAGTAGAGAACCCCCCTTCTCAGCATTGACATGTCATAGGGGTACCCTCAGCCGCCTCTTCCTCTCCCTAGTAGCAGGCTATGCTCTGTTCTGTTTTCAGTTCAGATGTATCAGACAATACACATCTCGCTGCCTGAGTCTGGGCAAGTCATTATCTGTACCATGCCTCAGTTATCAGCCTCCAGTCAACAGCTGACACTTCGTAAGTGTACTGAGAGGTTGCAGTAGACCATGTCCTAGGATGCTGCAGTGATGGAGGTCAGATAAGGATGACTTTGTAAAGCATTCATACAAAGTGAGTTTGACTGCTGTCATTTGTGACAAATGAATGTAACTGTCCAGAATTAAGTTTGCCATCACGCATTGACTCCCCTCAACGGCACCTGACCAGCATGAAGCCCTCTTTCCTAGCTGTGCTTCAACAGTAGTACTTAGAAAAGGGTTATTATTTCTAGCTACATTTCTCTTTCCTTCAGTCTCTGGGTCTCTGGTTTTTAGGGCTCGGTGGAAAATCTTGATCAGGCCACAGACCATGCTCTTAGCCTGTAACCAAAATGTCTGGTGCCTTTCGACAGGAAAAGAACCACCTCCTTCAGAGAGTGTTATGCTTCAATAAAGGACCTCTTTGTGGTGGCCCTCATCAGTGGTGAAACCTCGTCCAGGCTGACAGTATGAAAGCCAAGGGACTTACCCCCAACAGGCCAACAAAAGCGCTGCTTTATTATTTATGCAGCAGCCTGTTTCTTAGGAGACTTATAAAAGCAGTCAGTGTTGTCCAGCAACAGTGTGTCCACAATATTTTTCCAACAACCATCAATAGAAGTGCCTCATGATTAAGATTTTGACAGGAAGCTAGATTCTGGCTCTGTCAACAATGGTGTTTGCAAAGGATTGGTGATAGATTTTGTGGTGCCAATTTATTCTGACCATCTTGGAACTGTTTCTTCATCTTGGCTGTCTGATTCAGCCTCCAAGCTCCTCATCATCACCTTTTATTGGGGCTGACTGACTATTTTGGCAGAAGAGATGGTCCCAGTTAGTGCACATAACACTGGGGAATGCTGGAGCCAGATCCTGAGCCCTGGGTTTTATTGGGAAATGATTCAGCTTTCCTTGCAGCTCTCTGAGGGACACAGCACCCCATAGGCTGATCTGATGCTCACAACTGAAATGCAGCCACTCCCAAGGTGAAGAGTAGCAACACTGGAGGCCAATAGAAGTTCTTGGCCAAGGACAGAGCAAAAAAAATCTGGTATTTTAACATACAAACACTGAACATGTGAGATCTCCCAGGCAAACAGCCAGGACTCACACTCAGCAAGTTTTAGGCAACACAAAGAGGTCCTACATGCCTTCTCAGCCTTGCTATCTCCCATGATTTATAGCAAGCATTTTGACATTCAGTGCTCATCAGAAAGCCCAATCGCCCACAGCCCAAGACTCTCAGCTTGCCTTTCACGCAAGAGAACAGCATGTTCCCAGCCCTGCCGATTCGAGAGGAACCAAGCCCCAAGAGTACCTTAAAGGCTTGGACACAAATAGCTCCCACTGTGTATTATTTTCAAGCCAGTTTCATGATTGTGCAGGCCTGACTCATTCTGGATAAATGCCGAGGGTTAGTCATGCTAGTCATCCATAAGCAAAGAGGAAGACCCTCACTGGACTTGTGCCAGCACAGTTTTTACTGCTGGTTTAGGGCAAAGAGCTGAACTAGATTTGCAGGTCCCTGACCTTGGGATTTGTCCTAGGACCTCTTAGGGGGCACACCAGTGAAAAAGTATGGATCCAGAACTTCTGTGCATACTGCTGATTACTTTACATCCAGCTTCCTGCTGAGGATAATAAGCACCTGATACTTCCTGGGCTAAGGGCAGGTGTTGGTGGAAGGCTCATCGGCTGCCGTGGCAGCAAGACCCCGGGGAAGTGTGCTGCAGCACACAAATGGCGGCTGCACTATGACACACTGTGGCTCACGTCAGGGCACTGCTGTCCTCCACCTGTAGGCACAGCCACCAGCAGCTCCGCACCACTGCTGTGAACACTGAACCATTCATGATCATCTTTGCACTTAACCCATGCTGAGGCCTCAAGGTGCTTGGTCTGGAGAAGTGGGGAGGAGGAAAGGATATTTTTTTAAGCCTAGTTTTCCTGCAGAGCCTGATGTCTGCACTGGACATGGCAATTCCCAGCACAGCAGCATTTCCCTGCGCCCGTGTGACCCAAGGATGCTCTTCAGCAGCAGCGCTGAGCTCCAGTCCAGCAACCGACCGAGCCGGGAGCACCATCTGCTGGCTGTGAAACAGCAAGCTGGCTCACCAGAGGGACAAATTACAGGGTGATTCGGATCTATGTATGGTGCTGCACGGTCATTAGACCACCTAGCAAATTAGAGACGAAAAAGATCATAGGATTGCATAAAACCCTCGGTTAAACCTCCTCCTCTCTGCGTTTCAAAAGGGTCTCCAAACCAGTCAGTCTCTCTGCACTAGGGCTGAGCAAAATTGCTTGAGTGAAGGATATCCAGTTGTAAGTTGGCTGGAGCTATTTACAGCTCCTGCAGAGCTCGTGGACAATTTCAGCTAAAAAAGATCAAAGCATGTCATGGAGTATTTTCTTAATAAAAGGGCTTGATTTTTTTCAGTTTGAAATGCAGTTTTGTTTCCAAATATTCCTGATAATGATAATATTGAGGGAAAAACAGGGAGCCTGAAAGGAAAACAAAATGTGTGTCTCTGGTGCAAGAGTGGACCCATTTAAGCAGCTCCTGTGTAGATTTTTGTTGTGTTCCTCAAGTCTGCTAAAGACCCAAGCTAGCAATCATTTACACAGCACTGCTGAGCCATCTTCCTGCTTTACCCACCTCATCCTCTGGTCCACTGAGCTCCACACAAATCTCAAACCCATAGCCCCTTCCCACACCACCTACTAATCCTTCTGGCCAGTACAGCTTGTCTGTGGTAGCTCTGAACAAGCAAGGCTCAAGGATGGTGTCCCGTCCAGGATGAGCAGGAGCATGTGGCCTGGGCTCCTGGTCCCCAGAGGGCCGTACTGGGGAGCGCTGTAGCTGCCACTCCACATGGGAGTCTGTTTTTCCTTCGAGGTACACAGGGACAGGAGCGAGGTGTGGCTGGCAGGCAGCCAGGGTTATGTTGCTAGACCTGGGAGCTCAGTATGGTCCCTCTCATCTCCTGGCAGCCAGCCAGGAATGTGCTTCAACTCGCTCAGTCCTGCTTGTCCTAATTACATCTTCCTGCAGTGCTAGACATAATTTCCCTCGCACCCTCACAGTCCTTCTTCTCCAGGCTGATCCTGCTTGTCCTTTAATGGCACACCACCTCCTCACTTTCCTTTGATTTTCATCCCCAGATATCACACCTCTCAGCACTTCTGTCCCTTTCCCCCTCACGGTCCTCAGTTGCCTGGTTGGTGGGTGCTGGAGAAAGATGCCCTGGATCTGTACTTGCTCTCTGAAGTCTCAAAAGAAACACTTTTTTGGCCAACACAGCGTGAGCCAATTCACTGCCATGGCAAGTCAAGACCATTCAGAGGGAATATCCTCTAGTACTGTAACTGAGAATATGTGATGAAGGAATCGTAGCCCAGGCTAAGGATGAACTGGAGCTTTGGAAGTGCTCTAAGCTCACTTGCACCAGGGCACGGCCAACTTCTATGTACCATGGCTAAAGAGGATGTTTCCCTAGAGACCTTTGCCTTTCCCTTGAAATTGGCTGCCTTCAACGTCAGACTAGTCAAATAGGGGCTGGGGCCAGCCTAGGGCACAGGAGGTTGGATCTATCCGCAAACCACTGACCAGCTCCGGGCCTCAGTTTTGCATCCTGTAAAATGGGAAAAGTGGGGGAGCTGTTTCACTGAGGTACTTTGAGAGCTGCAGGTGGAAAACGCTTTGTAGGTGTCCATGCCTTGAACCAGCCCTCTATAGCCATCGTAACATTTCTGTCCCTTCTGATGTGAAACAATTTTCTTGGTTTCGTGTGCACACCTTAAGCCTTTCTCCAGCAACTGAAGAACAGCCTAAACATCTGACCTCCTGCCTTTCCCCAGTTTGGCTGAAGTCACTTCCTATGAGATATGTGATGGATGTGTTCAGTCACACAGTTGACTGCAGTAGGCAAGGATCCCCTGAGCTGTCCCTGCATGAACTGTAAGGAGAACCTGCAAATGTGAGGATACATTTGTTACTGGTAAAGCCAAGCAGACCTTACAGGAGGCTGCTCATCATGCGTCACCCATGCAGAGAGCAGCGTCAGGGAATATAAAGGTTACAAAGTCAAGCTTACAGCAAAGAGATCACACAGCTGTTTGTGTGTCCTGGTGTGTCAATACTGTCTACGATGGCACAGTCTAAGATTGATATAGCTAAAAAATATAAATACACAGGCTTCATGGCACACCAGCACCTTTCCTGCCTTTTCAGACCTAAAATGCTCAAAAAATGTGTTTGCTTCTTCCATTGCACATCAGTCGATCTAATTAAAGGCATTAAATTTCTTCAGCCTATTTCTGGCTGTTTCTGGAACCACTTTACTGTAGGAGCAGAAGAGCACAGGGCATGTTCAGTTCAGGATTGCAAGCAACACTTACACTTTCTTGGGATGCTGGGGAATGTTTTGGCAGACATTAGACACTATTGAAGCCATATTTAGCTGATGCAAAAGGCAAAGGTGCAGTCAAGTCAGTTGAAATCTGCTTATGGCACTGGGAAGATGGACTTTCCTGAGACTTTTTCCGCTGTTCAAGGGCTGGATTCTGTGTGCTCAATAGACAAGATTCATTTATCTTTATTTTGATCTATACCTTTTGCATATCTTTTAAAATAAGAGACTTTGAAGTCTTTCTTGATCTTTTTAATGACCATTTTGTTTTAAAAAAATCTGTCCTTTGAGCATTTTGCAATGACACCAAGAAACTTTTGAGATATCTGTGAGCCAGACTTGGAATTTTTACCCTCACTTCTTAACTTCATTATTCATATTCATCAGTTGCATTGGCAGCAGGGTGGAAGGCAAGCAGAGCATTAGAGGCTTTATTGTTTACTCGTTCTGTGATTACTTGTAGAAGTTCTTTAAGGACAGTTCAGACCTTCTCTGTGCTCTGGAAATTAAACCTAGACATCTTAAAGTTTTGGTTTGTTTTTTTTAACAAACTGGAACAAATTACCACAGATGGTGGTAGGTTCTCTATCTCCTGTTGTCCTCAAACCCTGTCTGCTGTTCTGGAAGATGAGCAAATAGTCAAACACACATTACAGCAATCAATGCAAAGGTCAGTAGAGATCTGTACTGGCCAACAGGTCAGATGGGATAATATACCAGTCCTTCTGGCCATAAAATGTATTTTAATGCTCTCTGGGCCCATTTTAGAAAATTTACAGAGCTTTTGTTGGTAACAATAACAAAATTTGAAGAACATTATAAAACAATTTTGCATCCCATTTCTTTATAGAATACCTCATAGAGTCTATTAAACAGCCTTTGAGAGCTGTAATTAAGTGCTTTGAAACATGTTTGGAACAATTTTGTTTCAGGCTTCGCCTCCAGCCTCTTTGGCTTGAAAAACATGCTTGTTTCCAGGAAAGTGACTATTGCATTTAATTCAAATTAGAATTTGACTGGGGAGACTGCTGGCTCTGAAGCACCCTGGTGCTGCCGGTGCTTCTGTGAGCTTGGAGGAAAGCCTGCCTGCCTCTTGTAACAGGTCATTAAAAAAATAAATTCCTCCTCTTTATTTTGGATTCACCTACAATTATCTTTTTCCTCATTTTTGCAATTCCCTTACTTAATTTGTCTTGGAGGAAGCAAAAATATCTCACGCCAGCAGACCCAGTGGTGTCCTTCTTTTCCAGTTGGTCAAGACATGTCTGAAGTGCTGCATGATTTCAAATTGCTGTTGCTGCTGGACACAAGGAATGAGAAAACTCTAGTTTAAGAATCCTGAAACAGACATTTTGAGACTTAAAAGAAACAACTTAAAATTATTATTCTTCCAGCCACTGGAAGTAAATGCCACATGCAGGGTAGCAGCATCCCCTGCATCGCACCAGCACTGTTGCAGTGGGGCTGAGCCCCCACAGGGTGAGCAGCCTCTCGGCAGCCCCTCAGCTCCCCTGGGGCAGCATCAGCCACTGCAGCTGCTCCCTGCTCCGGGTCTGGGACTGCCTCTTCTGGCAGGGAGAGCACAGTCACCTCCAGTACTTGAATTAGGCCACCAAAACCACTAAACTGTGCTAAACATCACAGCATTGAAGTTCTATTTCAATATAATAAATAATTTTTTAAAAGGCTTATTTCCCTCCCCTTTCAGTTTCTGGCATTTTATCTTCTATTAGATAAATTTCCAAGCTTTTTCTCAGTGTACATGACACCTTAGTTTTTAAAATGCTCATGCTTCCAGGAGCTGGGGCTTTAATTAGTGCAAATATCACTAGCCTTGCTGTAGTAGGATGCAGCTGGGAGGCACAGCTGGCCCTGGGATCAGTCGCTGGCAGCTGCATTTTCTCCTCACTTAGGTGCTCAAAAACTGCCCAGCCACCCCTCAGGGCGAGGGGTCCCGTGGGCTGAGTGGGCAGCGCTCCAGACAAAGGTAGAGTTTTGCCAGTGGTGCCCTGTGTGCTATGCCCCACTCGTGCCCAGCCGGAGCTCCCTGCCTTGGGCAGAGCTGGTCTCAGCATGGGATGGCCAAAGTCCAGCTGAGAGCAAATCTCTGCCAGGCAGGTTTCCCTGCCCAAAACTGTGTGACCTGGGAGGGGCTATCATTCGTCTGAGGTGGCCCCAAGCAAAGCTCAGCCTCCAGCCAGCCCTGCCTGATGGCTCAGCCATGGGGTCTTGCTCCCCATCAAATCCTTCCCTGGTCCAGCCCTTCTATCCAGCAGCTGCACCCCAGGTGAAATGAGTTTGACTGCTGTCAGCCCACATTTTAGCTGATTAAGTCCACAGCATGAAAATCAGCTGTGCAGTGTGGAAAAGACGCTCCTGTGGTTCTGGGACAGGGTGGCACAGCTGGCCCTGTTGACCCAGAGCTGGTCAGAGTGACTGTGGTGGGCAGTGTGACAGCAACTGGGATGTTGCACATGGCCAGAAGGCACAGACTGGATGCACTTCTAAGTAGCTCCAGCAGCTCTTGGCCTCATATAAGCTCTCACTGAGGGACTGCTGACTCTCCAAAATCAAACACTCCCTCCCATGGGCTTCATGGGAAACCCCAAAAGCAAACAACTAAGGGGGAGTATGAAGGCTTAGTCAGAGGCCTTTCTCCTGGGGTGAGTGTGGCATGTTGCAAAGAGGAGGTGGGAAGAAAGAGCAGATCACCATGATGAAGGAGGAGCAGATGGAGGTAGGAACTGGCCCCAATTCCCCTTAAACTCCTGGGGGAGACTGAGGCAGAGATGATGTTTGCACATCTGTTTCCCAGCCTGCTCTCTGAAACACGCTGCATGGCCTCCAAGCAGCGGGCACGGGCAGCCCGAACCCAAGTCCCTCATCCCAGAGCACCCAGCACACCCCGGCCCCAGCTATGTCTGCAAGGCAGGAGGAGGCGAGGGCATGCTGAAAGAAGCCCTTCCAGTTGCCTTTGCGGGGGATGGAGAGGCAGAGCAGTGCTGGTGGAGATTGAATCCAGTGATTACTTTAAGGGATTTGCTGTCTCTTTCTTTATCCCTCTCTCTTTTTCTTTCTTTTTTTTTCGTTTTCCCCTTTTCCCTCCCTCTTATCCCTTTCGTGGTGCATTTGTCTTCGAGGAACCTGGGGTGTTCTTTTCATCAGTTCAATCTCTCTCTGGCACTTGAGTCCTGATTGGCTGAAGGACTTAGGGAAAAAAAAATCTTTAATTAAGTAGATAATCTCTTCTTAGGAAGTTCTGCGGCTCCATTTCACCAACCCCCTTTAGCTCTTATTTTAGGATTGGTTACCCTTTGCAGAAGTTGGGATTCAGGGGGCATATGCCTCTTCATCACACCAGGACCGCCGGGTGGAAAATAACTCCATCCCTCCCTAATTTTGTTGTGTTTCTTTTTTCTTTTTTCTTTTTTTTTTTTTTTTCTTTTCTCTGGTGGTGGTGGTGGTACCCAAAGTTTTTTTTAGGATCTCTTTTCTCCCTCTTTATTTGGATTTTGTATTTCACATGGACCCTTATCTGGGCATCTTCTTCCTCACTCCCTTCTTCCAATCCTGCTGTGCCTGGTGAGTATCAAGAGCACCTCAGTCTGTGTCACAGGCAGGTGCTCTTCCCGGACACCCTAAGGAAATTTCTCTTCACCTTCCTGTCCCCTCTTTCCCACTTAGCTCAGTTCTGGTCTTTAATGGGACCAGATATTTAACTAAGTCCCAACACGCTCATTGGCAGAGAGGTCAGATCTAAGAAAGTCCCCTTTTCCCCCTGTGCCTCCCAACAGTAACTATATGGGCCAAATCCTGAGCTGAGGTAAAATATAGAGGAGAGTGGATGTGAAAGATCTAGCCCCTCACTTCCAACTGGTAGGATAACCTAATGGGAGAGCCAGGGATTTCTGTTTTTCCAAAGAGTTACAGTCAGCTTGTCTCTTGTCTTAATCAAATCAAGTGGGGCTTCTCCCCTGCTGCCCGAAGAGGACAGTCCTTGATTAAGAGCTCAGAGACAGCAGGGATGAGTTAGATCCACAGGAGCGTCACTCCGGGTGAGCAGCCTGAGACCCAGGCTCCTTGGCATGCACAGGGTCAGGATTACACGTCTGAAATTCATGCATTAGGATTTCCTGGGGAGAAGCTTTTGGTACAGAGACTGCTACAGCTTCTTTCCTAAGCACCTGGGTCCCGCCAGAGCAGTTTCCCCATGCACAAACCTGTGGTCATCTCCTGTGGGCCCCTTGCTCTGTCCTAAGGGTGGTTTTACATTTATTTCCAGAAATGTTTTATAAGAGTGAACAGAAAGAGATTACACTTGCATCGAATCTAGTATCATTCCTTGCAGAGTGTATCTATCCCATGCCCAAGTGGAGGCAGACTCAAATGACTTGGCTCTGTAGGTATTTTTTCCTATGTGATTTTTACTGAGCACGCAAACTTTATTCTCCATTTCTACAATGCCCTGGGCAATCTGCTCAGTGGGTTACAGACTTATCTCTAACAGCAAGGAAAGTCTTTTCTCATTCAATTACTAAAATCCCCTGCCTCCCCCATAGGAGATCTCTAGGGTTATTACCATGGATAGAGAAACCAAAATTACAGAAAGAGAAACTCAAGAGTAAATGGGAACTCATTCTTGTTAACTGGGAATGAAATTTATGTTCTTTCACAGATTTTCTACTCTGTTCATAAAAAGAATGTGCAACAACTTGTACATGTCTAAATACTACACAGTAGCAAACTCACAATAAATCTCCCTCCTGGAACAAGGGGAATATGTATGTTATGCAGAGAGGCTAGGCAAGGACTTATGCTGATTTTGTTTTTATTTTTCTGCCTTCCTGTGTATGTCTCTTGCTTTCCTCAATAAAAACAGGTTTAGAATACATTAAAAGATTTTTTAAAGAAATCAACATTTTAAAGAAACAGTTCAAAGGGGATAAATTTCAGAGCACAAAGCAGAGTTAAATACAGAAATCCCGGGCATTTTCAGTGGAAGTCGGGTGTGTAAATTCCCTGTCTGTCTTTCAGAAGTTTTTATCCAAGGGAAAAGTTTATAGATCAAGATAGCCCTGCTTCTCTCCTCATGTTGCTCATAGGTCAGGATTTCCTGAGAGAAAGGAAAATTGCAAACTTTATTTGAAATGATTGTATTACTGATCTTGTTCCTTAACTCTTGAGGAGAAAAAAGCAAGATTTGTGGGAATTGTATGATAATCCTGCTTGCAATTTGTGCTGGTCTTCTTTATCTGTTCCAATAGCCTAAAATGCCACAAGATCCTTTTTTTTCTGTGATTTAATCGTGAGAATTGGGAGTGGGGGGACAATATAGATCAACAATAAATATTTTTTAATATATATATGTAGCCACTTCCCTCCTCTGAGTGTGGATTAGATTCTGCCGTGTCAGCTAGGTTGAATGATCAGCGTGTTTCTAGATGAGCAAAATGTCAGGAACTAATAACTAAAAAACCATAACAAAATAGAGAGAAACAATACCAAAAAAAAAGTAACAATCCAAATATTAGTAAGCTTCCCACTCTCCTATCCTGTGGGAATAACGTAACAATCTCTAATGCAGCAGCATGTTTCTAAATGATTTTTTACACTTCATTTGTGGGATTGTCTTTAGTTTCCAGTGTCACTGGTTTTCTAATAACCTGGGGCAGTTTGTACTTGAGAATGAAACTCAGATCCACAGTGAAATTGTATCCATTTTCTGTATTTACAATAATGACAGTAAAGATCTAAATACAGCTTTATAATTTTCTAAAGATCTGAACCAGCAGCACAGTAGCATGAGTGGGTGATAATGTAGCAAACAAATAATTTAATGGGAGATTTGATAAGGCTCTTGGGGCATATTAAACTGAGGAATGGGGTGCTGTTATTCGTTAAAGTCGTAACTCAGAGCAGAAATTATCAGAGGCTTATTAGTATTTGATATGTGTAGAATATAATGGGACAGCTGCTTGGCAGCGTTATTTGCTTTTGGGTTCAATAAAAGTATGATAGGGAACTCTTGCTCTAGATATTCATTATCTTTGAGATAATTTCCTGATGTCGGATGCAATGAAAATCACTTGCCCTAGATTTGCTTTTTACCTGGATGCGTAGAGTTGCAGCAAGGGAAGCAGCGTGCCCTGCCTAGCGCCCTGCGTGGGCTGGGGAAGGGGCTGAAGAACTCGGTGGGACTCTTCTCTCTACCTGCTGAGGTCTATCTCTCCTCCACTTCAGTCCATGGGGTTTGAAGGCGGAGGGAAAGGGGTTTAGATAGCTATAAACCCTGTAAGCTTTCTCAGAAAAGAGAACTAATTTCAAGCGTTTGCTTTCATGCATGTGATTTCAAAAAGTTTTAAATCAGTGTGGTGACACCAAAGTCATGGGACTTGGGCTGGTTTACACCCATTGTGGATGCAGCTAGCTAGTTAGTTTAGGATTACATTCTGCTTTTCTTTAGAGTGGTATGGAAAATTCATTGAAATAAATAAATAAATTTTAAAACCATGACAACTCAGAGATAAAAATGAAAAGAATTTCATTTTCATAGTGATTCCTATTTGCAGCAGAGAGATGACTCTAGTAGCATTGTCCATATTGCACTGCATCCATGGAACAAGTGGCTTAATTACTCTCTGCCCTTGCTGGAGACTATATCCAGAATAGAGATGCATTTTTCTTAGCTCGATCATACAAGCAAAGCCAAAGCGCACAGATTTTGTCTCCATTATTATCTTTCCTTTCCTCTCAGCATAAATAAGAAAAATTTCAAGCTAGCCTCCAGCAATATAACAGTCTCGTCTCCCCTTCTCCTGCATCCACTTGCAGCTGCAAGAGTCAAATGTGGGGGGCCAAGTGTACCAGTCTAAATGAATCCTTTGCTTGTCTAAGTCTTACAAACCCACCCTGCAGCATGCCTGACTGCTGATCAGAGAGCTCAGGGAAAATGCCTTCTGTCTCTCCAACTTAATAAAAATGTTTAGAATATCCTGCTGGGAAATTGCTACTGTACCATTTGCTCAGCTGCAGATGGTGAACTGGCATATCCTGAGCATGGCCTTTTTGTGAATCTTGAGGTTTATCCCAGGAGGAGCAGATCCTCTGCTTCAATGCAGTTATGTCAATTGACACCTGCTAATAGGCTGGTTTGCTGTAAACCCTGAACTTGTGGATTACTGTTCTCCTCCTAAAGCCACCCGTGCAACTGCTCAGATGTTCCTAATCCAAGATGAGGCCAGCAAGGGTCTGAAGCAAATCCTTCTTGCACACTGTGAATTTTACTTTTCCTATCGAAGTGGGAAGCAGTGCAGATGGGATGTATCTCTTGTTTTGGCCACAAAAGCAGGATAAGAGAGCACTTGCTATTCTCTAGATCTTGCCTACGCAGGGGCATTTTACCAGAGTAAAACAGCACAGCTGCTACCAGGGCCTCAGACTCACACTGACACCATCCTGAGTGTGGTCCCCATAGCAAAGTGCTAAGGGCAAGGCAAAGGACAGGAGGGAAACCAGATGGAAAAATGGCTTGTTCATGCTGCTACCCAGTTGCATTAGGATGGGGACCCATGGAGCTTACACAGTCTGAAAAGCCCCAGGTTCATGGCCCTGTGTGATTCAGGTCACCCGATGCTCTAATCACTCGGCTACAGATGCAGTCTCTCCAAGTCTCAGGAAATATTTAATTAGCTGTACAATGCAGAAGTGGCTCCCAAAGGAAAATTCCTCTGCAAAACAACCATCGACTTCATGTTAGAGTACCCACAGGGGCTGGAGCACAGCCGGGTCTGAACCCTGGCCTGGAACAAAGGGAAAGGATCTCCTGCTCTGCAGTGCCCCAGCACAGCTCTCTCCCTCCCGCTTTGACACAGGGGAATCTTTCCCAGCACAAGATTCATCGATATGGACACATTTCCACAAAAAAACCCCAAACAGTTAGACTTGCCAAAGTGAAACTTTGCAAACTAGTTATCTCAACTCTTTATAAACTGTGAGAGATCAGGTTTTTTGAGGTTTTGACCAAGCTACACCCTGTCTGCCCCCACATCCATGGCAGGGATGCAGCACAGCTACACTATGTCCCCCAGCTTTGGACAGAAATGCCTGCTTTTGTCTGCGCTTGAGCCTGCCCTGGGATGCCCCTGCACTCTGCTGGATTTGTAGCACAACATGACAGTGTCTTTCTCTCCCTTACCGGGGATGCCTGTAGCTCCAGAAAATATCTCTTGAAAACACACAGGGAGGAAAAACTGTACCCTAATGCACACCTTTCTCCACTGCATCCAGCCAAGGTCCACCCAGTTACTGGGATTTTCAGGGAATGGAGAGGAGCTAGAAAAGCAGCACGTATCGCTGCATGCCTGATAGCCCAGCTGCAGAGGGGAGCATGCAGCTCTGCTGAAGGGACACCACATGGGTTAAGGCTAGCTGAAAAGAAGAGTCATTCTCCATTAGGAGATGACCAGCATTTGAAGTAGAACATCATCTCAAGAGGAAGCTGAAGAGCCTAGTTTCTCTTGGTGCATGCTCTAACTTTTCCCCTATCACTCACTCACTGCAAGATCTCAATCCACTCATGCCACCTGTCTGGCCTCAGTGTTCTCTTCCACACAAGAAGTAGGAGTTACTGACCTACAGAAGAAAGAGAGGAATCACAAAACTCCCAGAGCTGGAGGTTTCAGGAGCCTGCAATTTAAGATTACTAAAACAGACCCTGGCATTTTCAGTAGAACAGTTTTCCATTAAAGATGGTAGAATCGCATGTTTCACAGGAATACTTACAAATAGGCACCTTTAGAAACCATTCATCTCAATTTTTCATATTTCAGTTGGAAAACACCAGAAAGTTTAATTTTGGCTAGGACCACCTCACTTGTTCCCCCACTTCTCCCCACACAGTGCCCAGCAGGATGGGGAGAACGAGCAGGTTTATGCTCACCCATCACCCTAATGAGACCAAGAGGAGAGTGTGTGCGACTAGAGCCGGCACTGCAGGGAAACAAGGGACCATGATCTGGGGGGAATGCTGCCAGGACAGACACTGTGAAGGAGCAGCAATGTGACCGCCTCCTTCCTTCGGCATGGTCCCACACGGAGAGTGGTGCTGACGCACAGCTTATATCCTGGGGCTGGGGGCAACGCTACCCTGAGTTAGGCTAAGCAGCAGCTTGGTAAGGCAAAAAAGCAAGGTTGAGGAAAGCCCTAACAAAATGGGGGATTGGTATGAAGGGCAGTTGTGCAGAAGAAAGCAAAAGGAGGGAGCAGCAAGGGGGTTGCAGCCTGGCATAGCCTGCTTGGAGGAGTGGGGCAAGGGAGATGGAGAAGGCACCATCCTGGTTTGCAGGGGAGTAGGAGGGGAGACAGGGGAGAGACCAAAGGTGCCTGCAGCCAGGAGACAGTCAGGCTGCAGGGGTGAGTGGAGAGCCCTGGGATGCCTGGCATTCCCCAGACCCCTCCGCCATCACCCCCTCCCTGCTGACACTGTCTCTGTCTTCCAGGTCAGTGAATAATTTCCTGATGACGGGCCCCAAGGTAAGAGAAATCCCTTTGATCTCCGTCCCTGATTCCACTAAACCCAGAAAGGGAGGGAGGGGCTCCTCCTTCCCACTCCTCTCCATCCAGCTTTGGCCACAGCTTGCCTCAACCCCAGGTTTCCAGCAACAAGGGCCAGGAATGACCTGCAACAAGCTGCAGCTCCTTGGGCTGCATCAGCCCTGAGAAAAGTTGGCCTGGAGTCCTTTTAAGCTAGTTGGGACCAGATTCTGGAGATGTGTCTATTGGGACTAGCTGGGCATCTCACCTGTCATCAATTGCTTTCTGATGATCGGGTTAACATCAGGACTCACATTCATCCAGCTGGAAGGGCACTTTCTGTAAACCCTGCAAAATATGCTTCCCTAAGGGGCACAACTGGAATTGCCAGGATCTTGTTTAGTGTTTTTGACCCCTTTCCTCCTTACACCTCTCGTTTTGGTTTTTTCCTACCCAGGACCACTGTAAAATTAATCCAGTTTTTTTCCCTGGCTATTCCCCAGGAACATCCAAAGCCCATCTAGGTTTTGCTACAGCTCTCAATGTTATGGTGAAGCAACTTTGCCCCAAAGCCCTGGCTGTCCCCCTGGGACTGTGGTGAAGGAGGAGGCAGGCTGAGGCACCTGCTGGCCTGGAGCTCCCTGGACTTTGAGGAAAAGGCTCTGCCTCCTGTCACGATGGAGAGATAAAGTGTTCCTCATCGCAGGGACTGGCTGGCACATCTCCTAATGTGGCTAACAGCCATCAGCTCTGCTTAGCTTTCTACCCTGGGGAGGCTCAGGCTCTGACCCAGCACAGCAGAAAACGCATTCCCTGCTGCTGCTGGCGAGCATCGCTCCCCATGGGAGCCAAGCTCAAGAGACTTCCTCAGCTCTGTGCATCTTGTCTCTCTGAGATGGCATGCAAATTATTTTCAGTTGAATGCCAGCCTCCTGGGGAGCTTGGGGCCATTCTGGAGGGCCAGAACTCCCTGGTGTTTTGCACTGTGCTTCTCCATCTGTCTAGACCCTAAAGCAGCAGGACCCATGACATGCAGCACAGGGCAGGAAAGCTACACCTGCATCAGCCCCATGGCTGTGTGGGAAGCAGCTGGGACTACACCAGCTTTGCACTGCCTGCAATGGAAACTAGAGCTGCTGAGTGACTCTCCTGGACCCTGGGAACAGCCTGGGGACATTCCCAGCCCATTGCCCACAGGCTGTCCCTGCTCATTGGCCAGCTCATCCTGAGTTGGTTTTACAAGCTAACACCTAGTGCTGGTGGGCTTAAGGGGGGCACACGCTGTCCCCCCCTCCTGACCCACTGCTCTGCTCCTAGGCCTATCTCATCTACTCTAGCAGTGTGGCAGCCGGGGCACAGAGCGGCATCGAGGAGTGCAAGTTCCAGTTTGCCTGGGACCGCTGGAACTGCCCCGAGAGGGCACTGCAGCTTTCCAGCCACGGCGGGCTGCGCAGCGGTAAGGAAAGTATTGGATACCACTACGGGGACCCCCTGACTACAGGTTAGAGACCATGGGCCCTTCTCTCTTCCCAAGTGACTTCTTTTCTTCCCCATCTGGGATGTCCTTCTCCCATCAGCTCCCAGACACATGCTGGGATCTAGCTTCAAGACAAGGCAACCTCCCAGTGCCAGCATCACCTCCGGACCCGCCAAGCCCCAGCTTGTGCAGGACAGGAGTGTCCCGCCAACCCTCACACAACTGGCTCTCCACAAGGATGCACCACCACAACCTGCAGCATGGGCTGCTGGATATGCCATGTCCAAGTGGTGCCTCTCAGCAGGGTCTCCTAGGGAGTCTGAGGAACAGCATGGGGTGGTGAGGTAGCAAGAAGAGGGATATGGCTAAATGGAGCAGGAAAGAGTTCATCGGTGGCTCTGCTCTGGCCAAGAGGCAGGAGAAAAGTCTTCCCACAGCTTCCAGATGTCAGAGTCACCTTGGGCAAAAATCCAACATCCATGACCACAGCTGGTCATTGTCACTGTGTTCCATTCCTTACCTGTTTGCAGGTGCCAGGAAATGTTTCAGTGCATACCTGGTCCTCTAGACCCATGTATGCTGCTGGGCTGAGCTCATACCTGCTCCGTACAGGCAGGACCTGGGTATAGAGGAGAGCCTCAGGCTTCTGGTGGGACTGGCAGCAGATGAGGGACTAGGGCCCCAGGCAGAGGTGGACAGAGGTTTCAAAGTGGTCCTTGAGGAGGCAATTGCAGCACAAAGTAACACTCTGGGACTGGAAGCAGGTCCCTGAACTGTTGCCATCAAGGTTATCTGCTCAGATGCATTTAATACCTTGCTGGTATTAAATCCAAGCCAAAGGCTCAGTGAAGTCAGCTGATGATCACCACACTGATCCTGATGGGTAGGTGTGAACACTGCCCTGAGCACCAGACAGTGTCCAGCAGAAGGTAAGGCACAAAGGGGCTGTGGGGAATGAGCTCTTTGATACTTGGGGAGGGTCCCTTCCCCTCTAGGATGTATTAGCGAGGCATGGGGAACATTTGGCTGTATGTGCTGTATCCCCACTGGTGAGCTCCCACAAGGACAGCCAAGTGCTAAACTCATCCACATCCTTGGAAATGGCACAAGTCAGTCTGGATCAAATTTGGGAGTTTCTGTCTTTGCGCAGTTCAAGTCAAAACTAAGCTAAGCTGACACATAGGGCCTCCTCTCCACCCCACAAAGCCTTACCCATTGCAGATCTCCCCCTACCCAGTCTCCTGCATGGCAGGAGTAATTTCTAACACTGGTGTCACCATGAAATCTTTAGCCCATCTGCTCCTCTTGTATTCCCACTTGACAGCAAACCGAGAAACCGCGTTCGTCCATGCCATCAGCTCTGCAGGCGTCATGTACACGCTGACCCGGAACTGCAGCCTGGGGGATTTTGACAACTGTGGCTGTGATGACTCCCGCAATGGACAGCTGGGTAAGGAGAGATGAGCCACCGTCCCTCTCTCATGTCCCAAGTGGCAGGCGAAAGTTCTTCTCTCTTCCACTGAGGCCTGCAGAAACAACTCCTCCTCCTGGTCCCAGCACCTGGAAGCAATGTCTAGAGCAAAGTTCTGCCTGGCTCAAACCAAGGTAGCTCTGTGGAAGCTAATGGGGCCATCTACAATTTACACCAGCTGAGGCCAAGCCTTTGATGTTTTCCATTACTTTCTAAATGAGCAGGATATCAGAAAGGGATTGCAGTTTCCCTAGTTCAAATCAAAAATAACTCTGTTTAAGCCACAGGAGAGAATAACTGTATCATACAGGCAGAGGAGAGGATCTGATGCAGTGCATATAAATGGCCAGTCTGGTAAGAGCAGCACTGATCGGGGACCTTGGGGCTCCCAGGGGGGCCCCAGAGCAGAATTACCAGGAGGAAAAGCAAGGTGGCACCTACAAACCCCACCAGCATTTGTTAGTGTAGCAGGCACATGAGAGCACAACCAGGAGAACCACTGTGGCAGCACACAGCCTTGACCCCATACCCATCACAGCAGTATCCAGGCCCACAGCTGCTGGGCACTCCTGTGTGGGGGACAACAGGCTGCACAGCTCCAGCTCTCCACTCAGCTTTCACAGAAAACATTATCATTTCAGTCTTTTGTTTTGAATGGAAATAAGTAAAATTTCAAATTATCAAAATCTTTTAAAAGCCTTTTCCCGCCCAACTGCACTGGGCAGTCGGTACATGTCAGTTTATGACAAACTTCTCTGGACTATCCAGTATTTAGTAAACTGCTTTATTGGCTCATAGTTTTTAAAACAGCCACTGCTTCCTAGGTGTCCAAGGTGTGGGATAGCCCATCTCTAGCAGAGCAAGACTTTTGGGCAATAACACACCAAATTTTATCTTCTCTGGAAAACTGAGTTTGTCATGCTATACTTCTTTTCCCCCAAACATATCTGTTTTTCATGAAAACTTTCCATTGTGAAATTAAAACCTTGGAAGACAAAGGAAACTTTTGGGCTCATCCAAAACAGTGTGATTCAATTCTAAATGCCGTTGCACTGAAAGATGGTGAAAGGTTTCCATTCTCCCTTCTGTCCCAGCTCTTGATTTGGACTTCTTCATCATCCACTGCAAGTACCCACCTCCCGTGAGAAACCCCGGCCTCCACATCTTGCTGTGCAGTTTCCCAGTTCTGTCCTGACTCCTTTATTTCTTTATGATAATTGGAAAATCAGACCCTACTGAGATGTCCAATATCAGCCCAGGATTCTGGGTGTGACAAAAAGAGGGCCTCCTCGGTACATGTGTGCCAGGCATGGGTTGTTTCCCAGCAGAGAGGAATCTGTTCCCTCTGACCGGGATGCCTCCACCAGTTCACTAATCCATGTTAGCAAGACGCTGTCCCTGCAAGTCAGACAGCCAGTTCAAGTCAGGGTTTGAAGGAAGGTGATTAAAGACCCAAACCCTCATCTACAGGATGGCTAATGCATGATAATTAACAGCTTCTGAATCCTGCTGTATACAAAGCCTAGAAATCCCTGGATTTGTCACATGGGACATACCCCTCTGCTGCCTGCATGAGCCTCTTACTATCCAGGCCTCAGTAAAAATGGCATGAGCCTAAGAGGAAGGGGTCCGGGAATATCGTGAGGCGAAAGGCTGGATTTACCCCACAGCCTCCATTCCCTCCCATCACTTCTGAGACCCTCTCTTGTCCCTGGAGCCACAAGCCAGGCAGGTGGGGGGCTGGCTCCCTGACAGTGTGCATCTTATCTCCTTTCCTAGGGGGACAAGGCTGGCTGTGGGGAGGCTGCAGCGATAATGTGGGCTTTGGGGAAGCCATTTCCAAGCAGTTTGTGGATGCCCTGGAGACTGGACAAGATGCCAGAGCTGCTATGAACCTGCATAACAACGAGGCAGGTAGAAAGGTGAGCCTCTGTTTCCCTCCAGACCTGACAGCACATACCAGATTGTCTCTGGCCCTTCACTGTGGAGAGTCACGACGTGCTGTGGCTAAAAGCACATGCCCAGAAGAAATAACTGCCTTGCCAAGGAGAAGGAGATGGCAGCAGTCCTGATGTGTTGGTTGGTGTTTGTTCTAAGGTAGCAAACCTTCCATGATTGCACTGTTATTGGCTTCCTGCTGTCCTCTTTCTCCCAGTTCAAGTAGGGGAGTACCTTGGAGAAGCAAATCTGCGACCTTTAGGCCAGCCACCCCTGGACAGGAATACTGTACAGGGAGGGTCAATGGCAAACCCCTCCACAGGCCTGGTGCCTTGTTCCTTCATGCACTGCAGCACAGAAGTGACCTTTCTGGGCTTTTTCCTGAATCCTCTCTCCTTACCCTGTAGGCTGTGAAAGGGACCATGAAGCGGACTTGCAAATGCCACGGTGTGTCGGGGAGCTGCACCACCCAGACGTGCTGGCTGCAGCTGCCTGAGTTTCGGGAGGTGGGCACTTACCTCAAGGAGAGGTACCACAAAGCCCTGAAGGTGGACTTGCTGCAGGGGGCAGGGAACAGTGCTGCCAGCCGGGGTGCCATAGCTGAGACCTTCAGCTCCATCTCCAAGAAGGAGCTGGTCCATTTAGAAGACTCTCCTGACTACTGCCTGGAGAACAAGACTCTGGGGCTGCTGGGCACGGAGGGCAGGGAGTGCCTGAAGAGGGGCAAGGCGCTCAGCAAGTGGGAGAAGCGGAGCTGCCGGCGGCTGTGTGGGGACTGTGGGCTGGCAGTGGAGGAGAGGCGAGCTGAGATGGTGTCCAGCTGCAACTGCAAGTTCCACTGGTGCTGTGCTGTGCGGTGCGAGCAGTGCCGCAAAAGGGTCACCAAGTACTTCTGCGTCCGCAAGGAGAAGCGGGAGCGGAGTGGGGGTGGCGGGGCCAGCCGCAAGCTCAAGAGAAAGCTCTAACTTGCCTCTGCTCCTTTATAGCCCTGACTGTCCCTCTCCTCTCCTCCCTTCCCCCTCTCCCCAGCAGCCCCCTGGCACCATTTCCCTTTGGCTTAATTTTATCTCATTCCCAATGCCGCCCTACTGGTGACCAATGACCAACATTCATGAGCCCCTGGGCCTTGGCCATACAGGGTATGTCCCATCAGTGCAGTGGATGATGACTTCTGGGAAGTGTTGACAAAACAAGGCAAGATTGGGTCCCTTCAACCCAGAGTCTTGCTATCCCATGGCTACAGTTTAATTGTTGAAAAGACAGGTGGTTTCAGTGGCTGCTATTCTTCTGAGCTTGTTTGTTCCCCAAGAAAGCACCTGCTCTTAGCTTTTGAGCAAGTGAGATCAGCACTCGGGAAAGTATGAGGAAGCTGAGATGGCACCACCAGAACTGGGTAACTCAAGAGTGGTAATATCCAAAACAGAAGAGGCTTCTAGTACCATAAAAAACCAGAGGTAGTAAAATATAATTGTTATTGCCTTTTATTAAGCCCTACACTATGAGGGAATACAAAAGGTATGCAACTCATTCCTGCAGAAAGCCAGCCTCCAGGAGGCCCACGGCATCATTTCCCATCCTTAGCTTTGCTAAGCTCTCCAGTGCTTTACTTTGCATTTGAGATGGCAGCAGTAAGACTGAAGCTGCTGCTTGACCTGCCCATTAAACAGCTGTCCAAAAGAGGAGTTCCATCACTTGTTTTTAACATGCTTTCTCTGTATCTTCTAAGCCTCCAGGTCTGGTCTCCCTTTTCACCCCAGCATCCCTGCCAAAGTCCTTGATTGATACCATAAAGGTGCCCTCACACTTCTCCAGTCTCTCTTCCCTCCTAAATCTCCCCCAGAGAGGAGCTGCCAGCTGAGCCCATTCCCCATCTCCTGGTGTACTTGCCCAGCACTCTTATCCTATCAGCTAACTAACTAAATACTTCCTCCTAGTCTGAGAAAATAATGTCAGTTACTATTTAATGGTGGTGTAAATAGGAAAGTGAAGCACTTTGAAGTTTAATTTATTGCACAGTTACTGTGATGTATACGTAACAGTTTTTCCTCTACCGCTTATTGTATATATTCTATATGCTAAGCAAACAGCAGGAAGATTTGGTTGATGCATCTCTGTTCCCTTGCCATGGCTGGGGTAGGGCGGGAAGAAGCTGCAGGACCTAAGGAAGCTCACTGAACCAACAGTGATCTCCCCTGGACTGCAAGGTTATAATCTACTTTGCTGTTTGAAGTGTCCTTTAGCCACATGAAAAGCCAGCAGATCAAAGTTACTGGCCATTAGACCTGCCTTGTAGCCAATATTTGTAAACTAATAGCCAATACAATAAATCAGCCAAGTGCTTGCAAAATGATCTTGTGTCTAAGTAGTTGGGTGGGGTTTTTTCATCCAATTGCATGTGCGGATGTATGTAGTTACAGTTCTGGAGACTAAAACCCAGCTGCTTACCCATCTGTTGAGCATATTAAGAGCTGACCAGTTCCCTCCACGCAGCACCACCACCACAGCCCCTGCCAGGAGGGGAAGGGGTCCTTGAGCATGTCTGAGGTTGCATCCAACTGCAGTGCAACTGCCAGGGGGAAAGGGGGCAGACAGGAGCCCAGTTGCCCATTAATAGAGACTCAGCAGGTCTGTGTGTGACTCAAATACCCCCTCAGTCCCAGGAGTACTTCATTGGGGGTGGGAATTTGGACCTATGACAAGCCGGGGTCTCACCCCAGCAAGAACATTCACGTCAAGCAACAATCTGGCCCTTCAAAAATTTCAAGAACGAACCTTGGCCCACTCTGAGAAAGCTGAAACACTTCCACATCACACACAAACCACCAGCTGTTTGCACAAAGGTTCTTATTAATACAGTGACCCTGCTCTCAGTCTCCCTTGCATCTCCACCAGCAGCTGCTCCATCTCCCTGTGGTGGAGATGCATCCTCGGGCAGGAAAGCAGAGGTGGTGAGAGCCTCTCACCCAGCAGGGAAAGCTCCAGCATGGGCTGGCTTGAGGGCAACTGCAAGGCAGAGAGGACAGCTTGTACCCCCACTCCCTTGCCCCTCTGTGACCCCCATTCCACGGCCAGCTAGAAACATAAGAAAAGAATTTCCTCCCCAGGACACAGCAGGATATGCTACTCCTGTCCCTCCCCCGCTGACATTATTGCCCCACACAATTGCCCCGTGGGGGCCATGGCACAGCCCAGGATGTGCCCGCTGGGCACAGTGATGCCTGTTGGTGAAGGGGACACACGGGGAGCATTACAAGCAGGGGCCCCACTGCCACACGCTTCTTTCTCTGGGAGAAAATGGCGACATCGCAGCTGCAAAATGTGCTGACCTCAGCAACAGGTCGGGGCCCAGAGGGGTCCCCCTTCCCCGGCACAAGGAGCCCTTAGTGGTAAAGGCACTGCTGCCATTGTGCGGTAGGATTGGATGCTTCCATGTATTCATTTCGGTTTAATGAAGGCGCATTCCTCAGAGGAGAAATATTTACATTCAGCTTCCCAGGTGGTCACCTTCGCCCAGATGACACAAACAGACACCCCCCGCTCCCTTTTCCAATCCAAACCTCTTTAGAGGGCTCAGGGAGGAGGGAAGCAAGGGGAGGGGGGCTGTTGGGGGAGCAGAATAGAGAAAGGAACAAAATGCTAATAAATCAGCCAGGCAGCCCTTTTCCCCTCCCCTCTGTGGAGTCAATGGAAAGTGTCATTTCACATGCTAATCCCCCTCCGCTCTCTTCACAACACCTTTTCCGAAAAGTGTTTGGGAAAAGTCCTTGTGGCCCGTTTACAGCTCCCTGCCGCTTCGGATTCCTTCTTGTCTAAGGCTGCGGCCCCCGTGTGGGTCTCTCCCTCCAGCGGGGCTCCTTACAAAAAAAACCTCAACAAAGACTTTGGAGTTCATCAGCCTCCCACTGAAATTCACAGCTGCTGAACAAACTAATCCCCTCTCTTGGCCTTTCTTCCTTTCAATGGGTTCTTGGCTTCAAAGACACTTTGGGAAAGGACTTTGTGGGGACTCACACTGCTCCCTCAATAGAAGTTAGTGCAAGCATTATCTTCAGAGCAAGTGGCTTTACAAACAAATACTGCCTAACAATCTCTGCCCCTCCAGCTCCCCCAAACACACACAAGCCTAGCCTGCAGACATGATGTTATCTGCAACAGGATTAGAGAGCTCTGTTCTCTGTGCCCAGGGATCCTTTCCTACCGCCCTCCCAATTCTTTGTTAACCCAAAGGCCTTCTCACCCAACAGAAAATTCTTTCTCTGTCAAGCAGCGCAGGGCCCTGTGGGAGCTTGTGCCCACATGGGAGGAGGACACTCCAAGCAGCCGCTGTCCGTGACCAGAAGCTGTTACCAGCCAGCAGAGACAGTGCTAAAAATGGAGGAGCGCTTTCCAGTGGGGCTTGCCAGGACATATACTGCACCAGGGTCACAAAGATGGGGCTTCTGCCACAACCCTCTCAAAGACGCTTGAGTGGGTCACCTCACTTCCCCCTGCCTGGTTTCCCTAACCAACAGTTTTAGGGATGGTGCTCTCTGGGGTAAACCTGAAGCAAAACTGAGCAACAGTGGGACATAAGGGGCAAGCAGGAAGGACTCGCAGCAAAGGTAGGATAAATAGCCTGTCTCTGCATGAGTCCATCAGCAGCAGGAGCGGTGTGTGCTGCAGGGAACTAAAGTCAAATGCATCTGAAAAATACATGGAAAATCCATGCTTATTTCACAGTGGTACTAGTGGCCTGAGTTACAGAAAGAGAGGGGCTGGACTGCACAGGGTACTATACCTGGATCCAGAAAGGCAGAATCTAAGAAATACCAGGCTTGTTAAATGATCTCAGGAAGCTATGACTTTCCTTATACACTCGTTAAGCAAATGTATGCCTCCAGGGCTGCCTGCTCACTTGTTCAGCATCAGGTGTCATAACACAAGTGCCACCTTTGAAAATCAGCTCACATCTCCCTGATGAGGGACAGCTGGGAGGCCAGACTGGTTGCTAACTGCTCCCAGACCAGACTGCAAAGGCTCTGCAAGACTCCCGTACACTTGGTGTTTGCCTCTGCCAGCAGCAGAACTAAGAAAGGCTGATTTTCCCTGAATGCATGTGCTGTGTCCATAGTACCCCAGAACCTTCATAAACCCCAGTCCCTTCCCAGCAATGACCCTTGAAATCTTCCCCATCCAAACAATATTTCTCAACATTTATTTCCTCTCAAGTTCTCCAACCACAAGCCAGGTAATTTCAGTTTGATGTGTGCTGACTGGCTGGCCTGTACGTATATACTAGCTAGCCAGCTGACAGCAAAAAGAAAATAAAATTATTTTGAAAATAAAATTTTTCTGCCTTTTTGCAGAAGCTAGTTTGATTCCCCCCTGACTTTATCTCAGTACCAATGTTTCACTTCAGCCGTCTTATGTCCTTAAAGCCTTCTTGAAAACTTAAATGAAATCAGCCAACAGATTGGCAAGAACTGACAATTCAGTGGTATAAATCTGATTTCTTTCTGATGAGGTCAGATCCTCATCCTGTTTTAAATGGCATGACTTCAGTGGTGTAACATTGATTTCCAACAGAAGAGGGTATCTCATCAAGGGCTCTCTGGTTAGTTACTGACATACTTCCAACTCCTGATGTCAAGTGTGAAATCCCCAACACTGCTGTGATTCCCCAAGAGAACACGTCTCTGATGCAGATGAACAGTCACAACAGAGGTGGGTGATCTGGAGATCAGTTCTCTGACCCTGCAACCTTAGGGAGTGGGTAAGGCCTGAGGTCTCACCACACCAGAACAGTTGCTGCCCACACCACAGAGCCCAGAATCTGGTTTGCCCCACACCGTTCTCAATTCCCCCTCTCACCAAAGCTGAGAAACTCAGCTCTCGGTGGGTGGCCCTGCACACTGAGGGAAGTTCCCCTGTAGCCAGAGGTGACAAGCCTATGAAAAAAACCTAGCAGCATCACAAAACACAGCTTTTATTTCACTGTTCTGTAATCTCTCAGTGCATCAAACTGCAGCAATAGAAACAACACAGCAGCAACAAGGAGGCACTTTGACCTGGAAAGGAGAGAATGAGATGTGTCTTCTCCCTCCCTTCCCTGATTCCCCTCCCTCCTAAGTCTCATGGCAGAGCAGGCTGATTCATGTAAGTCACTGAACCACCGGCCCACAATGGCATTATCACTCAAGCAGCAAGCAGAGGAAGCAGGGGCTGGCTGCAGTCAGACATTGGGAAGAAGCCTTGCTCCCAGCTAGGGCCCAAGAATTATGCTGCCTGGTTAGCATGTAAGAGGGCGAGAGCAAGAAAGGGAAAGACACACACACAGACATGTGCCCTAAAATCTCATCTGCCTTCCCAGACTTCTTCCCCAGAACAGATATGCTTCATTCATCTATTTTACCCCAGAGGAAATGCCACAGTGATTAAAAGCCTCAGCACAGCTATATCCTCGAGATCTGACAGCATTACTTCCAGCAGCATATTCCTACCACCATAGTCCCAAGGGGCCTTTGAGAACCACCTTTGCACCTGTCTGTTACTGTAGGCAGAATAAATGCACCAAACTTGGAGCTATGAGCTGTCTCCCTCTGCTCCAGTCTGGACTGGTCAGAGTAGCTTGAGGGGATTCCTTATGGGACTTGAACAATCCCTGCTGCTCTTAAAGCCCCTGGACTGTCTGAAAAGCCCAACGTAGGAAGCCTTTAGATAACACCAGTGGGCAAGAGGCCAGCTGTGCTAACATAAAGGAAGGGAAAAAGGCCAGGAGCCAGCGAGTGCAACTTTTAGGCCAAACACAGGATGTGACCAGCTCTGGGAAGGGGCATGCAGAGCAGTCCAACCTGCTAGCATTCTTGAATGAGAGAGTCCCAGGAGCTGGAAGGTGAAATCAGCCCTGGGTCTGAAACATAAAGGGCTCAAGCCTGCAGCTTATGAGAGAAAAGATATAAAGGAGGGGGGATAGAGGGCAAACAGGAGACTTGACTATGAAAAGAAAGGGCTGGGTGAAGAAGAGAGAGAGAGCCCAGAGCAGGCTGGTAGTTAGCCCTAGTTGCAGCAGGATATGGGTGTAGAGGGGTGAGAGGTGAGTCAAGGATGAGAATGAAGAGAAAGGAGGAACCAGAGGACAGATCCTCACTGCAGCCAAAAGGAGCAGGGACACCTCAGCTTAGGTCACAAGGGAGCCCACCTATCACTCAGGCAGTTTACACTGCAGCAGGGAGCAGATCCTGAGGCTGCTCTGTCTCGTGGCACTGCAGGTGCCAGCCCTGTTTGTCTCTAAAAAAAAAAAAAAAAAAAGCAGCAAGCAGTGTCAACCTGGGTGGGAAAGAGTTTCCCCTTTCAGCCAGGGAAACAGGGAAAAGGGACAATCTCTGTGCAACCTGGAAAGCCTGAAATTGAGGTCCCTGGGCTGGGAAGCGGCCTCAGACTAGTGAGAAAGGAGAGAAAGAACAGTCTCCAGGAGTCCCAGGCCCCATCTGGCTGTCTGGAGAACAGATGGGGCCAGGCATGCTGTCCCAGCACAGTTCCTGGCACTGGCACAGACTTCTTTCTCCAGAGTCAGAAGGAGGGTCCATAACCTGCAGCACATTAACAGGTGAGGGAGTCCACCAGCTCTCAGCGTGCATTGTCCCAGCTGCTCCACACTCTACACATTCAGCTTGCCAGCAATGGTCATGAGGACTTTCAGGATGGGCATGAAACCAGACACCTCACTGAAACTGCTGCTGCTCACTACTTGGGTGTGAACCAGGAGACCCTGTTGGTAGTTCCTAGCCTCAATGCAGCGGGCAATTTCATGCAGACCCATGAGGATGGCTGGAGAGAGCTGTGGGGAGGGAGCAGAAATAAGTCAGCATGCTCAGCACTGTAATATAGGCCCCCCTCCCTCCACACCCTTCTCCCCTGTTCCCTCCTGTAACACAGGCCCCCCTCCCTCCACCTCATCCTCACCAAACAGCACCTACATCGTCAAGCACTGGCAGGAAGGATAGCATGCTTCTTCTCAGCCCACAACAAACATTAATCTAATACCCAGGCTGGGTTACAGTGAATGCAGGTCCTAAGTAATGATATTTCAGCATTAATTGAATATCTGATGTATTTGAGGGGGTCAAAGGTCCATCTAGCACAGAATCCTGTCTCTGTTCAGGCCTAATATGGCCACTCAGGACAAGGGTATATGTTAAAAGAATTCTTCTCTCGATAGCTATCCCTCCAGCAATTGGCATCAGCAGTTTCAGAGTTTTCTAAGCTAGAGGTTACACTAGGCTCACACTTAAAAACTGCCCCCAATTGCCCATTTCTATGTGGAACCTGTCTATATGCCAGTATATTTCCTGGGGGTAAAAGGACCCTGCACGTACCTCCCCAGCTTTTCGTTACACTACATCTGAGCCAAAGTTAAGAAAGACAAGAAAAGGCTGGCTGGATTCAAGGTGCATCATAAAGTTTGGCACTCCCTTAGCTTTCTCAAGAGGATATGTGCTGGCAGCACTTGGACAGACACCAAGGCCCACAACCCAATGCAAAGGCGGGATCAGGAACCTGGCTGGACCACAGGGAATGGTGGCATCTACTCACCGCCTGCTCACGGAGCTTCTCGTACAAACACTCCAGCCGCTGCAATGCATCCTCCAGCTTCCTTCGTGTTTTCTGAAGTGAAACAGGTATTGCTAGCTCTGCCAGAGCTTCAAAACCACCTGTCCCAGAACCAAGTTGTTCTCACTCAGGCCCTCTCCTCCTCTGTTGTTCTCACAGCACTTTACAATTCACCTGCATCTCAGCCTCTGCCAGCCAGGGACTGTGACACAAGCCAGCCATGCCCTCACTGTGCACATATCCATGCACCCGTTCTCTCCCCAAGGCAGGAAGCTGGATTTGCCCCTTTTCCCATCTCCCAGCCTAGGCGTTCCTCCCTTCTGCCAGTGCTTGCAGACCACAGGACAGAGTGACTACTTCCAAAGCTTGAGAAACATCCACTAGCTGACCCACATGGGATTCAGACAGCACCATCCTGGCTGACCTAAGCAACAGCTTCTTCCTGGTCTCCTTGAGGAAAAGGGGGAATATCCTTCCCACTCTAGGTAATCACCAAGGAAAGGATCTGTGTACTGAAGTTCTGGTGGGACTGACCCCACCAACCCCACCTTGGATAATCCACTCACAGATAAATTATATCGTGGATAGAAATGCCTGGCTCTGGGCAATGCTGGGACAGGCCTGGCAGCCTTAGGAACTCAGATGCATTGCATTGCTGTCCCAACCCAGCTACTCAGCCTCCACGTAAGCTACGTGCTTAAGATCAAACCAACAGGCCTTTCTGTCCATAGAGGGAACCTTCAGGTTATCTCTCAGAAATTGCTACACTGCACTCTCAGGAAGCACAGAGCAAACATGCTGAAGCTGCTGCTACACACAAATTGTCTGATGCTGTCACAGCAGTTTGGGCTCAGCACTCATCCTAACATCCACTAAGCAGAGGTATTCTGGAAGGCTTCATGGTGCCCCCAAGCTCTGGGAAGACTTAGCAATCTAACACAATGCTGCAAACACTGCTTGTCTGCTTCCAGATAGACTGGCCTGATATATTCATGCGACATGACATGTATGCCAACAGCCTTCAAGGAATCAGGGTGGAGAAATTACAGTGAGTCGGACACAAAGATTGTCTGGCTTTCTCTTCCAGCCAGGATATCTCAGCCTTTCCTTCTAAGTTCTGAGCATAGCTGGTAATGCCAGTTCTGCAGGAACTATCTACAGATCAAGCCAGTGAAAAAGGAAGCTGAATTAGCTGCGTCATTTCTTCTACTTTCATCAGAGCCAGAAGGACAGAACCATTGCCCCAGAATGGCAATGAGAAGCAGTGGATAAATGCTAGAGAATGCATCTCAGGTCCCATGAGATGGACAAGCCTATGGCCTAAATGAAGGAGACAGATGGAGATAAACTTGGTTGTAGGGATGAGACTCTTTCTCTCTTCTCCCAACCAAACAAAGGAAGCACCAGTCAAAACATCTATGAGGGAAAAAAAGCTGAAGATCAGATAAGGGCGGGACTTACTGGATCAGTGGTGACGGCAGAGCAGCGTTGCACCAACCCTTCAAATGTGGTCTTCAGAGCCTGGTGCTCAGGGGGCACCTCCTTCCTCTCAACTCTCTCCACGGGTAGCTGGTGATACTGACAGAGAGAAGCAGCTGAATGAATGCAACAGGAGCATAAAAGGCTGGAGCAGGTAGATTCCCCTTCTGCAACTATGAATAGAAAGAACAGCACTCCTTCGCAAACCCAGAGAATAATTGGAAGCACAGAGTTAGATCACCATCTTCAGACTGTGATATAGCTTCAGGCCTCTGTGGATTCCTAAATCCCAGCAGGCTGACAGCCTGCCTGGCCTCCCTCCCTCTCTCCCAGCCATACCCAGGTGTCAATTTCCATCCTGGCAATTCCTCTTAACAGTCAGGCAGAGATGTCTTATAAGGCCTAGGGAGAAACATAAGCCCTGCAGCTGCCAAGTAATAAGAATCTAAAAAGCCGAGTTGTTCTTCTACTTGATGCGGAGCTAGTGGCTGGGGAACACCCCACCTTTCCCCAAGTACCTGCAGGCTGCCTTCCTTGGGTGCTCCTGGGGGGGACTGGCCAGATTCTTGCAACCTGGACAGCTGAGGATGGAACCCTTGGGGCTCAGCAGGCAGGTTCATTACTGGAGCTGTGATGGGGGCTGGATGAGTAAATTTCTCAGGCATCTGTCAGCAAAAATAAAGAAAAAAAAAATATCAAGAAAACCAAGTCCAAGGAAGGAGTGCTGGTTACACTCTCCACAGTCAGAGTCAACTTCCTTTCTAACTTGCAGAGTGCCCAGTTCTCAAGATGTGTAACACATCCCCGTTCTTTCAGCTCCCGCTCAGGGCATGGGGCTCTTTCTCTTGCATCCTAGATGAAGAGTCACAGCGACAGCAAGAAAACTCACTCTGGAATTATTCAAACAGATCCGTTGCCCCTGAAAGCACTGGTCCTCAGAAAGCTGCCTTGGCTCTGCGATGGCACGAGTCCTGAATGTTGAGATTAGCAGCAGTAAAGTGTCCAACAGAGCAAATGTTGGGGAAAATCCCACGACATGGGGGGAGAATCCCCTTGCAAACACTTCATCATGCCCCTGCTAAGCCAGAGAGTCAGGATAGATTCACTCTGACGGGGCTAGATCAAAAGGAGATGGCTTTAACAAGAGGCTAATCCTGTTGTAGTGAGCACAGCCTGAAGCAGGTTCCCAGCTATGCTGCCAGAAAAAGGGCGAGAAGCCTGTTCCAAGCTAAAGAAGAGGAGTGGGGGGTGGGAATGGTGCCAAAGAAGCTTCTTGTCATACCTGCCAGCAGGCAGCAGCGACAGAAATGGGGTACTGAGAGCATTTGTTGCAAAAGTGCCCACAGGTCCTCCAGGGCAATCAGTACAAGGCAGAGAGCAGCAGTGCCAATACGGCAGGCAGCTCACAGCTACACCTGTCCCAGCTTCTTTCAGAAGTGCCTTATCAGTTGTTATCAGCATCTGAGAAAAATCACCCTGGGTCAAACTGTGCTGAGGGAAAATGCTGCCCCCAACTGCCAGGTGTGAAGTGAGCATGATCTCTCCAGCCACTATCAAAAAAGATGTGTTGGCAGGGGATAGGATTAAATCCATATTTCTAGCAACAAGTGACTGTAGTCAGCCTGGGAAGTACTGAGAGTGAATACAGCATCACAGGTAACAACCATGTTACCAAACAGCCACCCTGGAGAATGGCATGCAAGTTTGGATGGCAAAGGGTCAAGATGACTTAGACTCCAGTCCCAGCTATGCATGTAATGCAAAAGTAGATAGACCAACATGGAATGAGACCTACTGAGTGTGACAGGGAGCATTTATAGGAATGTTTCTGTTGCATGGAGCTTCCTGGCTAAAAGACAACCAACATACATTGCAGCTGAAAGCTTACCTTTTTCTTTTGGAGGCTGCCTCTTACAGCAGAGGGATCAGTCCAAGATTCTTGGGCTGCTAGGAGAGAGAACAAGACACAAATGTCAGACTGTGAGAAGCTAGCCACAGCAACAATTCATGGTTGCTTGCATGGTTTGGAACTTCCCTCAGCAAAAGGGCCCATGGCTCCAATTCACTCATCATTGGACCTTCAGCCCATTTCAGTCGACAAATTTGGGCTCAGGGGCCCAAGAACTGCTTATTTCCCTTTCTCAACTACATTTTAAGCATCTGCATATGTACACAGGCTTCATAAGGTGATGTCTGATCAGAATGAACTGGCACACACCCACTCCCACACAGAAAGCTTTTTTGCAACTACCTGAAGCTTTCTGCATTCTGCACAGGCTGCAGAAGTCAGCCTCAGAGTTAGGCCTGAGCCTTGGTCAGGATCTGCATGTGTGTGTACATCGGGGTTCGGGCAGTCCCTGCAGTTTTCCAAACAGAGAATCTAGTGATGTGGTATCACAGCAAGGGCTGTGTTAGGGATGAGAGAAGGCTTCTCCCCAACACTTGCAGGAGTGCCTCGCAGTGGCAGCCCACAGCAATGCAGCGTGCTGCAATAAATGTATGTGTGTGGGAAGTTAGGGGTGGGTTGAAATTTTCCCTTCCAAAATCATGTTCAGAACCAAAGCTTAGCAAAATTTGCTGGCTTCCCAACTAGAAGAGAATAGACTTAACCAGTAAATGCCTTGGGAGCAGAGAGGTGTCTCAGCAGATGCTTTTGTGGTACCTAGCCTCTAACCTCACTCCAGGTAATTAAAAATCCATCAGATGACATGACATTAAAAGGCTTGCACACACTTCATTCTGTGAAGGTCAAATTCTGACTACTTTATCTGCTGCTGTCCTGTAAGGGTACCTCCATCTCTAGACAAAACCCCAGTTCTTCTTTTGTCACCCCAGTACTAATAACCTCAAGCCCATGAGACAGGAATAATTTGTGAGAAAGTGGGATAATTCTAAGGGGCAATATCAGAGTTGATGGAGCTCTATGCCACACTTAATGAGCCACTGATCCCAAACTGAGCTTTAAAAATCACAAGGGAAAGATGCAAAAGGTGCTTCATTACTTTAATTACCTTTATTATTAAAATTCTGGCAGCCTCTTTTTACCTTCCCTTTTCCCATGATTTCAAGACTCGCTCTCTGATGAGTTTGGATCAGTAGTTTAATTAAGTTGGCACTTATTTCTAGCTTGGGGATTCTGTGCCCTAGAACTCTGCTGACCCCCACCGAGCCTGTGGCCTAGCTGTCCCTGGCACTACTCCAATCCAGTGGCACTTTGAATCCTCACAGGAAACAGCTATTTAAATTGTAGTCTTTAAGCCAGGCACTTAATCATCAGACATGAGACCACAGGACCCTGCTGCATTTTGCTGGGATGAAACTCTGACTATCTTGCCTATGCTACTTGTGAAAGGATTTCTCACCAACCCTGAAAGGAATGCCCCATGGCAGCAGCTCCAGCAATGCCTGTCCTAGAAAAAACACAATCATCACAGGCTGGAATCAGGGATTATCCTGGCCAGAAAGGAGATCAGCCAACATGTTGCTGTCCTTCACCCTGTCCCTGACACTCCTCAGGAGCGTGGGATTTTTACAAGTGGAGATCTCTCTTCATCACACTAGTGAGAATGCATTCATGAGCTGTTTAGATCATGTTCAGGAATTTCCAAAGCTGGCACATTTGGCCAGTCAGACTGAGTGATCTCACAAGTCCCTTCCCAGGCTAAAGTTTCCATCAAAACCAGAAAAATAATAGCAGGCAAGAAAGCCAGTTTGCACTCCTGATCTGGGCAGGCCATATGCTGCCATTAAAACTGGGAGTAAATGCTGCCAGGAGAAGGGAACTTCCCAGCAGTAAATTTCTGCAGGGCATCGTTAGCCTGAGGAAGTGCTTGAAATCCTTGCCATGGAATCATCTTTCCTTTTACAGGGAGATAATCAGGTCTTCTGTTTCTCTGCTGAATGGACAACTCCCTTTCTAGACTCCCACTCCACACAGCAAGGCTTGCTTGGTGGTGTAGAGGGGCTACCAAGTACTCAGATTCCCCAAATAAAGCCAAGACTCCCCAGATCATCTTTTGCGCCTGGCAGATGGTCTTTGGCACAAGCAGCAATCTCTGTGCAGAGACAGCCCAGTAAGACATTGAGCTTTACCCCAGTGACAACATAGACTGGAAGTTACCTACTCTCCATCATCAATGAATCTTGAGAAATCAGTACAAAGCATCAATCAGAAAACCTCTATGGTCCAAATTCTCCCCAGCAGATGGACTGAGATTCAAACCTGAACCTTGCTGCATAACTAAAGCCAAAAGGGCTTTACAGTTCCCGTTGGAATAGAGCCCCCAGATTCTGCTTCGGAAGCTCTAATCCACCCCTGCTCATGCTGTGACCCTCCTCTTCCAAACCACATGGGGAAAGAACAAGCACAAGCACAAATAAAGCCATGCATAAAAACTAGGAGTGTAACAGGAAGAAAACAAGGGATGAGTTACAACCACTGGCCTGTTCCTTGCCTAGAGAACCAAGAAAGGAAAAACAGCTGCTTCCCTGTCCTGCTCACCCAGCAACTGCCTGAAGGGACACAGAGACTGAGAAGGCTCTAATTTCTCCAGGACCAGAGGAAAGTAGAGAAGGAAGAAGCTGGAGCCTCTGGTTTTCATACCCAAACTCATCAGTAAGAGCACAGTGCTTTCATTTCACTTTCATCATCCCCAATTGTCACTTACTAGTCCTCAAGACAAGTATGTCCACTACCCCAGCTGTATAGCTCCCCAGGCATGCAAGGAAACAACAAATAGCAATGAGCATGCACACAAGCACACACAGTAAAACATGCGCACACACCCCACATTTCACTGGAAGCAGCAACATTGCCTCCCCCACAGGTCTGGAGGCTTCTCTGGGTACTACCTGCATGATCCACGTGGGGATCTAGCCAAGGGAAGAAACCTGAAAATCAAGGCAGGGTGGGAGAGTCACCATCACCAACAGCTTTTACTCAGTGAGTAGTGTCCCTGGACTATTATCCCTGATAGCTTTTCAGAAGGAATTTGTCCAGCCTTTGCTTAGAGCCTTTGTGTGTAGTCCCAACAAGCTTCACACAGTGAGATTTGCTACCCATGGTTAAACACAGCTCAGCAAAGGATTCCACGTGGAAGTGAACCTCAAAGCCTCAGTTCCTTCACTCTCAGAATACGCACAGTTTGGAGAAGCATCTGCTGAAAAATCTAAGGATTGTCAGCCTTGTTGTTAGAGATCTCCACAGCCTGGCTAAACCTGTCCCCTGAGACAGCAAACAAAGAATTAACAAGCACCAGATGTGGTGACATTGTGGGAAATAGAAAGAGGGAATGCCCATCCACTGGGAACTAGATCCAACAACACTCTCCTTTTCTTCATCATGCTAGCAAGGACTTAACAGCACTTGCAGGCTGGGCTGGATTCAAACTACAGACCCAGGGGGGAAAGGCTCCAGGTCTAGAGCACTGCACAGAGGAATCCAGAAGTGATTCCCAGGCAAGCACTTTACAGCAACAGGAAAAAACAGGGATAACTAGAGCACAGCAGACAGAGGAATTTTATCCTGAAGCAGCACTTTCCCAGCATTTCAAATGCACTTCTTGTGTAAGTTACATAAGCAGGGGCGAGCTCAGCAAGCCTTCCACCAGGCATTCTCTGCCAACCACCACCCTTTCAGTCAGAGCAGATGCCTCTGGAGTGAATGACTACTCAGGGTGCACAGGGGACCTGAAGAGACAGCATCTTCTAACTACCATCTGGGGGTAGAGCAGCTGAACAGGCTGAATGAAACTGTCATCACTGTTGTGTTTCACCACCACAGCACGACTCAGCACAATGTGCCTGTAAGATTAACCTCAGCACCACATCCAGCCTTTATGGTGACAGGCCAGACCTCAGAAGGTCCACGTCCATTATGTAGTCCATACAGGAGTGTGCTGGACACACAAGCAGTACTTACCTATGGGAGGAGGAGGAATCCTGGCTGCTGGCAGGGGCTTAGTAGATGGAGCTCCAGGACCTCCCTGAGGGTAACCAATGCTCATGGGGCAGTTGAAAGGTGTTGAAGGGAAACCTAGAGGAGACTGGCTTGCCACAGGGAGAGGACAAGCTGCAGGAAGATGAGTTGATGGGAATGAGGCTGGAGTGAAGAGGGCAGGTCCGTGTGGTGGAACACCAGGAGATGTCATGGGCATGGACTGTCCCGGCAAAGGCGGCTGGCTGGGGAAGGGAGCAGGACCAACAGGTCTGACTCCCGTTGGTCCAAATGGCTGAGACTGTGACACAGCTACAAAATGAGCAAGAGAGTGTATCAGCATCATTTATTTCATGTGCAAACTACTCCTGATGCCCTCCTTCATACTAGTTAGCCTGCCCTTCTCCAAGTCATACCCTAGAATATCCATGCCAACCGTATCCCCCCATAACCATCAGTCCAACTCTGCCACGAAGATAGCTGTAGCTTTTCCACCCCTATATATGCTTAATATCAGCGGGCACACAGCAACAGTTGCTAGAACTAGGTGTGTCAGTAGCACTGAGAAGCCTTTCAGACAACTGACTTGTTCTTTGCAAACACAGTAGGCCTACGAGGAAGAAAGCAGAGCCACCACCCATGTTGAAGGCTTCAGTCTAAGAAAACCTGGAGAACAGACATGACTATCAGACAATGCTTACCTGGCCCTGAAACAGTTGCTGGAACCAAGCCCAAGTTGTATTGTGGGTATGGGGGCACTCTGGAATAGACAGTTGTTTGTGGACCTGTGCTGGCCTGGGGAGGGGCAACATGATGAGGTGCCACAGACATGCCCGGCGCTGGCTGAGATGTGAAGAGGGAAGGCACTGAAGGCTGAGAAGGTGCTGAAGGGGCAAACGATGACTGATAGGTGGGCTGCAATTAAAAAACAAAGAACTTGCAAATGGCCACCACAGTCGTGTGCATTCACACACAAGCAGATACACTTTCTATCCCTGTCACTTCTCAGGAAAGAGAAGATGCTGCTGCTGTCAGTGCCCTGGATGGATTGGATCAAAGGCCTTTTCCCACCACATAACTTGCTCAACAAGCCGGGCACCACATTCTTCAGAGTATCCCCCAGCTCTCACAAGGATTAGTCCTCAGGAGCCAGTTCCCATACAGTAGCTTCCTGGAAGCACAACCAGAGGAAATAATGAAGGAAAAATAATGAAGTAACAGAGGCTGGAAGCACTACTTCCTGAACAGTCTTCTTGTGCAAGAACTGAGATTATAATTTTACTGAGATATAAGGGTGTGATGGGCATAGGAGAGTGACTCTCAGCCCCCCTTTTCCCTCAGTGGATCACTACACTTGCAAACAGTTCCCTCCAGTGACTGCATGTGGGACAGGGCTTTGTGAAAAGATGCCAGACAGCCTACTTTTGTATTATCACAGAGTTTGTGTTTACTCCAGTGAAGGACATCACAGATGAGCTCCTCAGTGCCTGCAATCTGTGTCATCTCATATTACTTCATATGCTTTCCACAACCCAGTAAGCCTTTCTCCCTCTCCCCAAGCCACAAACACCTGAGTTTAAAGCCTACCTTCTCTGGATGTCTGGGACCTGTTTTGTGGGCTGGTCCTTCAGGGGCGGAACCACCTCCGTCTGCTGGAGATTTGTGTTTAACGACACCTACATTGACGCGAGTGTAGGGAAAAGTGGGTGGCTGCAGATCACCCGCATTCTCTCCTTGAGCATGGAAAAGCCGGTCTCGGAGCTGTTCAATCAGGAGCTGAAACAAACTATGCTTTAGGAGTTGCTAAACTCCAAGCAGTTTAGCCTTGAGAGCCTCAGATGGAAAGTGCTCTTCTTTCAGCAGACACTGACTCAAAGCACTGAGCATCAACTTACAAAATTAACCATTTCCCTAATAGGCACCAGGAAAAAAAAAACAACAAAAAACTGTAAGCAACAGTCTGTCACATCACCTGCCATATTCCCAGACAGATGAAGTTTCACCAATCCTTTCCTGAATCTTTAGACTTTTCCCTCCCGAGCCCCTACCCACCTTTGGGCACTAAAACTCCGAGGTGATTTCCCCATTCCCCTTCTCTACCAGGTAGTTTCAGGAATAGATGCAGCTTCCCTGGAGAGGTGCTCCCCAGCATTATTCTCCAGGAACCATTTTACATTTCTATAGCTCCCTTCCTTTTCCCTGAATCAAACACACTACAGAGAAAAAAGCAAATGAAGACAAAAGCCATGTCCTAGAAAAAACAACACACCTCTGCTCTCAAGTTACCATAATTAAGGTGAAACCTTAAGTCCTGATGCATGTCAAAACCCAAGCTCTCTCTCATACAAACTACCATTTTTCCCCACATACAACTCCCACAACAACTCGTTTCTCACTCACCTCTTTAGAGCTGCTGGGTAGGTAATTCATTGCAGCTGCCAAGCATCCTTGTGATGCTAGGAGACTGGCATACTGGGTGATTTGTTCTGCCAAGACATGGCCTGGCGCTGGTCCTGCTGTGCCTCGGAGCATTTCAATGGACCTGCTCAGCACCATCACCTTCTCTATGAGATCCTGAATAAGCCAGGGGGTAGGAAGAAATAGACCACTCAGAATCTGACTTGCTTTACTGGGCCATCTCATCCTGAGACAATACCAGATGGCTATCCCCACACATACAGCTACATTTAGCTGACAGTGGGTCCAATGTGAACAGAAGTTACTCCACTCTGCACCAGATACCACTGATTATGGTTTTCTCAGGTGCACTTTGCGGACAAAAACAGGAACAAAGAAGCAAACCCTGACACTGCTACTTTTATGGTAAGGGAAAAAAAGAAAAATCAGAAGCCACAACGACATTCCAATTAACTGTGATCTTTTTACTAAGAAGTTACTACTGTAACTCTATGAGTTAGAAGCTATCAGCCTTGAAAGAGGAAGGATTAAAACCATACCAGTAGAAATTCACTAGGAAAAATTACTACTGCTGACAGACTGAAAGGTTTTTAGTTATTCAAAGTTACTTTGATTTCTAGGAGTTGAAGGAATGTTTATATCAGTAGAATGATATATGCATCATTGGCTGAAAACTGATAACTGGGAGTAGGCCAGTTTCAGACATGCCTTTTTGTTGCTGTTATTCACTAGTGCGGCTGCAAAACCAGGGAACTCTGTAGCAGAGGGCATTATCTGCAGATACCAGAGTGGAAGACTTGTCTAGTTCATTCTAGTGACTGGTGGACACAACAGGCCTTAGTGACTCATGCAGGACTGGTTAAAATGTAACACATAGGTAACAACATTGAGATAGAAGCCCTGATTTATCTGCAAGCTGTGACTTCCCATACATGATCATTCTACTTGCAGTGGAAATAATACAGTCTAGACTTTATTTTATTTTGATGGAGGCTGTTCTGAAGGTACAGCCAGATAACTGGAGCATTACAGTTAGACATGATAAGCACAGCAGCAAATGTGTCCCTCAGCATCTACCAGTAAGAAAACAGGCACAGTATAAATTTTCCTGACTAAAAGGAAGCTCAAAGATTACATCAGTATACAGACAGACAGGTAGGCCATAACTCCTGTCCATGGCTGGATATATATACCATGTAATCAGTACTCTCCAAACACACAAACCCTTAATGTTTAAAGAGTGCAAGTCTCCTTTAGATGTAAACCCATAGTCCAGGCTAGAAGGAGATACCTTGGGGACTCTCCTGTGTGCTGGAAGCCAAGTACTCCGTTTGATGGGATAATGCAAACAGGACTACCAGACTGGCCTAAAGAAGAGTCAAACCAACATTACAGCACCTGTACCTGTAGGGCAAGGGGTGACGAAGTCTCATGGTTTTTTACCCAGCACTCCACCAACCTCTCCACATTGCCTGATGAGATATAGCAGAGGCAGGCATCATTGGACAGGGCTGCATCTCCCTCCGACTCTAGGCGGGCACCCAGCATGTCTAGAGGGGAAGAAATACAGCCAGCATTTGATGCACTCTCTTTTTGAAGAGCTCATTAACCTCAGTGCTCATCTCTTAGCAATCCTACTCTGGCTTGGCATGAAAAGGTGTTAACAGCGTTGGATCTCCACCCAGTTCTTGGATAACACAGAGAAATGGGCATCACTATGGAATCCCAAAGCCAACTTGGTTGAAAAAAAGAAGTAATTTTTTATATATCTGCCAATTTTTATATGTCTGCCCAGACATATAAAAGAAAGAAAACCCCTTAAAAATGACAGATGAATTCAGTGAAAAAATCCAATGCTTTTCCAAGGAAGTGTGGGCATCTCCAGGCAATGGTAGTGTCCAGTACCAGGGACAGCTAGCAATTTAGTAGTTGTCAATGTTTAGCAAATGCTAGGAGATGAAGGTGAGCTGGAGCTATCTCAGTATCACCACCCCCACTTTACAACTCCTACAGTGTGGTCTGTAAAAGATGTCATGTTTTCTTGCATTTAAAGTTGTATCATCTTACTTGCATGAAGTGCTGGCATTTCTCCAACAGCACTTAGATGTTCCCATCAGCCAGGAGCTAGTTCCCAGCTAAGCAGCATGAGTAACTCCATCATATTCAATCACTAGATTGTCCCCAAACCCTGACTGTCAGAACAACCAGTTGCTGAGCACGCTGAACTATTAACAGTACTGAGGAAACTACTGAAGCCATCAAACATTCACTAACCACTGTTTCTGAGCTTAAAAGGGAGGGGAATGTGCTGGAATGGTAAACCTCTTTCAGATGGAGTGAAGCCACCTGACCTTTCACTGCCAAGGAAATCCTTTTCTCCCCAGAATAAAATAATAAATATAACCCTCTTAGTGTCTCAGTCTAGTGCCTCTCCTGTTTTTTTCCATGCTATTGGTAGAGGTGATAGGAAGTATCAGCCTATATAACTTCTATGGCTGTCAGCTACAGTGTGCATAAATCATTCTCCTAACTCAACAGTCCACATTTATTTAATAACTTCCAGCTAGCTGTAATTAGCAAGGAATGCTTTCCTTCCTCAACAGTACCCACTTCTTCCTGTAAGCAGTCCAGAATTGCCCTCCCCTAAAGACAATTGTACCAAAACATAGTACACTGCATACCACAGAGCTGGGTATAGTCCTCAGGCTTTGAGTATGTTAACAAGATGGCCAGCGCCTGCTTCCAGCTCTGTAGATCACACGTGCAAACAATATCTTGCCAGTTCTGCTGCACAATGGAGGAAAGCAGCTGTAAGGGAAGCAGAAGGCCTGTCAGTCACTGAAGACAAAGATAAGCTGACTGCTTGAGCAAGTGCACCCACAGGGATAGCTCATTTTCAGGCACATTTCCCACTGTGCAGCAACTACCTCACTGTGCATTAAGGTCCACCAATCCCAGCATCCCAATGTTAACAGCATCTGGAATCCAACGCCTCTAAAGAAAGTAGAAAAGCCCAACAAAGCACTTAAGAGAAGATGGAAACAGATGCAGTAGGCAAGACTAAAGATTTATCTAACACAATATCCTGTTTCAGAGCAGCTAGTAACGATGACTGGGAATACAGTGTTAGGATATCCCAACTCCTGTTACACTTCCTCATTTGTCAATAAATAAGCTAGGACCTTCCTAGCTGAGCTGTAAAGAGGCAGTATGATCTACAGGTTACAAGCACAGGGAGCTGAGTCAGAAACCATTAGATTAAAAAAAAAAAAAAGAAAAAAGGAACAGAGAACACAAACACAGACATTCTAGGTGGGCAACATGAAGTTGTCATAAAACTACCAAGAGATTAGCGTAAACATTTAGCCAAGAGGGCATGCACAGATTGTGCTGATGTTTTACTTCTTGCCAAAGCATTTCCATATATATTCAAACACCTGCCAAGACATTGCACACCTTTCCCTGCTGAGTGGGTACACAGAACTGTCACTTACCAGGGAGAGTTTTGTCTTACGCTTGGCAAAGTAGCGCTTCTGGGTCTCCTTTAGGAGGTTCTCCCCCCCAGCTATAGCTAAAATGATGGCATCAGCAAAGCGCTCTGCCCGCATGCACAGCTCCACCGCACCCTCAAAATTCCCCAGCAAAACGGCTTGGCTGATAAGTCCATCCATATCTACAGAGGTGAGAAGCAGAGTTAATCCACAGGGGCATCATCCAGATGCATTGATGAGGCTTGTTTTAAAGAGCAGCTACTAAAAAAACAATAACATATGGAAGCCCAGCTAAAAAGATTTGGAAACCCAAATCAGGTTTTGCACTTTAAAAAGAAAACACTGACTTGACAGTGTCTTCTGTCATGTAAAAGATTCTTCTATACTTCAAATAGGTTTCTTATCTGCGAAGAGTATTTCCTGGCACAAAACTGAGAGATGTTGCATGACACTGGGATGGGTCATGCTGTTTTAAAATTATTCATCTGCTGGAGTGGACCAGATTCTTCCTGGTATCTCTAATTTTCTGGTTTTCCCTCCTCTCCCCTTTCCTAAGAGGGCAGAAATATGTATCATGTAACATACCTTCTGTGACAGGAATCTCCAATGTGCACATATTCTGTGGGATGAGGTTGTCAAAAAAGGCTGAAGAGGAGGAAACAGCAGCTACATCGTCACTGGAATTTATTAAAAGCTGTGCAAAGAGTGCAAGAAGTTAATTAATTCACTGAAAACACAGATCCTGCCCAGAACAGTTTAATAGATTACTGAGTGGCATGGGGCTGCTCTCCATTTGGTTGAGCATGCTCATATAAATCTGATTTCAACTTGGAAACCCATCATGCCTCTTATCACTGCTCTATGAACCTGCAGAGTTTCACTGGGGCAGCAACAAGAGCAGTGCTGTTATTGGCAAAGCTTAGGAGATTGATGGTATAAGACATATAATGCCAAGAGTATTGCTGGCCAGCATTCACCAACTCAACTACCAGCTCTTGAGCAAGCTGAACAATTTTGGACGAAATAGGGACAAGCCCATCAAGTGAGATCTGTAACTACCAGGCAGGATCACAGCCATGCTTGGTGCTCTACTGAAATGCAGGACAATTGTCGCGCCTAGAATATTGTTGAAGGTTCATGAAGATGATTACTAATTTGAGGATAGCAGTTTTAGATACCTTAGAGGAGCAAAATTTGCAGTGCATGGTAAATCAGGCCTTGGAAGGCATCTGAAGAGGGACATCCCCAAATCATGTGAGAATACATTTCAAAAGATACAAGGTGAAAAGGAAAGAAATACAAAAGAAATACCACAGGAGAAGCTTCACAGAGGAAATCCAGAATTGTAGCATGAAGTTAACCTGATGTTAATTCTATCACTGAAGAAATCAGCACTGGTGCAGCAAGCCTTCTTGCACTGTTAACAGCCAGGAGTCTGTCTTCATCATTTGCTGATTTGTTTTAAAGCCAGAGGGACTCCTATGATCGTTTAGTCTAACTCTGTAAGGGTCTGACAGGCCTGTGAACTGCCCTCTGCAATGCCTGCATTGAGCCCAACAACTTGTAGTTGGAATTAAACCTTCCTCTTCATTCTGCCCTCCACTGCTCTCCCAGACTGGCAAGATGTACAGGACATACCTGATCCGGCTGTGCAGCATTTGTTTCATCTGCCTCAGAAAGGGATTGTTTATCTGTGATCCCATTACTCAAACATGAGGAGATCTAGAAAAGTAACAGACATTCTCAGAGTGAAGCCCCTGTCAAAATTAAACACCTGGGCAGCAAAGCCACCAAGTGACAGGCAATTTCAGACACAATTCCCCCAGCTTCCATCTGTTTGAAAAGTTCCACCTCTCCCTATTCCTGGCTGGCTGCCTATCAGAGGTTATTTATCCTTTCAGAGCACTGTCCATGCTGCTGCAAGAGTTTCCTCTCCTGTAGCTCCATCAGTGCTATGCCAAGCTGTCTTCATCTGTCACCTTCTTCCCGGCTGAGGAATTCCCCAAGATGCAGAGAGCTGGATGCTAGAAACTCTCACAACTGCACTATTGTTATATACTTCCCAGAGCACCAACAACTGGAAGCAAGATAATTGAGCTCAAGACCCCTTTGGTTTGATCCAGTAGAGCTGCAGTTAAATCCTTAAACGTGCCCTCATTTGCTTTTCAATGGGGGATACTTAAGGTGCTTCTCAGCTGAAATTTCATGCAGTTTGGTCTCTTGTGTGCTTATGAGATCACTAACTCATTTCCAGCAGGGACCCTACAGATCTCCTGCAGCAGCTTTAGTCCTGTAAAGGTTTCTCTCTATTGGAAAGACCCCTTACCTTTTTTTGCAGATCCTCTTTACTGTAGCCAAGCAGCTTGAGGAGTTTAGTCCTGGACTCCTGCTCCAGATTTACCTGAGTCCCAAAGGATATTGAAAAAGACAAGAAAATACATAAAATCCTAGACATCTAAAACTGCCAATGGGTGGCTGCTTCTGGCAGCAGCAAAGTTTAGAGCTGAGTTTATAGATAAGAAACTCAACTATGACAAGTCCACCTAACGATTACTGTGAGAAAATCTATGGAGTTTAAGTTATAATCATGGAAAAAGGATGAAATTCAAGTTTGTCACATAGTTACAATAGAAGTATAACTGCATGCATACTTAATATACTTGGTCGTTAATCCCTGGATGGTCTAGGAATTGCCAAACTAATCTCTGCATGGAGACAACGGACTGATTTGAGTCTGGATGAAACTGAGACAAGGTGGTTGCCTGAGCTCCTAGCTGGCTTCACAAAAATTAGTTAACTAAATGTTCCAGAAGCTCCCTGGGTGGGGACTTCAGACAGTCCTAGAGGTTCTCAGAGGCTGCATGCAGCCTAATTGATAGGCGCTATTTGTATGATTTAATGATTTAATGCATGATTAACATTCTGCACAGAGAATCTGCCTAAGTAAGTCCCGGGCTGTTCCTGGGATTGTACATGGATAAGATACATGTAAATAGTCCGTAGAAAGTGTTCTTGCAGATGCAGAAATGGTCATGCAGGACAGTATTTTGTATAGATTGCTTGGTTTGTAGTTTAAGACAATTGATAGTAATAGACATTGTAAATGCTGGAGTGGTCTCACAGGACCATGGGCCAGCTGGATTATAAAAGTTCACTAGAACAATAGCGTGACATATCTCATTCAATGCAGGTGAAGACATTATTGCAATGACCCTTGCAATGGAGACTACTATCACCACCTAGACAACACCTGGCCATCTTATTCAAGAGATATGATTCCCCATGCAAATGTAATACTATGGAAAAGATCCCAATATTTCACCACACACAGAGTCTACCTATGAGTTTCTGTAAAACACTACCAAGGCTAAGCCCCACCCTTCCAGAAGGGTGGCCACTCCTCACTACCAAACTCTTTCATATTACCAAATTGTCAATGAAACCATCGTCCTATGTAAGGCTACATAAGTCCTCATGCCACCACAGCTCTCTCCCTTATTACTGGGAATCTCATTGCCCATTTGAACTTTGCCTTGAGAAACAACAGTAGAGCTCCACGGGTAGCAGGTAGGTATAGCTTAGCAGTGGGTTGGATGAGAAAATCCTGTTTAGCACCTTGACAGTAAGCCCAAAATAGTCCACTGAAAAGACCATTCCTACTGAAAAATAAGGCAAACTCCAAGACCTCAACTGCAAGAAATTTTTTTTAGATAAGTAACCAACTAGACTATTCAGTTCTTAAAGAACAGGAATACAAAATGCTAGAGAGGACCACCATGAACACATTACAACCCAGTACTGTAAAAGAACTGACATCTGTGTTTCACCACAGACATCCCATCCTACCTTCAAGAAGCTCCAAAGGTTTTCATCAAAGGGCAGCTTGGCTGTCTGGATCTTGCCCTGGCAGTAATCAAAGAGGTTGCCTGACTGCAAGGCCACCTGCAGTTCTCTGGATCGGAGCAGGAATTCAGTTTCAGTAGTGACTTGACTGATGAATACCTGATGTGGGTAAGTCTGCTGCATTTGCTGTCCAGGAGCTTTGGTAAGACCAAAGGAAATAAGTTTTCCTCCAAACTGAGAAAGACAGAGGGAAATACAGTAAGAATTCTCATAAATGAATGTAAAAGCAACTCACATTTCATTCAGCATGGTGGACTCAAGCTTCAGCTGTGATCACAAGGAACCCAAAGAGTTTAATGTGTATGGATGGTAGGGACATTGAAGGAGTTCACATCACAAGCCCTACAGCTGAAGGCTGATAACCATGACACTTGTGCGTGTGCTATCAGGCCTAGCTGATTGCAAATGCCAGTGAGACACAGAGGAAAAAGTACCATTTGGAACTGTTTGTTCTTTTCTGACATGGAGAGGCAGGCTGCAATGATAAAAACTGTTATGCAAATGTCAGGCACTAGACAGAGAACAAGTCAAGCCACATGCTAAAAGAACAATTTAGCCTTTTGATTTAGGAACAAAGAGGTGAAGAAAATTAAATACCTGGATAGGAAGGAAAATAACAGAGGAGAATGGAAATGCATGTCACAGCCTACAAGGACAGCTTTTATGAGTCTTTCTTAGCTTTGTTAACTCTTACTTATAACCTCCCATTCTCTGCTACAGCACTCTTTCTTGTTGGAAATATATCTGAATGTTGAGCAAAAGAGCTTCGCTCCATAGGACACCACACTGCACCTTAAAACAGACATTAAAACAACTAGCAACAGGAAGATAAAAAGGTTTCACTAGCAAAAGAAAAAGATTGTGTTACAAGGTGACACATCTGTTACATTGTAAGCTAAGGACACTCTATTCACTTACTGCAAATGAAACCCCCACAGGTCTGCGAATCCACTTGGGTGGTTTTTTTAATGGTGGAATCAAGGTGGTCTGAGCTACTTGCTCTGGCACCTGAAGAGGAGGAAGGATCTGTCCTGTGCCAAAGGGATCCAAGTTGTTGAAGGAGGAAGAGATCTAGAATCAGATGGAGAAAGGAATAAAATATAATTCAATTCCTCTCTGTACAGAGTAAGCACAAAAACTTACGGTTTAGTAATTAGTTACTTTCCTCTCTGATTAAGAAAAAGGCTATTACAGCACCTCTGCCTGGAATACCACAAAGCCTCTATGTGAGAGAAACACTATTTCCAAAGAGTTCCAGAAATTATTTCCCAAGAAAGCTTCACCTTGAGAGATTTAAGTAATTTTTCCTTAGCAAGACGCAAATACCCTAATAAACACTGCCTGGCCTAGCACCCAGCTCATAAACACAGGAGTTACAAAATTACTTGTTTTATGCAAGACAGTGACAACATATGGTCAAAAGTTGTCCCACTTACTTCTTTTTTTTGCTCACAAAGGAATGCTGACTCCCTTTCTGTTGCTGAGGTCTTTCAAATGGGTTAGTTTTAAGGCCTGTCTCCAGCTTTTACAGCTTAGATGAGGCTGGTGAAATAACCTCTCCAGACTTTCCTGCCTAAACAAGAGAGTGTCAAAAGTGGCCTCTGATCTGGATTTCTGACATTTAGGAAGTCAATGAGCATATACACAATGCTGTTCACAAGCATTCTTAATTTTTAACATTGTTGGCATAGATTTGTTGTTTGCTAAAGATAACCCTGCTCAAGTTTGACTGGACCATAGGGCATATTTCCAAAATACAGCATACTTGAAAAGCAGCAACACAAGGCTCACCAAGCTAAGGTTGCCAAACAAAGAATCATAGGCAAGACCTACATGTTTTGTCTTTCAAGTCTTTCTTGAGGGGAAATCAATTCCAAAGAAAGACCATTTCCTGAAGGAACAGCTTATAACTAACAGATCAATCACCCTAAACCTTCAAAAAATAAACACATGCTACCAGGGTCCCAGTAACATCAGCCACCAGGTCTTCAACAGAGTTTCTGTCCCAGTACCATGGAATCCAGAGGAAAGTGATCTCCTGGTCACAAACTCCCCACCTCCATAATTGTCATTATATCCTCCTATTTTTATTCTTGTTATTCTGTTTATATAGGAGTTATTCTACCCTACTGTTCTCCAATTTTAAGAGTGAAAGTGTGGTGCATGCACATGAAGAATGCACAGAAAGAAAAATTCTCCATGGGTTAAAAAAATCCTTAATCTCCTACAGCTGTTGCTTGATAAAGTATTTTCTTTCTCTTGCAAATCCTATGAAACTGAACCCAGTCAGCTGTAAATGACTATATAAATAACACTTAAGCCAGCTCATACATATTCTTTTAAAACCTGTATTGTAAGACATTTGTTGGCTGGGAGAGAGGGAAGAAATTAAGGGACTAGACACCAGATGTAAACTAAAATTTTAGACAGTACTGACATTTAGTCTGTTCAGAGTTTGCCCATCTATTATTTGACTAAATAATGGGTTCCAGTATCAAAATATTAACATGCTCCAAGTTATAGTCAATTGACTTGACGAGAACTGCTAATAGTAGCTTATATGCTACTTTTAAAAATTCTCTTCTGAACTAATAAAGAATAGCATGTTGTATTACTTAGTATCAATGTATTTAATTTTAACCTAATGACAAGACAAGCTTGTTGCTCTAACAGGTGCACTGCTTTATTTTTAGTCTAGTAGCAATAACCACAAAATACAAATAACATCAAAACTACACTTGATCTTTGTTCTCTTTAGACACTTTAATGAATTTTACAAGAAATACTGAGACACCTTTGTCAAGAGGCAACGTAGTCCCTTTGGGGCTTGGCAAATATTAAGTCCCCACACAGGTAGCTTCTGGTTCCCACACTACACAGCTATATGTCCTGGTGGGTGGGACAGATCACATCACTTAAATGTCATACTGTTACACATGAGCACTTCTGACACTCTCAGAAGTCAGGTGAGTAACTGCCAATCTGTCAAGCTGTAACACATTCACAGGACTTTACCTTGTCAGCCTGTGTCTTCTGCTGAGCTTCTAAGTTCCCACCCATAACAGAATAAATGTTGATCCACCCATCAAAAGTGGCAGCAGAGAAGACTGAAGGATTCCTAGGACACCACTGGACATCAAAGCACCACTGACTCCGAATGGGTAACTCATAAACCACCTATAATAGAAAGAGAGAAGGCAGAAGCACAACATGAATAGTCCCCTGCTTTCCCCAAATTACTTGTCCACAGCAAGTGCGTCACACTTTATTTACACATCACCATTGTCTACAAGTCTCTTATTTTTGCTTCCTGAAGGACACATTGCAACTGAGTTATAGCACATTGAGCCCAAAGAGCAGAAAGGCACAGAAAGCTGCTATACCATAAGATTCTGGTTGCAGAACAGAATGTAAAAGCAACAAGCCAGTATTGTCACACCTGCTGTTAACCAAGGGAGACACACCAGAAAACAACACAAGAAAAACAGAAGCCAAAAAGGCAAGAAGGTGTCATGAGCAGGAACATGTAAACAGAAAGAATAGTCCGGAATAACAAGTTTGACAAGGAAAATAAAAGCCTACAGAAAAAAAGTAGAAAAACAAAAAAGGACTGCAATAGCTGCAGATGAACTATGAAGGATATTGCAGTAAACAAGTTTCAGGTCCACCACCCAAAACCCCAAAGTTCAATTCACAGCCCAATCACAGACATCCTGCCTGATGCTGGGCAACTCACTAATACAACCTTGACTTTAAACCTCCAGTTTGTAAAATGGAAGAGCTTTCCTTTATGCCTCACAGGCACAAAGCACATTGCTTCTCTTTGCGAACATGATCTTCAGCCATTCTGTATAACTGTACTGTCCTTACTATTGAAAACCTTTCCAATTTTTGTATCACCTGAAAATTTTCTGTTCACTGGTACCAAGTCAAGGACAGCCCCCTAACAATAGTTTTTGCATAAATGCCCAAGTTGAATTTGGACTCTGCAAATCTACAGGAGCATGCATAAAGATGAGCCAGCTGCACTAAAACAGTGAGTTTTTAGTTTTCCACTAAAACGCAATGAAAAGACTCTAGTAAAAATGAGACTTTAGGAATGTTTCAGAGTCTGATTCTCTTGTAACCACTACACATCTGTACAGAGTGAGCAGTAAATCCTATGAAACCACAACAGCAGCATTTCATGCATTTTATGAAAATGGATTAATTTTTTTCCATGCCTCCAAGGCAAAGGTGGTCAGCTAAGTGAAATTGTCCCATGAAATGAATGCAGCCTGGGGCTCCCAGCTGGTCTTTGTTCAGTGTTGTTACTTTCCCCATGCGAACATCAAGATCAACTGCATGAATTTTGTTCAAAGTTCAAAATTCAATTTTATCCAAAAATTCAGCATTGAATGAGTAGGTGTACAGAAAAAAAATTTTTACACAGTCCTATTTTAATTCAGGTGATACTAAAATATTTCAAAGATGGTAATTTTGAGATACACAACTAGATAAGCACATACATGTGAAACCACTGTACTATGAGTAAAGTCTACACACACACTTAATTACATTGTTCCCCTCTCCATGACCCTAACAAATGATCCTCATTCTCCTTCAAGTTTCCCTCCCAAAAACTTACTAGCCTAGGAGAAGAAGAAACAAATGGTCAGAGAGAACACTACATGTCTGAATATAGCAAGAGTAATCATAATTAGCTGAAACGAAATTTAAGTTAATGATCTCTGTGATCTGTATGACCTCTGGACACAGATATATCAGAGAAAATCTCTGCCTCTCTCTTGTTTTCAGTCTGGATATGGACAACACTCTCATTCACTTCAGACAGGAAGAGTGCAGAAGACATACTGGAGGAAATTATATTGGCACTCCACAGAGCTACATAGAAGGGACACATACAAAGCATAGCACACAGCTCTGTATAAAGCAGACCATGTGTACTTATAGCTGTGGTTATGTACCTCCCCCATACTTGGGTTCCAGCACAAGATCCGATTGTCTTTGGCACTACTCAAGAGCAGTTCAGGGTCAGCCTGGCACCAAGAGACAGAGAGAACTCCCCTAAAATAGAGCAGAAAGAAATCAGTCATATTTCAAACCCAGTCCACTCTCCCACCCGGTCACCAGGAAAGCAGCAGAAATGCTAGTTCTCATCTCTACCCTCAACCAGATTCATCTGTGAAAGAAAGCAGGCCTGGCAAAAAATCATAGTTCTCCTAAGTCCAGTCTCCCAGATGTCTGCCTTTTCAAGATGGAGACCCTTGAAAAGGCAACACAACAAGCAGACCCTCACCTCGTGTGCCCTTCCAGCTGGCTCAAAGGAGAGGTAGCAAAACGTAAGTCCCATATTTGGATCACTGGCAAGCGGTCATCCTCAGAGGAAAGGACTAGCTGGGTTGCAACTTCTGGATGCCAAGCCATTCCTGAGCAATGCATCTAGGGACAAAAATAGCACAGGTTGAAAATTCAGCAAAGCAAGTTGGCAATAACACAAATGGCTCAGAGCCACGTCATTCTGTACTTAACTCGCCTAGAATGCTTGACATCAAGCAAGTCCACCAATGTCTTGCTGTGGGAAGCAAGTACTTCTACCTTCTCTATACAGCAAAAAAAACCCCACTAACCATACAGAAGTCAAAGGACTAGTTCAAAGTTGATCTAGGAAGACAGCTGGGATTAAAACACAGGAGGCTTCTCATAAATGAGCTGTGAACATAGAAACTGAATGCAAGAGTGCCCTAGTTTTAGGAACAGCTAGGAGTCTTGTTTCTCAGTTTCATTAGGGGAAAAAGAGAGAGGTGTTTTGATGCTAGGGCTCTAAGAGAACCAGCCCCAACAGCTCCCACAATAAAAACCCTTGATCCCAAGAGCCTGTGCCACTGCTTTGCAGTCACATGTGGCATGTTGTAAGCTAGTCAGAATTACAGTCTCTCCTCCACTCACTCTGTTGCTGTGGTCACTGACTTTGATGATAGGCTCATTCTTCCTGAGGTCCCAAACCACAGCCTTGCCACTGGGGTGAGCAGAGGACAGGATATGCTGCACCTGCTGATTCCAGCACACCACACTGATGTCTTCATGCGGCTGCCAAGACAGGAAAGGCCTCATATCCATTATTCCATGTTGAGGGAACACTAATCACAGGATTCTCTCAATAGCTTAATGAAGGGATTTGAGGATATATAGATTACTCTCTTCAATCACTGATCAACTAACTGGAAATAGCAGCACTGACCAGAAAGACTAGGGAGTATGGAAAGTCCTTTACTCAGAATGTACATTGGACAGTCAAATTCTATGGGGGATGTCACCTGGAAAAGCACCTTTGCATTCTGGGAGCAGGTACTGGATTTTGTATTGGGCAGAGAGAACTGCAGCTGAGAGAACATAGATGCTCCTACTCTGACTCCTGGGATGATTTTAAACAGAAAGGTGACCTTGTGCAACATTTCAGGAGTCCAGTGAGGTGGAAGATGCTGAAGCACTCAAGGCTAATTGCCATTACTGTACCTACCACAATGCAGGAGATAGGCAAGGAGACAAAGGGGAGGCTTATTGGAGGAAAAACTTGGCCTGCTTTTAGGCAAGTCTACTATAATTTTTTCCACTTTCAGGAGTTGATTGCCCTGAATAACACAATCAGCATCAGAAGATCAGAAGCTTCTTCCTCTTCAAATTCAGGAAACATTATCTGGGAGAAATAGCCAAGATGCATTAAATGGCTCACTGGCTCTGCTAGGGATATTACTTTCATGAGATATGAAAAACTTCAGCCAAAGCCTGAAGTAAATTCATTCCTCTGAGAAGTCCAATAAAGTCTTCTTAATCCATCACACATGCCCCAGCTGGATCACAAGATAAACTGGTCAGTTACTTGATTCAAATCCACAAAAAACTTACCCATCCCTGCAAAGTGCATCCTTCCAGAGTTTGCCAGCCTACCTCCCCTCCCCTTATATATAATATATATATATAAATATCTATCTATCTATCTATCTCCTTCCACCTCCCCAGAATGAAGCTGATCAGACAGTTCTGACTCATCTTTCTGACAGACATCAAGGTCATTCCTCCTTCACAGACTGACTAGACCCAGGATGACTCCACGTACATCTTTTTGCATTGCCTATTGAGATTTAAAATTGCAGGGGTATTGCCTAGAGGAAAACTCATTTACCTGTGATTTAGCCCCTGGAGTCATAGGCACACTGAAGTTATTCAAGTCCCAGATGAAAATTTCAGAATCATTGGCTCCAGAGGCCAAGAGGTTACTCTGTAGAAAAAAAGAAAAACTCAGCTGAGTTTCACAGGGAAAGAGGACAGATTTCTTAAAAATAAATAAAAGCAAAAAATGCAAAAGCTTCCAAAGTCAGGTGAGAGCTGTATTTCACAGCCACTGGTAAGCAGAAAGATACTAACTAGATTATAAATCAAGCACATTTCTGGCCTCCATGCCTTCAGCTGTGCCATGGTACAGACCTGTTTTAAATTTGTCTAGCAAGCTACATTTGGAGGTGACTGGTGTTACTCATCATGAAACTCTGCCACAGGCCTGGAAGTCGCCAACTCGGGCTAGCTGAGCCTTTGCCCTCCATCCCCGCACCAAGGACATTTCTTCTGAGAAGATACAAGCTTCCCACAAGGGCCTGCAGACAACTTCCAATTTGCCTTCGTGTTACCATGACAACTTGTGTTCTGTTCACTACTCATTTACCTTGCAAGTCCCCCCCAGTGTTGTCAAAGCCCCACTGAATTAGACAACTGAACAAATTAAAAAAACCCCTCTGGTTTCAAATGGGTAATAGTATAACATGTAACAGTATTACAAGACACATTTTTACACAGAGATAAGAGACTTGATCAAGGTCACAGGGGATGTCAGCGGGTCAGTGGCAAAGCTGTGAACAGAGTCCAAATCTGAGTCCCAAACCAATCTTGTGCCACAACTACCACACCTCTTTCAGGTTAAGAAACTGTTCCTTCAGTTTATAAATCTTTATACACAAGGGAGAAACATATATTTAAATATGAAGGTCAACTTAAATTTGGTTATAAGTATCTTAATGTTGCATACCTGGAAAGGGTTTAAGTCAAGAGCTCGAACAGGACCCGAATGCTTCTCTGTCTGCCCAATTACAGGCTCAGTCTTTGAAGTCAAAATGTGGTGCACACTGTACATTGTCAGTATACCATTATCTCCCCCACCAATGATCACCCCAGAGGACTCCAAGGACCCATTTCCAAAGTTACCCCAGATCAGCTTATGAAACCTAAAAAAGAAGAAAATAAATCTGGCGTAGGCCACACTATTTGGCAGAAGTCAAGACACCCTCTGCATTACAAAAACCACATCCATGTTCCGACCTATCAAACATAACCATCAGTCTGCCCCTTAAATAACCATGTCCCTTTGAATAGGACTGTGGTTCTTCCATGAAAAAAAAGGGAACTTACAAAGGAAGAGCTAGTCTCTTTTATTCTTTCCCTTCTTTTTCTTTTTTGTCCCTTAAAACATTTAGGACCTCAGATGGGATTTGGTGAGTGAACCCCTCTAACCCACACTATATAGAAAATTAGATTACAGGACTATATGCTTTCTTTTCCAGAATTATTATCTGAAAAATATATTTACCCACTGTAAAAGCTGCTAATCGCAAATCAAGGCTGTGTTTTACACTGGGTGCAAATGTCACCCACACTGATGAGCCTAAGAAATCATCTTGTCTTAAAAAGTTGGAAGACAAGTTTCATTCTGCCTCTAGCCTCTTTATTGCAAATCATTAGCCACAGTAAATCCACGATATAAAATGACTGTCCTGACTGACTACCATATAAGCCCTTTCAGACTCCTCCAATGGTTCAACTCCTGTACTTTACTTTTAAACCCAACATGATTTGTGTCAACAAAAATGTTTAATTCTTGAAGACAGAGGTCAACTGATCCAAAAGATTACTTTATCCCCCCAAAATATGACCTCCTTTCCTTTCTTGTACTCGAAAAGCCCTTTTCAGTTATACTGACTGATACATCAGTATGAATCTCTGATACCTGTTTGAGGCAGGGAGTGTTCCTTTCTGCTTCATGTCCAGAGAGGGATCCCTGAAGTCAACCTCAAATATTTCCAAAGTGGCATTTGTACTGAAGGATGCATCCAGTTGTTGGGCAGATGTTCCTAGCAGAAGTACAAGGGCAAAACAAGTGGGCACTTTCTTCAAAAGCACAAGATACAAAAAGAGCAAGGCGCTGGAAACCTATTCTTCATAGTCAAAACAACCTTGGTTGTGCCTGTTCAAGGAGAGGACATGTTTGAATATCTCACAAAGAGGAACCAACAATTATGACAAAGACTTTGAAAGAAATGAGAACTTCAAGGAATTCTGGGCACCAGGGTCACTGTTGAGCAAATACCTTTCTCTCTTGGAATATATAAATATGCTTCATATACCCTCTTCCAAGGAGTCACAGCTTTTAGTATTAACTCCTTATCTAAATTACAAATGCAGTCACATCATGATACCCTGCTACAAGTATGATCCCAAACACTTCTGTATACTGGTACTCAACCATGACCATATGTCTTGATCAAATCTTCTGAACCTGGTTTACAGCAAAAGTTCTTCAACCTTACCCAATCAAACACTCCCCAACAACCCATGGACAGCTAGCAGTCACACAGTGGTGGCTTCCTCTCTTCTCCCTAGCTTACAGAATAAAAACTAAAAATAGATTTAACATTGCCTAGTGGGACACTGCAGGGCAAATAGTCACTCAGTTACCACAGAGGTGCTTTGTAACTGTCTATGGCATGGAAAGTGCCCAAGAGACTATTAAAAAGCAGTACAAATGATTAAACTATGCAGTTTCTGATCTAAAGCAGACTGAAGCCAAGACCTCTGGTCCAAACAAAAATCTGTCCTTATTAGAGAAACACAAAATAGGCTCCCAAAATGGTAATGTTGTTTTTAAGGCAAAAGATGAACTTTTGTCACTTTCTTTTGACATTCATCCCTAACAAAAAAAAAAAAAAAAAAAAGTAAACCAATATGGCAGTGCTGCACAACCCAGGCAGGAGACAGAGCTGACTAGTTCTCATGTTGCACAGACGACATAAGCCGTTGGCTCCACACAGACACTAAACTCATCCACTGCCAACTCAGTGAACAGGCTGACTTTGTGCTTCAGGAAATAAAATTATCATAACAACAGTGAAAAATATCAATAAAATGCAAACTGAAGGTTTTGCAGAAATATTGCAAATTGAAGATAACTGAAACATGCAACTATTATTTGATTGTTAAACCATGTGATAAAGTCTGAAGATCAACAAAGTAAAAGTCAGCTTAAATGAAAATTATTAGAATGAACTTCCCCCCCCTCCCCCCAAACATACCAAGTAACTTTATTTTATTTTAATTTTTATAGCAAACAGGTGTTGGGAGTTCATACAGACTTAATCAGAAGTTAGATTGAAAAAGCCATGTATTCACCCTTTGAAAAAATCACTGGCCTTTAAGTGTCAAAGCTGGGCATACAAATGATCCTCTACAGATCACTTGAAAAAAATTAAGACTGTTTTCATTATATTGCTTGTAAGTATTCCAGAGATTATTGAGGTGGGAATTGTTGAAAGTTAAAGCAAATACAACTCTACATAAAATCTCTCCATGATTCATACTTTAATTTTCACAAATTGTGAAGAACTTTACCTGTTGCTAGATAAATGGGGTGGTTGTTTGCTGGACTCCATGCCTGGACAGCTGTTCGCTCAATTTCCTTCAGCTTCATTTTTCTAGGCTCTAGAAAAAATTTCACACAGTGGTTAGAATAGCCGGATAAAGTCAACATGAAAATAATCACACCAGGAACAAAATATCCCCCTTAGGAAAGTACCAGGTGAATAAATTGCTCTCAACAGACAGAAGTTACTTGTTACTTCCTGGGCTACTGAATACAGTTATATAGGTATGAACTAGGCTATTTTAGAATTCATGAAAAAAGCCCAAACAATCCCAGCTGTCTGATCCCAGATTATCTTTCATACATAGCTCTCTTTTTCATATACCCCAACTACAGGAGAGTTTCTGCAAAATGAAGAGGTTCTAAATTAAACAACATACTCAAGTGTTCAGTCCCAGCCAGTTTAAATCAGCTGCAGAAATTAATTTAAACAAATGTATTTGCAAAGCAGTAGTTGCTCTCTCTGAGCAAGCTGATGTCGGTATATACATAGGCAAAAAGAGAGCAGAAGGAATCTCATGGCAGGCTAAATTCCAAGCAGAAAAGTGACGTGGCAACAGAAAACAAAGTGCAACGCTATCATGCGCCAATTCAGTTAATGTACTTTGTTCTCATTCCTCTGAGAAGTGAAAGGAAAAAATTCATCTGACTTTCTGCTGGAGTTTGTAAATGGTAGGAGAAGGTGAGAAGAAGGGACCCAGCAGGAACTATTGGGTTTCAATCTCAGCTCTGACAATTCATTTTATTTACTCAGGACAGATCAACTGACACCTGTAAAATGGGAACACAACCTCCCCATGTCACTGGAGAGAGATTAGTGGGCAATAATGTAGCACGATAATTCAAAGTCAAACATCAACAGCAGGCAGCCAGGAGGCTGCAAAACTGAAGATAAATACATATTATTGTTTCACGTAGGATCCCATTCTTGCTGAGGAGAAAGCACCCAGCACCTCTCCATCCCAGACTATGCCCAGGCCTTCTAGGCATGTCAGCAACAAGTGATGTGTGGACATATCATTCACAGGCTAGTGGGGTCACTCTCATGAGCAGCTCCTAAACCTTTTGAGCTCAACTGCAGTGCAATCCTTCAACGCTAGCTAAACAGAGCTGCTAACCATGCACTCAGATGATACCATGCTGAGTAAAGCAGGCAGCAGAGCAAAACACTCTGCATCTTGCCAGTTTGTTGTGATTAACTTCTCCTGGTTACTTGGCACTGTTTGTGTTAGCTGGGCTGACAGCTAAACCACTGTCTGCATCGCATGGCCCTCTCTTCAGATGCAGGGCTACAAGCATTGGTGCTTCAGAGTTTGGCCTTACTCAGGCCAGAGTATGGATGTTTATTTGTAACCAAATTCATAAAGGCAGCTTGCTGTGGACAGCCCACTGTCTGGCCAAACCATGAAAAAAACCCAAAACCAAACAAACCAAAAAAAAAAGCCACCCAAAAAAACCAGTTCTGAAAAAGCTTTCCATCATCTTGTGGCTTACATGAAGCTGTGGGTTCCTGACACAAGAGGAAACCTGGTCAGCACTGCTTCTTGTGCTTGGACCTCCTCCTGGCTAATAACTCCACAATCTTTTTAGGGTTTCTTCTCCAGCCAGAAGCTAAGGACATCGTCTCTCTCCACCATGCACTATCTGGACATGCTGTTTGATTAGATTTATTTAATATTTTTTAGCATAAGTTTGCAGCAGTATCTCCCAAAGCTCAAACTGCCTATTGCTATTCTCACATTAACCTTACCCCAACTTAGCTGAGGCACAGAGGAATCTGAACAGAACTCTCGTATGATAAAACAAGTGCAACTATTTCCTCATGCAGCCTAGGAACAGAGGTAGAAAGATCATCTTCTCCTCACCACCATAACAGACGTCTAAAGTTTACTTTCCTATCTTCCAGCACACCCTTTGCGGGGTACTCGTTCAGGATCCATCACATTCTCTCTGCCAAGAAGTTTCAGCATCTACTTGTTAGTCTCCCACACTAGTGCAGGAACACTGTCCAGGTCTCCTCCCTTCATCAGCACCAGGGAATTAAAATATTCCTGGAGGAGTCAGCTGAGCAAGAGCCTACTGCACAAAGCACTACCCAACTCCACTGACATGGGGGAGCAAGACAGCTGATATGTTCCTTACCAGTTCCTTTCTTGCCTCTATCTTCTCCACGTACAGTCCATCAGTTGTAGGAGCTGGCTGTACATACGGGCCTCACTGCTTCTTGGCTTTTGAGAGGACAACTCCCCTGCTAACCTGTCAACAATACTACACAGTGGCCAAGAGACTTCTTCCCCTCTAGTAAGTTAATTGGTAAGCAAGTAATAAAGAGTGTAACCATTATAAACTTAGCCAGACGAGTGGTACAAGCTCCCGCTCCTTATCCTCTGTGCTGGACTGAGTGCATGGCTGACACAATTTCCATTTAACAGACAAATACAAAGACAAGCCACAAAAAATGTGCACAACAGTATTGATCAATTGTCTTTTCTTGTCAATAGAGCATTTTACATAAGAAAGTCAACATTACTGTTCTCTTTTCACAAACTTAAGTCAGGACGGAACGGGAAGGTAAAGTGTCTTGCCCACGGTGACTCACCCAGACATAGGAAAGCAAACAAGGTATCGTTTAGAGTAGCTCAAGATCAACAGAACAACTGTAGAAGTGCTGGATGATAGGTATTGAACAAGTACACTGTGTCCCTGGTCCTCAAGGCAAAGCAGCAGTAGTGCCAACAGACTTGAGAAGGCCCACAGGAGGTGCATAAGAAGCCAAAAGATTACACTATCACACCATTTCCTAAGCACCCGCTATCTGTTCAGCTCCGTTGCAGCTGAGGTTCTGCAGGGATGCAGCAGCACCTCCTTCTTAAGTCAGTGGGCTCTGAGTTTGGAAAAGAAAAAAAATAAAGCTTGGTTTGAATCTTACTCTTAGAGAAGTGATCCTTCTATATACTGTGAGTCCAGGACAGGACTTAGAATCCTTAAAGCAGGAAAAAAAGCCCTTCTTTAGCAACCTCTTGTGGCTGCCTGAGAAAAATTCATAATAATGAACTCTTCCACAGAATTTTTAAGGAGAGGTTGCCACCTGCTGTCATCTCCCAAAATAGCATCTAAAACTTCTGAGAAAGCTCATGCTTTTCTCAGGACCTCTAATTAATTAATTATGACAATTCTTCCTTCTCCTTGTTCTACAGACATCCAATTACAGATCTAACATATTAATGAACCTCAGCCCCAGTGGAAGTCATAGGACTGAAGCAGTATTTCCCCACAGCCTCCCCCAGCCATGGTTTCCTGTACAGTGTCCTTAAAAGGTAACACTGTCTGCAAAGCAAAACCCAGGTCAGATCACTCCCCACCATTGGGAAATGGACAGCATGCAGCTAAACAGTTAAAACTAAAATCACATGTTCTCAAATCATGATGGACCATGCAAACAATGCTGACAGGGGCAAAAATTTCTCACCTATGCTAACTTTACGTAATTGTGGCTTTAGTGTACCCTGTAAAAGGCAGTCGTTGTTGTTTTATCAGCTAATTGACCCTCAAAGCTGCCATGACAATCATCCCTGGTATCAGTCTATTGAGTCCTTGTCTCTCTTTCACCACCCAAATAATGTCAATCAGAAATCCCCTCCAAACGACTTTCCCAATCCTCCTCCTGCTACTGGGCACCCAATCGTTCCTCTTTAACAGTTCCTGCTGATACTGGACTTCCAGTACAGCACAAAAGGGAACCAGTAGCCTGATCCCCTTTGCTAAAGGTAAAACTTGGGCAGCAGAACACAAAAAAACTTGTCCAAGGTCACCCAGGTGACAAGCAGCCCCGCTAAGAACTAAAAAAGGTCTCTCAGCCATGACACAATGGTTAAGACACAAACTGTCCTACAGCTTCTACATCCCAGCATCAATTTAAAATCTTTGTACTGTCCCTTCCCTTTGTGCTGATCCGACAGCCTCCTTCCGCAGCTCCCCAACACCCCATAGCCAGGCTGTTCTCATAAGTGCTTATTATGTATCCTGATTACAGAAGGCAGAAGGCACAGAGACACTAATCTCAGCTAATCATTGGTGTTTGCAAGGCGGGGTTGTTGCAGGGTAGGGCTCAGCACATTCTTCCATAACAGCTATTATGGTATATAAAGAAAATTCTTGTGCTCTGAGCACTTTCAAAAGCTATTGCCAAGTACCACAGCACTGTACAGATCGGGGTGCGTATACAGGTATCTGTCAGCTTGCTCCGCACAACAGCATTACGCTGCGCCATTGGGAAAAAGAGGGAAGCTCTAGGAAGAGAGGATTGACCTCGAACTCTGGGGGTCACAAACAGGCTCTCGGCTACGCCTGAGGCGTCCCGCGGCCCAGGCCAAAAACCGCCCAGCTGCTCCCAGGCACTCCCCGCCTGCCACTGCCCAGAAGTCGGCCCGCCGCCGGGGGGGGGGGGCGGGAACAAGCTCCGGGGCTCCCGGGGCAGAGCTCTAGGACCTGGGGACGGAGCCGGCACAGCGACATGACGGTGGGCAGGCAGCAAAGCAGGCCGGGGTTGGGGGGCCGGGGGAGAGGGGCTCGGCACCGGGGCGCGGCAGGCGGGGCTGGGCCCGCCCCTGCCCCCGGCGGCGGAGCTGAGGGGCGCGAGAGCCGGGGCTGGAGCAGCCGCCCACGTCAGGCCAAGGGGAGCAGAGGTGGCGGGGGAGGAGGGAGGGAAGGAGGGAGGGAGGAGGGAGAAGGCGGGCGGCGGCCCTTACCGGCTCGCTGGCCGTCCCCGCCGCGCCGACCCAAGCCCGAACAGCTCCAGCAGCTGAGCCCTCGCGACGGTGGCCGCCGGGAGCCGAAAAGCCCCCGCCCGCGAAGCGCCGCCTGTCACCCCACCCCGCCGCGCCTGCGCACTCACCAGCCTCGGGCGGCGGCGGGAGCCCTCAGCGAGGCGGTACGGCCCGTGGGCCGGGGCCGCCCACCAGGGCAGGAACCGTCCCCTTTGGGCATTTGGCCGCGACCACCGTCCTTCGGGTGGGTCCCGAAAGTGTGTGGGAGGGGCTGCTCTCCGTCTCTGACCAGGTTTGGGGCATCTCTTCCTCAGCCGCGGCACCAGGACCGGTGGCTCCAGCAGCGACGGGGGCTTCCAAGCAAACAGGTTCTCAGGCACCTTTCCTGATTTTAAGATACTCGAATTTGGTCCATCCACGAGTCTGAAGCGGCTCCTGCTGTAGGCCAAGGAACACCATAGCTGGGGCCAGGGTCTGCTGCCTCTGAAGTCACCCCCCTCACAAGAACTTTGCCTCAGCTACAGATTTAAGCCTTCCTGAGGGGGCACGCAGGAGGGAAAGGAGCACGGCTTCAGAATATATTTTCCTAAAAGCATTTTAGTTGCCGTGAAAAAAAAAAAAATAAATGCGGAAGGGCATTCCTCTCTCCTGTTCTGAGAAAATTAGCCTGCACTACAAACCCCACTTTTAAGGGCTTCTGAGCCCTATTCTCTGCCAGACCTATTATAACTTCCCCTCGAAGAAATTTACTGGTCATATCCAGACTGGGTGTGAAACTCCCCAAAGGAGGAGGCAGCAAACAACGCTGGGGCAGGGCAGCCATGTGGTATGCTGTACAATAAGCTGGATGGGCCTGAACCTGCCTCTGTGCAGCTGCTGCATTATCATTTTATGTAACACCAAGATAAGGTTCCTATTACTGCTCTGATGAGTTTCATTTTACTTGAAGACTCTCACAACAATGTATATAGTGCTGTCACCTAACTGCTGTGGAATGGTAGTTGTTACTCAAGCATCCCTAAGGAGTGTTTTCCCCTATAATACTTCATAACATAATTCAGTTTCAAGGTCCACACAGCTCAAAAATTACTTAAAAAACCCTTCTGGGGTAAAACATCACTGTCTGTAATTAAAAGGAAGCATTTCTGTAACTAGAAGAGAAGGTGACAGCTTACAAAAGCCAGGAGGAATGGTGACTGTCCAGCACCTCCAAAGAAGTTAGTTTTATTTACACATACGTATTTCTACATCCTAGTATTCAATCATGTAATTCCCTTGAACATACACCCTTATAGTAATCCCTGCAGAGATTAAGGTAACTGTCTTAGAATCTGGGGTTAAAAATCTTTATAGATTGAAAAATCGTGAATCTCTTTCTTCAAATACCTGCTTCTTTTAAAGCACAAAACTATGAGTCACAACAGGACTTTGAGAGCAAAGCACAGCATCCAGTCTATAGGAAGCATCCAGAAGAGCCACAGCCGTTATCCTTGTGTGATCACCCACTCCAGCAGCCACACAGCACAGGGGAGCCGAGAGAACTTTCACAGTAAATCAGTACTGAAGGTACTGTCTCCTCCAGTAAGGAGAAAAATTTACGTTAAGGGGAGAGTGGAGCTGGAAAAAAATCTAGGAGCTTACTAAAATTTTATGTATAACTATCCCAAGCAAACTGCTGATGAAGCCACAAGAGGCCCTAGGCCAGTGGTTTGCAGCAAGATAGGTAAACTTCACTAGTCAGACAAAACTCCAACCCTGGTGGATGAGCTCAGGCCATACAGGAGCAATTTGCATCATCTGGGTTCTTGGACCAAAGCCCCAGCACAGCAGAACAGGTTTGGCCAGAGTTGGACTTGCTCATTAGCCTTTTGGTACCACTGCTGTCCACAGCTCTGTCTGCTTCAAGCTATACACCACAAGGCTCTGTGCCCCACCAGTGCTCCCTACTGGTTGTGCAAGCTTCACTTAGGAGGGCTTTTACAGGAGGAATAGATCAAAGCCAAACCCCAGTAAGGACAGACAGTTATTCAGACAGTAGGAGACCACCAAGCACTGGCACTTGCCAGTCTGGTTCTGCCTGTCATTTCACATTAAATAATGACGCTATTTCAATTCTAACTGGCACCTGCAGTAACCCACTAGGTAACAGGCAGTATCTCCTACATAAACAGGAATGTTTGCACAAGGTACATAAACTAGCAGCAGCCCTAGGACTGCGCTCAGAACTTTGCCCCACAGATAGCAGCCTGTTTAGAAAAACTGCAAAGGTCGTTCAGTTTCATTGGCCATTGTTCACCCTTTTCAAATCAACAGAAGACAACTAGCACAGCAGGTAACATCCATATATTTCACTGCAGTTAGTGGCTGAACACTGAAGAACAAGCAATAACATATGCCACAGTGAACACTAGAGAAGATGTCATCCCCAGCAGAGCTGACACAGAAGGAACATAGTACTTCAACTTTCAGATTTTATAGTGCGTCACCACTGGTGGCTCTTTACTGGGGTCTCCTCCTCTCTCCAGATAGAGGTCATTGAAGGGATATTGCTTCGGTCCCTACAAGGAGAGAGAAAGAGTGGCAAACTCACCACATTCACCAAGCAAATTACAAGGTAAGGGGAAAATGTCTCATCTCATCCCACCCCAGCCCAAATCAAGGCTTGTCATTTATGACTTAAATTTCTATTTAAGTGCTTCAGCATGAGTATTAGAGTACAGGAAAAGTAAATTCAGAGATAGAGTTCTCTGTATAAACTCATGTCCTTTAACAGAAACATCAAAGTGGTCTTGCATTTAATCTTAACCAACAGTTCATCTCACAGCATGAGGATAATAGATTGCAAAAGCTCTTTGTGTATTCAGATGTATTTTTCAGAAGTGTATTCCAAATGACCCACATCATGAGATATAACTAAAAACACAGGGTAAGAGAAGAGATAAAGCATCTCCCTCAAGCAGATGCACACAGGGAAGGAGAATACCTAGACCAAACAAGGGATACTGTAAGCAGCATAACTTAAAATTAGTTCCCTGTGAACAGGAACTGCTCACTGTGAAACAGAACCTGTGAGCTGAGCCAAGCCAGTCAACAGAACAACTCAGGCTGGATGAGGCCACAGGACACCCCCTGGCCCACCCATCCTGACAGCAGCAGGGTTTTGCTTTCACACTCAGCTTAAGCAAAACCACTCTTCTGGACATCAGCAGTGACAAGAAACACAGCTACTTTTCCTCCCTCTCTATCCAAGGCTGTCACTCACCACAGGCCTGTAAGTTGGAAAGATCTCTCCAAGACCAAACATGATCAGCATGGTACTCAAAAAGACAAGCAAGTGTTTGCGCATGGTGTGCCAGGGAACTGGAGTGGGAGATGTATCAACACGGTTCCGAATATACATGTCAAAGTCCCAGTGCATCTAAAGAACAAAGGAAAACAGCTGCATGTTTACCAACAATGCTCCAGATGCTTTTATCAAGGGAAGAAGTGTTTTACAGTATTCACAAAACTGCCAGAAGCTGCTTCATCTCTACCTCAAAAGTGGAGATAAAGCCACAGAGGTACCTACAGTCACAGCAAGTTGTCACTTACAGTAAAACTCAGGATACCAAACTCCATCTTATGATTATACCAGGAAATATGCTTAATTATAGGATAGCAGGAGCTTTTATTTATATACATAATCACTCCACCTTATGTTCCTCAGCATTGTTGAAAAGACATGGTACAAATCAGTACCCGCATTTATGCAAGTTCAGTCACACACCCAAAAAGAAGCAGCAGTGTTATTTCAAACAAAGCAACAACTACCTGCCACATGGAAGCCAATTCCTCAAAACAGGGAGGGCACCTGATGCTGTTACTCCATGACAAGAGCAGGGCTGGTAGCAAGCTAATGGCCTTCCTGATCAAAGCAGAAGAGCATTTAAGCTTCTGCCTTGAAGTATACATAGGGAAGTCCCACACATGCTCTGCCTATAGTCTCTTTTCATATCAAGGAAAGCAGAGAACTCGTTAATTTGCAGCTCAAATACTGCCTCTAGCTCCCCAGATTTCCCCTTTGCACACAGGGCCATTTGCTATCAAACCCAGAGATCCAGACTGAGCAGAATTCAGTTGCCTAAACAGCAGCATCTCCTGACACGTGGAATGCACCAGTATATTCCACTTGGTCCCCCACTGCCAAGCCCACGTGCGAGGGTACCTATACAAGCCATACTGAGTGAGATCAGGCAAAGAAAATGGATGAGTTTTTCCTGTTCCAACAGAGAAACTTAAGTTTGAAAACTCTCCCTCCTCATGTGTAATAAGATGTTGACATTCCTCAGTAATTTCAAAATATTTACCCTCATGGCCACAGCCTAAGTTTCCCTCTGACTGTCCCTTCTTGCACAGGCAACCCACACCTGCACTTGGGGATGAATTACACAAAGGATTAAACAGAAAGCACTAACAAGCTGTACATATTAGTATTTAGTAACAACAGCGTTGTAATCATAATGAAAAGTGGTATTATCATTCCTACCGGCTCTCCCCAATTACGCCTCATGTCCGGCTGGTCCCACTGGTACCAGGGGTCTCTCTCATGAAGAGACTTATCAGGGAGCTTGGGATAGTCCCCATACCTGTGAGAAACAGACAAAAAAACCCAAATATACAAGAAATCTGTATTAACATAGATACATTTTGTAGCAGACACTATAGGACAGGCCTATGGGATGGAAGACTTAAACATTACTTTTTTTTTTATAGCTCCTATACATATACATTTTTAAATGCATACATGAAACTAGCACAGCAATCACCACCATACCAGTCATTGTAACACATACCACTCCTCAAAGTGACCTTTTTGGGCTATACTAGCTGTAAGAAAATGCAAGCTTAACTGAAATACAGAACTCTAGCTGTCTAGCATGTTATACATGTCCAACTATTCCCCAACATGTAAACATCTCCTGAAATCTTTATTCCAGAGATGGCTTTCAGTTCACCTCTCTTAGCCTTAAATTACAACAGCATATGAAGTCTCTCATGCAGTATTTTATTGACACAGGCCTCCAGCTCATTCCATTTGTTCCTGTTTTAAAGCACTGACGTGGGCCTTCAAAGCTCTAAGCTCACATCACAGCATTTCCAGGCCTTCAACGGGGACTGCTAACCTGCAGCATCTCCCCACAAATCCAGGGGTGCTGGCCCCAGACTGCTCCCCGCCTCACCCAAAGCCGTCGTCGGGGTAGGGCTCGTAGTCTTCCACCCGCATGTTGTACTTCTTTGCGGCAGCTGCCCGCTCCTCCGGTGTCCGGGGGTAGGGCCCGGGCAACAGGCCTGCGGGCATCTCCGAGGCTGGCGGGAGAGCAACAAGGCAAGGTGGGCACAGGCCCCGCTGGCAGCCGCAGCCGGGCCGGGCCGGGCCGGGCCGGGCAGGTCGCGCCGCCCTCACACCCCGCTCCCAGACTCACTGGCTCACCGCCCCAAGGACATCCGCCAGCCGAGCCCCGCCACCCCCCGCTTCCATCTCCCCCGCTCACCCGCCCGCGCCCCTAGGGGCGCCGCCGCGGCGGCAGCCCGTACCGCCGACAGCCGGGCGGCTGCCCGCTGCCAGAGGACACCGCGGAACACGGCCGCCGCCATCACCCCCACCGCGCATGCGCGGCCGACGGTGGCCGGTAGGGACCTCGGGGCGGGGCTAAGCGGGCGTGGCTACTCGGGAGCAGAGCAGCCACCGCCTGCGCCGCGGGGTACAAACCCTGTGTCCAGAACTTTAATTAATCAGCTGCTGTTATTATAATATTGACATAAGAGCTAACGGGCGGGAAGAGCACCGGTGCGGTATTGCCGCCGTCTGAAGCGGGGCAATGGGAAGCTATGGGCGGTGTTACCTCCTGGCGCGGGGCGGCCGGGTGGGTGCTCCTCGGGTGGGTGTGGCAGCTGGGGTGGTACGCAAATTACTTCCTTAGTACCGGTATCGATATTGTTAAACTTAATACCCAAATGTAATAGTTTTATCTCCGCAGAGCCAAGGAAAAGCAAACAGCTGAAATGGCATGGTAATGTAGCAATGCTGTTCTTCAAACGTAGGCGATAGGTTATCGTAGATAAAATCGATATGAGCATTAAAGGATTTTGCAGTTTACTTCATTATGTAAACTCCGTGGTAGTTGAACTCGTTTTCCTTTGGTTATTCACATCAGCCGTAATGGGCAGTTTCTCCATAACGATCTGCATTATAAACCTTTGCAGCTCAAAAACTATCATGGACAATTTATCATTAAAGCCCTTCCTTCTAATAACAACATTAATTGTAAACCTACTAACCGAATGAAGACAGCAATGAACCACAAAAACGTGCAAGATGCACAGCGAGCCTGAGGAGGGAGCATTGTCACAGGCTAGAATATGGTCCTTCTGCTTCTCCTGAAGAAAGGCCTCCTTGTCTTGTTTTACGGACAGTGTCTTATTTCAGACCTAACAACCAACTATGCAGTAAAGTTAGTATGTCAGTGACTTATTTAATAAAGTTATTAACTCAGAGCCCAATCCTCCAGTACCAAGGCTGCTGGCATTTTCTGTGGAGCAGCGCTTGGTGCCTGTCCCACCCCTACAGCACACTGCATGTCACGGACAGCAGTATCATGCTGGAAATGGGGACCTTCAGCTGCTGTTGGTGCCATCGGCCTGGGCTCAGACCTCACTGCAGAGTTGGATCGTGTTCAGCTGCTCCTTACATCGGCTCTTCACCACTGGGTATTTACTTTCTGGCTTACGTTTGAGTCTTCCACAGATGTAGGGACACGGCAGCAGAGCAGGTCCCGAAGAGCAGCGCTCGTGCCCAGTCAACTGGCCACCTCGAGGGGCAGGGGCTGCCAGCTGAAAGCAGGCAGGGTGGCACAGGGCCCAGCCCGAGGGTCTCGAGGGCCCACACATGGCGGCCGTGCATGCAGCCGCTGTACAGCCGGTTCTGCAGAGGCCGCGTGGGCACCCACTCGCCGTCTCAAGGCACACAGGCCTGCCCTCCCAGGGCCCGCGTCCCCCCAGCAAGGCAGTGCTGTGCGGTGGTTTCCCTGCCTCCACAGGCGAGCCTTTCTGTTCCGTGGGGCGGGCGCTGCCACGCGTGGACACAAAAACTTTGGAAAGGTCCCACACGCGGGGGGAGCAGAAGCCGCTGCCCACCTCCTCCTACGCGGGGGCGCTGCTCGCCGCCTGCGCAGCTCCCCCCGCCCCTCCCGCCTTCTCCACTCGCTTCCGGCGTCCCCAGGGGCGGGCTACTTCCGCTTCCGGCTTTCTAGTTCCGGGTTCTCCGGTGGAGGCGGTGATGGCGGCGGCCTCCTCCTCGACGGCGGCGGCGGGCTGCCGGGAGGGCCCGGCGGTAGCGGCAGGGCCCGGCTGGAGCGATTCTCAGTTCCGCCGTTACTCCTTCGAGACGCGGCCCATCCCGCGGCTCAGCCACAGCGACCCCCGCGCCGAGGAGCTCATCGAGAACGAGGTGCGGTGGGCAGCGGCGGCCCGGCCCGGCTCGGCTCGGCTCGGGGGTTGCGGCGGGGCCAGGCGGCTTGTGCTTCGCGGCGCTGGGGCTGCTAGCCCTGCCCGTCAGGCCAGCCAGAGCAGGGCCCACAGAGCGGCCCGCAGGGTGCGGGGCTCTCCCGCCGTCCCGAGTGCACTCACCTTCCCGTCCCGGCTTGGTCCCTCCCGGCTACCGCTCTGCTGGTTGTTGCCGCTGTCCCGTGCTTCTTAGTTGTAGTGGACATTTCTTTTCGGTGCCACAGTGTTGAGTTGTGAAATTTGCAGGAAATGTTTGCTTTAAGCGTTTCGTTCTCGGGATGGGAATTGTGGAAATGTTGTGTAAACTCATGGGCACACGTTCGTTATTTTCTGAGTGAGAGTGGCTGCACAAGGCCACAGGTTGCCTTGCAGTAGTGGCTCTTGTATTGGTTCTGGAGAAGCTCAGTCTAGTTTTGTTAAGATTGCTAGTTGTTTTTTTAAATAAAGCCTGCAAGAAAGGAAGTTGTACATGCACAGCTCGGAAACACAGCAGCTGTCATTCATGTTTAGGTTGCTTACTATTTATAGGTGAGGAGGCAGGTGATGTCCTTTGTTTTCTTTTGTAGTGGTTCTTTTTTTGTTGTAGAAGAGTTGGGGTAATACCAGTGTTTTGACGGCTGAAGATTATTTGCAGTCCTCTGAGATGAGTGTTCTCCCTGTTTCTGGATTCAGGGGCATCTTTCTGCCAGCGTTTACCCCTTCAGATATGGCTGAGGCTGGAAGTGACCAGGCAGAATGTAGTGTCTTTTCTTGCTATGTGGTAGGACCAAGTAGGCCTAAAACTGTTCCCAGCTAGTGTTTGTCTAACCTCACGTGTTAGAGGTTAGATAAGTAGATAGTGGCATCTGTCCCATTGCTACCAGGAGCTTGCTATAGGAGCAGACCACCACGTTCTTAAAATTTCCTATCGTGTTTTACTTTGCTTTTTTACCATGGTATCTGATTACCCTAAATGCCTTTTCCAATTCCCTATTTTCAAAAAGAGTTTGTGTAGTTGCATTAATGAATGTGGTAATTCTCAAGTTCAAGAGGTCCTTGAATCAATAAACTTCCTGTTTCTCTCCAGGAGCCGGTGGTGCTGACAGATACGAATCTGGTTTATCCTGCTCTGAAATGGGACCTGGACTACCTCCAGGAAAACATTGGCAATGGGGACTTCTCAGTGTATAGTGCCAGCACACACAAGTTTTTATACTACGATGAGAAGAAGATGGCCAATTTTAAGAACTTCAAACCCAAGTCGAGCAGGGAAGAGATGAAGTTTGCCGAGTTTGTGGACAGACTCAAAGAAATACAACAAAAAGGGAGTGCTGAGAAGTAAGTGATACATGGAGGTTTCTCCATTTCTGCAGGTCTAATTAGGGGGTAAATGTCTTTTCAGTGGGTGTTGATGATAAAAACATCTCAAACTTTTTTTTTTTTTTTAATAGCCCTGCTTTTGCTGCAGGGCTGCTACTTGACAGCAACCTTGTTACCTGATTTAAAAAGTCATAATGTTACTTAATCAAACTGTTCACATGGTCTGCAGAGATTTATTCTTTTCTTCTCTGTCTGAGGCAGGATTTGGATAGAGAAAGCCTTAAGCTTCACTTTGTTTTGGCAGACTATGGTATTGGTAATGGAGCTTAGTTATCTGATGAAAAGGTACAGGCTATAGTACTCAGCCTTTTTTACAGAATACCAAGGTAGCTGGTGCTAACCTCCTTTCAGAAAGATGAGAAAAGGTTGCATACATGCTGTGCATTTGTTGGTGGTGATGGCATGCACCACTAACAGCTGTAAGTTACTGAGGCAAGCTTCATGTTAATACAAAGTGTAACTATTAGCAACTGTACTTAAACCCCCAGTTAATTTTATTGGTGACCAGCCCTCTAAAAGGAATTATGGATGCTTTATTGTGTCTTAATTGGAAGCAACACAAGTGTCTGTATCAACTTGTTGTCTGTGCCTTTCTCTTCTTTCTCAGCTTTGGGTGTGCTTTTTCCAAGAGAGAGGGCAGTCCTTGAACTTAAAATGCATTTTTCTTCCAGCATTGCATACAGTAGTCTGTAATACTGCAATTGTTAATAAAGATGTTTGATTCCTCTGATCGTTTATGCCTAAGTGTAGCTTTAAAGTAATTAGGTAGTGAAAATGTGGTGGGTTTCCTGAGCCCTTTTTTGCCCTCACACACCTCTGGTAGAAGAGGTAGCATATCACAGATGACTTACAGTGGTGGGATTTATCTGGGGATTATTCTTGAGTATGTTTGATATTTGACAGTGGCCAGTCTATTTACAGTTTTCTCCTGAACTGTGAGGTTGTTCTTGCTCTAAAATTCTCTTTTTCCTTGTGACTGTTCAAGCAGAACTGAGTTGTGTTTCCTTCTGTACCAGAAAATTTTTCAGCAAAGTTTGGGGACTTTTTGAATCTGTTTCTTTGCACAGGTGTTCATGGCGTGTGGTGATAGAACATAATCTCTGACAGTTATGTTTCTTTGTTTTGAAATCTTTCTGAAGAGATGTAGAGGTAGGGTTTTATGTTCACGACACAGCTTAATACTTGCTTTCTGCTTGTCTCCGGGGAAATACAGACTATATCTGCAGCAAACTCTGAATGACACAGTTGGAAGGAAGATTGTGGTGGATTTTCTTGGCTTCAACTGGAACTGGATTAACAAGCAGCAAGGGAAACGTGGCTGGGGTCAACTGACTTCTAACTTACTTCTTATTGGCATGGAAGGTAAGCAGCTTCCTCTAACTGGGGGAGAACGTTTGGTCAGCAGTTCTGTATTTCAGTTCCAGAAAGTCTTTCAAATGGATTTTCCACTAGTTTCTAAGTGTTCCTTCAGAGCAGGCAACTTTGGCTTGGGAAGGGACTGTTGCTACAACTTATCTTGGGTTGTAGAAAGGAAACAACCAAAGGAGTAGCCTCTGCTTCCCAAGACATACTGTGAATGCCTGGATGTAATCTCCTGCTCTGGGAAGGCTCTGTGTGATGCTCATAGGGCTGTGTTTTCAGTAATTGCTAATCATATTCTAAGACCTGTTTATTGTTTGAATGTTTCGGATGCTGTAGATTTAAAATTACCAGAGTCTGCAGATTTAAAATGCAAAAGGGTTTGCAAATTGAGCATAGTTAGTCTTCTGGGCTTTTCTTAGCATGTCCAATGTCTACCCAGGAGGAAATGTTGCTTATTCTGTGAAGCATTTGTTCTTATTTGAGCTGGTACATTGTGGGGAGGGATTTTCTTTCAACTAAGAGCTGAATTTCTTGTTGGAAGGTTAGAGGGCACTGGAGAACTTGAAGATGGATAAATCCTAAAAATATCTGGTTCGAGTAGAATTCCAAATGCATATGAAGACTGACTCATAGGCAGGTGCCTTAGACAGAGGTACTGCTACTCTGTTGGCAAGGAGAGCATTCTATTACAAAATAATCTCAAATAACTGGTTTTGTGAAGTGGGATGGCCTGTAATCAGTATGGCCATCATATCCAATTATAATTGTTCAATTATAATTACTTGGCAATTCCATAGCTGTTTGGTTCTGACAGCAGATGTTTTTTCTTTGCAACAAATCATAGTCAACTTACAGTAGTTTGTCTTTGCCACTTGTTTTACTATCTGAGAGAAGAGAACCTCACCTAAAAGCATTGCACCAACACTTCCCTACAGGTCATAATATGATCACTTAAATTGTATCATCAACATGTTTTGCACAAGAACCAAGGAATTGTCTTGAACCAGTGTGTGCTAGAAAAAAAGAGTGTCTTTACAGGAGCATATGATTGTATGATCTGTTTAATGAAGTTATGGGGTTAACTGTTATCTTAATTTTCTTTAGTGAAAGTACTTACAAAGAGCAAGCTAAAAGAGTAATATCCAAATTGGCAAACAGCCTGAAAAATATAGCTGTGCAGGATACAAAATGACCCACTGTATTTAAAGATTTGATTAAATTTAAGATCTAGTGGGGACAGTCAAACTTCATAACTGTTAATCAGACTGAGGAGGTCCTACTGAGAGCCCCGATGACAAAGAGATTTGTTTACTTGTTTTCTTACAAAACTACTAGAACTTTTTTTCAAAATCAGTCTGTTAGATGCCTCTAGACTAATAATTTTTGGAAGTCCATTCCACAGCTTGTCATCTAAACAGAGCTTCCTGTCAACGTTCACCATCTGCTGTTCATGGAAACAAGTTGGAAATCCTAATCCTGTAAAGCATAAGTTGCTGAATATGGATTTAGAATTGAAATTAAGTGGGGTGGCAACTGTTCAATAAAGGCTGACTGATAAAGTGATCAGTTCGTAACATTCCTGTCATTTTCCTTGAATCATTTTCTGAGTGTGTGGGAGTGTATTTACTGTCTTTAGCAAGGAACATGCTTCTGTGCTTGCATATCTGTACAGGAGAGTGTCTTGATTATTGTCTTTTCTCTCTGTGTAGGGAACGTGACACCAGCTCATTATGATGAGCAGCAGAACTTCTTTGCTCAGATTAAGGGTTACAAGAGGTGTATCCTGTTCCCTCCTGATCAGTTTGAATGCCTCTACCCTTACCCTGTGCACCATCCATGTGACAGACAGAGCCAGGTGAGAGTAGCAGATCTGTTCTCTGCTCCATGTCAAAAAAGGGCATTTCTGAAGATGCTAGGTGGGAGGAAGCTGCACTGGAATTAAAGCTGCATACCACTTTTGCAAAACCAGTGTTCAGATCTGTTAACTGGTGAATACATTGAGAATAGATGGAAGGACTGGTGGTGTTTCTGTTTGTGTCTGGTCCTGGCTTGTTAGTGCTATGAACATATTACTGATAGCACAACTGGGCTGCAGTTTCTGCTTTCTCTGTTCTGTTTCATTGATCACTTGGTCAAACACAATTCACTGAGAGACAAATTGCAGGGCTCCTGTCTAAGCTGGTAGTACTTTGGGGGTATTGCAGGACCTCGCAATGGAGGTAAGACACAAATAGGAATGTAAAATCCATCTAGGGAAGATCATGATGATTTGATATTGAGAGCCAATAATGAGGACTGCAGGAATTTCTTCTGATTTTCTTAATGTTTTCTTCTATTAGGTGGACTTTGACAATCCTGACTATGAGAAGTTTCCAAACTTCCGGAGCGTGGTTGGCTATGAGACAGTTGTGGGTCCAGGAGATGTGCTATACATACCTATGTACTGGTAAGAAGGGTGGTGGGGCTGCAAAGTGACCAGCAAACAGAGGTTTAAAAAGTCGTCTTCTTAAAGTGTTGGGCTGGCTCTTAAGAAAATTTTGTTTTGACTTCTCCAGCAAGTATGATATTTTCTGTGCTATCTTGAGCCAAGCTGCTTCTACTTCCTGTCTGTTGGATGGGAGTGGTTATTCTCCCTGACACTACATTATTGTGCAAGTACTCCACTAGTGTGTGTGAGAAAAGGATCTGTGTTTAAATAAGGAGAGCTTTCCAGAAGTTCTGAGATCTTGTTGATAGAGGTATAGGGTGAGGCTTGTCTAGTTAGTCTGAACTCATCCATCCAAGGTATTTCACTATAAGCTACAGCAATAGTTTTTCTTTGTGCGGTTTCCATGCAGGTGGCACCACATTGAGTCTCTCCTGAATGGGGGGATTACCATCACTGTGAACTTCTGGTACAAGGTGAGTTCACGCACCTTCCTGCACAGCTTGGATAGCTCTATCCCAGAGGATTTTTTCGGGGAGAGGTGTATTGGCACATGTTGTCAATGCGAGAACTTCATTGCACCAAATCCTTTGCTTTAAAGCTGGAAGCTACTTTCCCTCTTTCGAGGGGTGTGTGAAGAACTGGGTGGCTGGGAGAACGTGGAATAATATGCCAGTTCAGGAAGGATGCAATGAGCTATTTTTGATATTTCAGGGTGCCCCAACCCCAAAGAGAATCGAATATCCGTTAAAGGCTCATCAGAAAGTCGCGATAATGAGGAACATTGAGAAGATGTTGGGAGAAGCCTTAGGAAATCCACAAGAGGTACAAAAACGAACCATATAGTCACTGCTGTTGAAATCATTATGGCTTAATGCAAAACTCGAGATGCCAACTATTCAGCTGGGTAGGTGTCGCAGTGAGGGCAGGAGAAAGGGTTGCTCTGTTGCTGTGAATGTTCGTGGTGTCTTCAGAAGGTTCTTTGACTATAAAAAGGAAAGCTCTGTAAATTCTAATCGTGGAGAGGACCAGTATGAACAATGGAACGTTGTTCTTAGATGTGTTTGCCCTGCAAAAAACAACTCGATTGGCTCTTTTTAGTAGCATCTACTGAGAAATCACAAATGTAGGGTGGGAAGTGAAAAAGTTTCAAACAAATACTGTGGGTGAAATGTTTTGGTGACAGCTAAGGTTGGGTGTTGCAAGAGAACCTCGCAATTTTGGTAGGGTATTTGACGATGTACTCAATGGTGCCCAAGTGTTTTATCTAGAAAATACTTTGAAACTGATTCGATGTACCTTAGGCTCAGTTTGTGCGCTGAGATCCACTGCTGTCAGTGGCTTAGCCCATAAGCTGTTGTGATATGTCAGGAGCAGGCTCTGCAGCTGCCATTTCTGTGTAACTGTCCCGGCTAATGATCTGGTTTTGCTTTGAACAGGTGGGTCCCTTGTTGAATATGATGATTAAGGGACGATATGACTAATGCCTGGCTGCCCCGGTGACTGATGTTGGAGCTGCTTTGTTCACAAGCAATGGAAGATACTGAGCGCTAGAATTGCACGCAGCACTTAAGAGACTGATGGGTTTCCTGGCCCATCCCAGCCCCACTACAATAAAGGGGGCTACTGGAACTGCAAAACCGTTAGTACCCCACTCATCCTCCACTCTCATCTAACCGAACCTCCCAAGAAAGAGTCTGCACTTATTGGAAGCTGGATTCATGCTCACTAACTTGTTTTTTCTCCCTCTGCCCTGTTTGCCACAACAAGGAGCATGGCTTCTGGCACTTGGATGCATCACTTTGGGATTTTCAGGTGTTTGAAGAAGAGCTTGGAGGAGAACCAGGAGTGATCTTGTTTCCTCAGCCTCATGGGGTTTTGGCCTGCTGGTTGGGTTTATGTGTTGGTGCCTGTAGTGGATGTAAGATGGGAAGTGATAGGTTTCACAGTCCTCTGTTGTTAGAGGACCTGTCCATGCTCAACTCTGACACCTTTTTGTGTAATGGAAATGAACACATGAGATGGCCTGTGTGTGATGAGCAACTGGACAAATGGTTCAGTTTCTTCAACTTAAAACATCTATGCTTTGGACTTAGTACAGGGTAGAGATCAGAGTGAATTCATCTAGTGTGTGAGCACCAAATCCTGTGCTCTCCAAATAACGTCTGTGTTGTAGGAGTCTAGATAAGCCTCCTTTCTGACTGACAGCTTTCTCTGGGGTGTGAAGGCTTCCCTCCTGCTCTTCTGAAGCTGCAGTGTGGTTAAAAGGGGATGTAGCATTATGAAGGGAGATGCATAAATGCCAGGGCACTCTTCAAGTCTTGAATGATTAAGCCACATTTTTAAAAGCAGTCCCCCAGGAGTGCTGATCTAGACTGTCAAAATGCAGTGTCAGATAGGTAGAGAGCCTCCCTTCTCCTCACCAGGGGTGCTGGCTCCTTGGACTAACACAGGAAAGTGCCCTTTTTACTGAAACTGCAAGAACTCAAGTGTGTGTGGCTGCACATAGGTGCGCATGTTTGTGTGATGTTGTGTGGCTCCTGTCCATCAGTTAAATCCATGCCAGTGTGTGGTTCTGTTCCTTGTACAGTCATGTGAAAGAGGTCAGGGCTTTCTGTTTAAATGTGGTTAAGTTTATCTTGATCCTTTTTGTGTTCTGGGACTTGACTTGGCATGCCAGGAAGTGACAAGACCAGGGCATAGGAACCAGACAAGCCTCTGTTTAAGAGTCCTCAACAATCACCCAGAAAGATCATTTGCTTTCCTCCCCCTCCGCCTCTTCCATTGCAAAAGCCTTAGGCTCATATGGAGGCTGACTTTTTATTCCCTGAGGTGTGCTGCACTGCTCTCCCTTGTTTGGGGGTGGTGCAACAGTCTTGTATATTTGATGCGGTTGTAATGGGCCACAAGAGCTAGAGGTGGGAGAAGCTGTTTCATAGCCCATATATCTAGTCCCAGAGAATAGTGGGGATTTTTTTTTTTTGTTGAGACATCCCAGTGTTTTCTCTGTTGTTCTTCAGGGCCTGTTCTGACATGGGATTCTGATAAATGTGTTGAGAATGTGCAGCTCAAGAAGCACTCTGTCTTTGGCCCCAGGCCCCATCTTTTGCTGGGACTGCTCAAGCATCGCTTGCTGTGAGCTTGTCTTGCACAGAGGTGAAAGGCTTCTCGAACAGGAGGTCCCAGGGTTTAGTTTTGTGGCTGCTTTACAAGACACAACATATGAAGGGTAATTGGCAGCTGCAGGGTCCTTGTTTAAGAAATATGTCTGTGTCACTGAGTAGTCTGACTGCCGCAGACTCTCCAGAGCTGTGGTTAGATCTAAACAAAGGTCACTCAGCTGGATACTTACCAATGCTCAGCCTTTGGGCAGGTGGGGAAGAAGGCTAAGCTGCTGACTCTGGCCAAAAGCAAGGCCTTCCCAGGAATCCTGGGCACATGCCCTTGGTTGAAAGATGCTCAAATGAAACCCCATCTCTGTGCTATTTATTTAGCACATGGTAGTTTCCAGTACTACTTGTTAGGCACCATCAACTCTTGAAGCTCAGGGTGGGAGTTGATATCCCATGTGGAGAGAGAATGGTACTTACAGAACTTTAGGATCCTTTTTTTTTCTTTATTTGCCAAAGGTCTAACTTTTAAAGTGTCTGAACAGGTTTTGCTGCACTTGACTTCGTGAAAGCTCATTTACAATGCACTGATGGACTGACTCCGCCCCCTCCCCGCCTTCCCTTTTCACCTTGTGCTTTCAATGCCCCTTGCCATGGTATTGGGAAGCTGTGTGTGTTCTCTGCTAGGGGTGTGTGTGTGCAGGGGGTGGGGTGTGACAAACACACGGTACCTTCTGAAGTGTAGTTCTTAAATACAACCAATGTTGAACAACAGAACTGTCTGGCTTTTATTTTGTGAGTGGCTGTATAGGAGAGCTGTATAAGATGTGTGTCTTTCTAATAACTCCACTTGTGTTCTTCACTGGTGAAAGCTGCTGATCTCTAGAACTGCCTTCAAAACAGCAATACCAACTGCATTATTGTGTGTCTTCATGGATTTCTTTGGAAAGCTAGGAAATAAGATGTCCTTGAACCCTAACAACAAGAAGTGTTGATGGGGAGGAAACAAATTCCCCTCCCTGCTGACCTGAATAGTGTCACCATGCTCTGTCACTGGTGGGACCAACAGAGTAAATTACACTAGCAGGTCTAATAAGTTCTACCAGTTGCTTATCCTTTGGGATATCTTGTCCTCCATTTGGTCCTTTATCTGATTCATACTTTGGTCACGGAGATTTTGGGGGGAAGTGTCCTCTGTGTGTACCTTTGCTGTATGTTAGCAGCCTTGGGTGGTGGAGTCCTCTCTACCTAATAAAGACAGAGGTGGTTTTACAGTAGTATTAATTCTACAGCAATCTTGGCATCAAACTGTCAGTGAAATGTTGTTGGCCTAAATCCGAACAAATTTCTAATGTGTAGTAAAATTGGGAAGAGTTGAATAGAGATTAGGGATGTTGAGGGTGATGGGAAGAAAGAGAAACAGCTGTCTGAACCTGGGGTATCACAACTGGCATTCTCTCCTCACACCCTTGGAGAACTGTGAATGTGGAGGGAGTTGGACAGACAAGTGGATAAAGTCTTCTGTGACCATGGGCATTCACCCTTCCCTGCTGTGCCTGCTGGGATCATCTCTTTGAACACACAATTGCTTCTGTTCCACTGAACTTAGTGGTCTGTTATGTCTGATTCTGTAGTCTTTTTGTTGTGCACACGCCTCTTGGGTAACATGCATGGTTGGCACCATAAAGCTCAGAAATGTCTCAGGTTGTACAGAGAAACAGAGGAAACTAAGGGATGAGAGCTGTGTCATTTGAAAACCACATCAGACTGCAAGATTTCTCACTTCTAGTCTTGTTTACTTTTATTACCTTAGGTCCTATAATACCTATAATTTCCTTTTCCTTCCCCCATCCCCCCGTTTCTTGAAAAGTGGGATTTTTCTAAGGAAAAGGGAATTTTTTCTTAATCCTTGTAGATCATGGCTGCAGGATCTTTCCTGTGGAAAGAGAAGAGCATGGGTTTTTAGGCTGATGCACTGTTTTCCCCCCTTGATGGTCAGGTTCAGGCTTAGCCCAGTGATCACTCGGGAAATTTAGAGTCCAAGGTGAAGCCAGTGGGTCAGGATCAGGGCCAGGGTTGAAGAAGTATCAGACATAGCTGTGATGCAGGGACAATGTAACATAGGTGGCAGTGAAGGAAGAGACTCTCATCATCAAAGCAGCTTTTGAGGGAGAGGCAGGCATAGGCTGAGATGCCTGCTTCTTTTCTTTACAGCAGTTCTTACTAATGAGCAAGCTGACCTTGAACTCAGCCAACTGCTCTTTAAAGTCCCAGAATGGGGATGGTGCACTTGGGGTCTTGACAGTCTCTTGGCAGGCCTCTGTGTTGATGCATGGTCAACTCATGCTGCCGTCCCAGCCCTGGAATCAGAGCAGCAACTGCAACAGGTAATACTGCCTTTGCACATCTTCTGTCAGAGCACTTTTCTGTTACATGTGTGGGGTGCCTACTTGCACTTTGGTTTATGCTCTTCATCTTCCAATCCTGTGTCAGAGACCTCCTGTCAATGTTCTGGCAAGTCCTGAAGTCACCATCTTCCCTAGACACTTTTCGGCATTGACACTGCCTAGAAGGAAAGGGAAAGAGATGCTGTTACTGTGACACACACATGCAAAGTAAGTTCTAATTACTGCCTTGAAAAGTCAAATATTTGTTGCAAGCAGAGGACTAATTGTGGGGGGAGGGAGCGGAAGTCGAGGCTCTTGGAGTGTAAGTGGAACAGATGCCCGGATGCCTTGGGGAAACACAGCTTTCCTCTACAAATCAGAGCTTTAAATTACAAGGCTTTTACCAACGAGAACAGTTGTGGGAAGTCGTCTGCTCTCATTTGCGTAATGGCTTCTGTCACTGGTGATTAGACACAGGATGAAGGAAAAGAAATTTGACAATTTAGGAATGAGCGATCATTAATCAGAATCTTTGTTAGAGGAGGGAAGGGGGGGAGAATATCCCACAAACAGTGGAGGCAGCCACTAGAGCCACAGTGAAGTCCATGAGATGTATAACTGAGTGCTACCGTTGCTCTACAGAGCCCCCTCCATGAAGGTACGGAGCAGCAGCAAGGGTCTTGGTTTGGTTAGAAAGCTTGTGGAGGAAAGCACCTAGGCAAAATCCTTCCTGTGCCATTCAGTCATTCTCAGCTGTCTGCTTAGTAAGGGGGACAGCACATCTTGGAGCCCTATCCTTGTCCCATCAATACCTTGTGCTTCCTTCTCAGTGCCTGGCCGCAAACTGCAAGCAAAAAAAACACAAAACAAATTTAACAAATGACTTGTTCGATTTTTGCGGTCTCCTTTCCCCACACCTTACATGCAGCCTTGGCAGTTTCTGGTGCAGAGGACAGCAGGCACAGGCCTTGGCTGGCAGGCAGAAAGATTAGGGTGAGCAACATGAAAGCACTTCCAGGCTCTTTTCCTGATAATGTCATTTCCTACAAGAGCAAAGAGGAAACCTGATGCAATGCGTAACAGGCAAAGAAAAGAAGGCAGTTATGACTTCTTTGTCCCTATTGTTTGCTGGCTTAGCTCATCATCCAGCCATGCACAGTCCAGTATATGCATTTGTTTGGGTTTTGTGGGTTTTGATCAAATTATTGATGAAATCTATTTTACTTGTTTTTCCTACAGCTGTCAGTTAAGTCTTGTCAGGTTAAACATCTTGGTGTAGTTAACGTGATCTAAACAGAGGCAGTGTCCCTTCAACAGCTGTAACTTGGAAGGGGGGATTTCAGACCATTTGTGGGGCATATAATGTTGGCTGGTGCATCTCAAGACTTAAGCTTACTGGATTCATTGATTTCAGTAACAACTCCTCTCTTTGCAAGGCTGGGTCACTCACTTGAGTCAGAGGTCTCCATCAGAGTGATTATTCTTTCTGTGACTGGAAATCAAAGCCAATAACTCCAAAGTGGAAAGCTGAAGCCATGTTGCCTTCTTCCCAGCTGGCTCTGATCTCAGACAAATGATAACAGCTTTGATTTTTCAGCCTCTTCCTGTGGCTAGTGTTCACCACAGGAACTCAAAATGAAAGAGAAAACAGTGGATCTCAGGACAGGATCTTAACAGGGCTTTTCATCCGGTGCTCATTGTCAGAGAAGTTAGGAGGATCATTGGTCACATTGCTTGGGGTGAGGACATGAATCAGGTAGTGACTTTTATCCCCTCTTAAATGTATGAGGGGAGGGCTGCTTCTCATTCACAGCAACATTTTAAACCCCTGCTTACATCTGGAGGAGTGCATCTTGTGGTTCTTGTGGACAGTAAGGCAGCTTATGGTGTTGTGGGGTTGCTGTCTGAATTCACCTCACAAGCTTGCAGTAGACCCTGAGAAAGCCCAGACTTGGACATGACTGAGTATTGCCCTTGTTTTAGGAAATGTCACTGTGCTGAATGGCAGAAGCCACAGGTGTGACTTTCATCTCAGTTTCAGTTGTGGGGTTTTTTCCTGGATAGTCAGGATTTGCCATTGAATGCCTTGACAGGAAGAACCTTTGGATGTGACTTGAAACCCCTTGGGAAGCCAGGAAGGGAGAAGAGTGTATGCTATCCTGTGCGTAAGTAATCTGTATTACAAGATCTGCTGCACACTTGGTGCTCTCTGAGCTGCTTAAGCACCGCTGGCATCATGCAGTGAGCTGTGTGAGGGCTCTAGCTGAGCTGAAAGCAGCTAAAGGAGTGAGGTCAAATCATTTGCTTCTATAAAAGGACAGTCCCTGTGCCCATAGAGAGGGCACATGGCATTATAACAGCATCCAAGGGGATAGTTCCCGTGGGGAGAGCTTAGTACCATGAGTGATGGACTGATTCTGCTCCAAATTCCTCTGCAAGGATCTCTGACAGTCTCTCGGAAGCTGCTTCTATCTGTGTTCCACTGGGGGAAAATGCTTCTGGCAGCAAAGAACTGCTGGTGCTGGTGGGTATTTAGGTCAAATGCCAGCCACTGTAGACTGTGGAGCTGGAGGGTATGGGGTGGCAAGGCTGTACTTGGTGTTTGAGTAATAAGCTTCTGGTCTGTCAGCTCACATGAACTGCAGAGATTTGTAGAGCTGGGGAGTTGCAGGGCCATATTACTTGTGTTGTCAGGTCTGACACTGCTTGGGCAGGGCAGACCCTAGTGCTTTCTGAGCCTATGTTAAGGGGTGGTGCAAACCTGTGGGGGGAGCAGGGGTGGGAACCTCCAAGTAGAGTTCGGAGCTCTGAAGGACCCATTCATCTGCCACCAATTCAGTTCAAGCACAGCCTGGGGCTCCTTGCTTCCACCTCCTCACCAGCACAGAGGCAATTGAGTGTCTCCTGCTTTTGCTGTTTGTTTATAGCTCTCCACATCCCATCTGTCTTTCTTTCCTCCTTCCTCCCCTTTCTTTTCCCTCCCTCCTCCCCCTCATTCCCTGTAAGCGATTAATCATTTTGACAGGCTCAGCAACGGCCTTTATTTCCTTGAGGCGGCCAAGAAACGTCTGTGAGCACCTTCTCTGACACCCTTCGTGTTCTCTCGCCAATCAGATCAGCCACTTCGCTTGGAGTGACACCACCAGAAATGTGGGGAGGGGAGCAGGGGGGGAAACTCCAGCAGAGCCAGCTGGGAAATGGGCAGTGGGGTAGCATCCAGATGGGGTGCCATGTGGGCCCCCATTAGCTGTGATGAATATGTCATTTCACTATAGCTTGAATGTGTCATACGTTGCTCCCTCCCTCTCCCCAGGCTCCCCTTCAAATCTTGGTTTCAGTGCAAAGGCAGTCAGGAAGAAATTGGTCTGCTCAGAAAAAATATCAGCCTCGAACAGAGTGGCTGGAGGGAAAAGCTGTTGGAGAAGAAAGAAGAGTAGGCTGGTATCATCAAGGGAAAAAGAATGGGGATGGTTTTGCAGATGGATGTGGAAGCCTTCCTGGGAAAACCCCCTTTGTCTTACGCAGGAAGGAAGTTGCTTCCGAGTCCCTGTCATGGTTCACTTGGACTTGTCATGTTGGCAGGAGGATGCCTTCCATTCCCCTGCAGCTTTGGGAGCACTCAGGCCACAGTACATGCTATTGCAAATGCTCTGCCACCTAACTAGAATGAAAAGAGGGTGGATCAGGGTGCACGCTGTTCCCCAAAGAATTTACCTGCTCTAATCAAGCTTTACAGCATTGTCCCTCCCTTTGGATCCAAGGGATGCCATACCTCTAGAGTTATCTCTCCTCTTAACATGAAAGCATATCGAATGTGATGTAAAGATCTTGCATAAGGTGGTCAGGTATCATAAGGCAGGAGACTGGACACAGAGATATTCTATAGTCTTGTGTTCCAATTAAACAAATAAATAAGCCCTGAGCTGAACGTAGAAGACAGTGAACAGGCTCATCCTGGATGAAAGGCCCTAGAATAAGACTACCCCAACTTTTCAAGAAGTGCTGGCAAAAAGCAGGGCAGATGGGAGTATCTGTGCTTGGAAGTTGCCACCTCTAGAGGTGGGACAAGGCAGCAAAACAAGGTGAAATCCCCTAGGTCAATGCAGCTATGCCTCTGGGAGGAGTAGCCAAGCAGGTGTTAGCTCCCAGTTGACTCTGGGAAGCTCACACACTCATGAAACATCAGTGCTCACTATTCACATGAGCTTGAGTTCATGCCTTACATGAAAGGCATGAGAGTCAGTTTTAACTCCAGGGTCTACTAGCAGCAGGTTGGATGGGTTCAGTGAAGATGCTGAGGGAAACCATAACCTTACTCCTACACTTCCCCATTGTTTGTTTTCTCCTTGCTAAAAGGTTGCCCTTTGAGTACAGATCTAAAAGCTGATACAGCCCAAGTCCAAAGGGAGGGCAGTGAGCTTATCTGGAATAAACTTCTTTGTCCCTTGTGAGCTGACTGCATCAGTAAGGTAGGAAGACTTGAATGAAAGAGGAGTTAGCAGGCACTTCCCAGCAGACAAAGAGGCAGTGTGCACTCCCTCTGACAGACGTGCTGCCCCATGCCTTGGAGGTGACCTCTGCCGAGGTCACTGCTGAGTTTCTCTAAACTAGCATTTCTCTCAAGCAAATATTGATTTTTGTGCTGGTGGTGCTAAGCAGTGTTGTTGAATGAGAGGCTATAAATGTTTGGCAGAGCAGTGCCACCCTTGCCTTCTTGGTGGCTGGGCTCACTGATCTATCTTGCTTTCTGCAGGCTTGTGCTGGTGTGTCCAGGATGAGGAACCCTGGCTTTTCACTTCCATGCTAGTGACCACAAATGGCTTCAGTGCCTCTTCTCTAGTGTGGGGTAGTTATGTTTGCTACCTGGAGGGAAGACATGCATTAGCAGCAGAAAGTGGCCTGACCCTGGACAATTTACATCCAGTAGTATAAAGTATTATTTTTTTCTTGAATATAATGTAAGAAGGGAACATGGCAGAGGTCTTAAACAGTTTATCTCAGTGCTGGGACTTTTCAGAGAGAGTGTATGAGAACTTCAGAAATTAAGTCCAACCACTGCAGTTAATACTGGCTATCCTAGAAAGCTTGCTTTAAAAATCATCAAATCATCAACAGCCCAAGTGAGATCTAAGTCTTTAAGGGTTCCTGCCTGTTGCATGTACGCAAGGCTTTGAATCACTGCAGTGACAAAACTTGTGTCTTTGCCCTCCCAAACCATGAGCAGTAAGCAGAACACAATGCTGTTTTTTTTTCTTTCTTTATGAGGCCAAACCATGGAAGGAGGAGCCTGAAAGAGCACAGCATTGGATTCTCACTGTTGCTCTCATCTGTTAAATTCAACTTTGCTTCCACAGAGAGGATGTGATGTCTCCATCCTTAGAAATATTGACTGGTCAAGGCCCTCAGCAACCTGAGCTAATTGTATCTGCTTTAAGCAGGAGGTTGAACTAGATGATCTCCTGAGGCCTCTTTCAACCCAGATTATTCTATGATCCTATGGGTTTACCCAAGAGAACTCATCGCCTAATGTGCTGCATTTCATCCCACCTCATAAAACAATTATAGAGCCCAGAGAACCCAGAATGTAAGGGAAGTATAAGATTATTTTACTTCTCTGTGTATAAGACTTTGTGGCAGGATGTTGTAGGCTACTTTCTTTGGTCTTCAGGGTTATGAAGAGCTTCCTCACTGAACTTGCACCATGTCAGTCAGCAGAGCTCTCGGAAGGGCAGGCTCAGGTGGACAGTAGTAGATTGAGAACCCTTGATCATTGCATGGCAGATGCTTGTCACTTCCACCCAGTGAGTGTCCATACCATGCAGCAGAGAAGATGCAACATCAAAAGTCAAGGGCAGAGCTGTGTGCAGAACTGGAACGGCGTTGCCACATCAGCACAGTGTTGAGGCTTGGCTCACTACTGCAGAGGTCTTGTTGCTGCAGCTGAGCCAGTGTCCTCTGCTGAACTGGTGAAATAAATGAGCTCACATGGGGATGTCACAGTTGCTGTGCAGATGAATCCCTTGCCTATTCTGTCCTGGAAGGCTGTGGTCTGGTTGTACAAATACTGCCATGGCCCTGAGCCAGCTGGAGTTATGGGGAGCCCTGTCCTCAAGCAGGGGCTGACCTTCCTGCCAGGGTGCTACATGGTGTGATGAGGTGCTGAGGTCACTTGCATAGTTGCAAATGAGAACGTGTTGCAGTCAGGAGCTGTGATTCCCCACTGTGGACAAAATGGAGTATGCAGTTAGCAGGAGGCTGAATCAGAACTCACCCCGCTTTCAGGGGTGCAGGATCCAATTTCAAAACAGGTCTGTGCTATGTGCTGCGCTGTTGCCATCCTGGATTTCTGCAGCTTCAGGTTCAGGTGCTGAGCATCCTTGTAATGGCCTGGGTCATCTACTGTCTTCTGGAAAATCTGAGATACCCTCAGTTATTGGCAAGCATTTCCATGTTGTGCAGCTGTTCCAGACTTCGAAGCAGCACCCAGTTCTTAATGGGAAAGCTGGAGCATTAGGCTAACTTGGCACATTCCTTTAGGTGAGAGAGGTGCTTTTGCCCTTGGGGACTTCAGAAAGGGAGGTTGGATCTGTTGGATTTAGGAATCTCACGTTCTGAGGTGCCTTGGCCAGTGGAGACATTTGTGTCTGGGCTCTGTCTGTCTGGGCTGCTCTGAACGTTATGGATGTGTTGCTGCTGTCTTTGCAGAGTGGATGAAAGTGTTTGTGGTAAAATGTAATCAAGTGGAAAATTGCAGTGCATATAAACACATATGGCACTCAATGACTGGGCATTAGGCACAGTGACTGCAGGCAAAAAAAAATTATCTGTAAACGTTTCGCAGCAAGTTTCGAAATCTTAAAGAACAATAAGATATTAGCAATTTAATGGGGTGATTCAGCGAGGCAGCGATCCTTGGGTTGGGAGAACGAGGATGCATGCAGCTGTAGTGACGGGAGCGGCTGGGATTACTCAGCCAAGCTCAACAAGCCCTGTCTCCCAGCACAAAATAGCTGCCAAAGGTTTCCTTCACATGGCAAGGTGGCTGTGCTTTGAGAGGAGAACCAGGAGGTGGCCTGTGAACCTTACCAGTGCCACCTTCAAGCCTTCTCCAAGAGCCTGCTGTTTACAGCAGCATTTGGAAGAGGTTGCGTGCGGTCAATGAGGCAGAACTGATGGGCTAGGTGGATCAGGCCTGGCTCAGGTTGGGAGCTGTGAAAGCACTGCAGGTTAATGGCTGGCTTGGCCTCCCACAAAGGGAGTACTGGGTCCCGTTCACTTCTTGTGCCTCCAGGCTCTATCTGCTTATGCTGCATGGGGTAGCACCTTCCCAGCTATTGCAGAGCCCATAGCAGTCTAAATCCTTCCTGAGGGCAACTGTTTTGCACCTGCCAAGGAGCTCTGTCATCTACTGGAACTGAACTTGGCTCTTTCACATCTAATGCCATGGGACTTCATTGCCAGAGCTGGTTGTCTGCCTCCAAACCTCTCTTGGTGAGAATAATGGTGGGAGAAGCTTTTAATGAATTCCTTTTCATTAATATTTATTTTAATTACATGTTTTTATCCATTTAAGAAAATCCTGCTTTTAATCTTACCTCCTTACACATGGTAGACTAGAAAGAAAGATTATATTTCTTGCCTTGTGTCACCTGCTGGTTTAGGCATGCACGGTGTTTACATCTATAAGCATGCTTGCCGCTGCTGATACGTAAGTACCATAGGGAAGTTATTGTCCTACTAGTAAACTGAGCTGAGGCATGCCTATCTCTATTGAGTACAGATACATTTGCCCTCAGAATTCCCTTGTCTTTGTAGCTTTCAGACGAAGCCAGTCTTCAAAGCACTAGCCAGAAAACCCACAAAATATTCTGCTGTGGTCAAATTCAAATGTGAAGTTCTTCTTGAGACTTGTCCCTTTTAAAGGGCTCTGCACTTGCTTAAAGTAGCTCCCTGGCTATTCCACTCTCTGCTTTGCTACTTATGGACTGTAGCTTGTTGCCGGCTTGATCTCTTCTCGTGGTATTTCTGTGCTGCTGCTCAAACCTCTAGTCCCAAGGGGTTTGAGCCTCCATTCCGCACATGAAAAACAGGGTTCATAATCCCTGCCGTTTGCCTGCTTGATCTCATCAATCTGCACACAGACTTGGAGGCAGAGATCCCCTAGACCATGTACATATGGTGCCCTGAGCAACAGTCTTTGTTTGCCTACCTCAGCTCTCTGCTGAGAACAGTAGCTCTTACCTCCTGCCAGCTGAGAGAGAGGATCATGTCTGCTGAGATTTGGTTGAAGATGTAATGCCCTATTTCCACAGGGAAGGACAGGACTGTAGAACAGTAAGGCTTTCTGTTTCTGGGTACATTGGTATCCTCAGGTGTTTAAAAAACGCATAGATAAAGCACTTGAGGCTATGGTCTAGTGGTTAGGGAGATGTTGGGATAGGGGTTGGACTTGATGATCCTGGAGGTCCTTTCCAAACATAGTGATTCTATTCTCAGTCCCGGCTAATATCTGCTGCCTTCTCTGTCCTCTTGTGAGCCTTGCATGCATGATGCTACATAAAAATTAATCCCTGGGACATATGAGCCACTTGAGGCTCTCCACTATGATCTACGTTCTCTTCATGTTCCTTGGATTTCAAATATGTCATAAGTGAGTAACTTCACCCATCCTGCCCTAGGGCTGGAATCAGACCACTGGTAGGTAGGAAGCCTCTAGGTAAGGGGAGCAGAGCTGTGGTCTGGGGTTGAGGGGTTTTGAATGCAAATGGAAGGGCTGGATGTGTGAGGGCTGGATTTTCTTGTAGGTGTTTATTATGGTGTGTTTGCCTGAGGCATGCACTGGCCTAGCTAGAGGTCTGGAGTGTCTGGCATCCTGGGTGGCTTCTCCATGACCTCTCAGTCATGGCATTGCCCTTCAGCATGAGTGAATGAACAACAGGTTGAAGCAGGGCCTTGCACTCGTGAGTTTATGTGTACAGTTTCCTCAGGGAGTTGCTCAGAAAATGTGGGCTTAGTTGGGAGAGCCTTTGCTGATCTGTTCACAAGGGTGAGGTACTTCTGACTAATATAGGGGGACTTTATTGCTCACTGTGGACAATTGGTATCTGCCCCTGGGCCTGATGTGTAAATAGGTCCCTCCTGTGTTTCTGTGCCCAGGGGTTACAGTACAGTTGCTGTGACTGGTGAGAGTCCTCTGGAGGATGACACATGGGTCTTCCTTCTACCTTATGACCAGAGGAGGGGAGAAAGTCCATGAGCAGCTGTGTGGGACACTTTGTAGATAGCTAGTGAACCAGAAGACTGCTCCCTTTGAGTAGGTACAGTCACTTCCACTGTTCGCCTGGCTCAAGTGCTTTTCTGAGACAAGTGATGTTCTTTATGCAGGTCAAGAATGGAAACACTCTCCTCTTGCTTGCTGTAGCAGGTGGTTTGATGCTCAGATAGGAAAACTGGAAATGGTAGGGTTGATAGAGTGCATGTGCTGGCTGTTCCTGTGACAGATTATGAAGCCACCTGAGTCATCGTCCCATTGTCCCCACCCACATGGAGGTTACGGTACTGGAGGGAGGTCTGCCTGTCACACCTGAAAGAGCTGTACAACTCAGGCACAGCCAGGGAGAGATTTTTAAGTCAAGAAGCAGCTGTTCAGTCACTCGGTGTAAGCTTAGGGGTAACTGAGGGAATTCTCTTGGTTTCTTTTGTCTAAACCCCTCCTTCCCAAAGGGCCTCCTGTCAGGGTTTGAAGGCACTGGGACAGAAAATCTACTGCTGCTCTGAGGAATTTGCTCCAGAGGTGAAAGGCCCCCATCACTTCATGTAAAACCCATCACTGGATCTCATTTTTGACTGGAATTTGTCTGGTTTTACTGCAGGTTCTTCATTTTCTCTGTCAGCATCTGTGTGGAAATGATACACTCCCCCGGCCCCCAGTACTCAAGTTGCCTTTGACTTCTGGGTGCTGCTCCACCCAACTCTGCTGATTTTTAGTTTATTTGGCCTGCAGCTGCCCTGGAACAGCAGCCAGACCTTGCAGGTCAGCCTGGCCTGGCGTGCGGGAGGATTTGCCATCAGGCTCGCTGCTGCCTTTATCCCTGCCTGTAGCCTCTGGTGCTGCGATGACAACCTGCCTTTCCCAAAGTGGCTCCCCAGCTCTGCCAGGGTCACTCCACTTCTCAAGAGCAGCTGTGATGAGCTATCTCCCCTGGTGCAGCCAAGCAAGGCATTGCTGTCACCTCGGGCAGTTGCTGTACAGCTGTCAGACCCTCTCACTCCTTCCTGAGCAGGGCAGAGCTGCTGCTAGTGCCTGCTGATTCTGGTGTTGCCTCTTGCATCCAGGAGGCTGGACAGTTGTGTTGCTGGTTTATTAGATACTGCCCTGGGAAGGCACCATCAAACACTAGCCTTGTATCGTGGGCACAACCAGTCACTGCCGGACAGTTTCCAGGCACTGGGGCAAAAATATCAACCTGATGCTGGAAGCATCTGCAGGTGCCCTCAAACACTGGGACAGCGACAGAACAGGGGTGGGCAGGCAAACTCCCACCGTAACCCCTGGCCTCAGGGTGCAGCCCTGTGTGAGGGCTACAATGAAAGGTGGGGGCTGTGGTGGGATGTGAGAGCTGAGGGCATGGCATTGCTTTTAAAGTGCTTAAAGGCAGCTGGATAATTGGAGAGTGAGTGAACAGGAAGGGAATTGTCCTGTGGGTCCAAGAGAGGAGAGCTCAGACCCAAAGGAGCTGAGTTTTGAAGTGTCTGGGCTGTGATCAGGTTTAGGGACACCAATGCTGACAAAGATTGAGGTGTCTGAGGTAAGCAGATGAGGAGAGCGATGAAAAAATCTTCCTAAGAGGAAGGCACCGACGGACAAAACCACCACCTTCGCTCGTAAGAGACAGCGATAGAAGGGATCGGGAGTGACAGAGGGGCGTGTATGTGTAGGCACAGCCGCGGGTGACCCGCCGGGGAGGGGGCTGGCGGTCCCCGTCCCGGAGCTGCCGTGTGCTGCTGCGCTCTGGCCACAGCGTGGAGCCCGCGGTCCGTGCGGAGCGTGGCGGGGCGTTGGGGCTGCCCACGCGGGATGGGGCTGCGCACAGGCGGCGGGGGCTGCTGGATGCCCTGGAGGTGGGGTGGTCTTGGCTGCAGGGGTTTCAAGCTGAGCTATCAGGAGGGTCTTCTACACCATACCACCATAGACACAGGTGCTGGGGATGTACATGAGAACAAGTACCTACACCTGAACCCTGGTGCTGCAGGATGTATGCTGACTGCTATGCTAGCTCCTGTACAATTACAGGTATATGATGCAAGTCATATTTTCACTGTGCCATATATTTATGTTTTTTTACACCACCACAGTCCTGCTGAGGTCTGTATGTACTCCAGTCGCCCTGCTGGGAGGAGATACTCTGTGAGAGCTAATGTAGGCTGCTCATATTTCCCTTAATGGTTTGTTTAGGACTCCCCGCCCCCCCACCCCCCCCCACCCCCCCCCGAAACAAAAGTTCTCTCCTGTTTAATCTGCTTCTCCAGCAGGTAAATCAAGTCCAAGCCTCTTTTCTATGGCTCATGTTGCTTTGTTTGTTTCACCACTGGCTGTTTTTTCATCTTTCCCAGCACTAGGAATAACACTGGGGTGCACTTCGGGCTTGGAAGAAGTTTTCAGGACCTCTCTGTACTTACAGCTGTCCATCAAATAGCCCCAGCAGCCTGTGGACACACTGGGCTCAGCTGTGGTGTCTGTTCGTCCAGAGGAAAGGAGGAAGGAGAGATGACCTGTGATGCCCCTTCCAAAGTGGAGGTGATGCTCTAGCTCCTGTGAGCATTCTCTCTGGTGCAGGGCATTCTGGTTCTTCAGCCCCTCTTCCACCACCGGTGGTGTTGTGATTGGGACCTGTCCAATATCTTCCCTGGGGCCCTTCTTCCCTCTCCTACCCCTCTCCCCCTGGTTCGGACCCCTTTCCCCCTTGCCCTTCCTCCCGGGAGGAGAAGGAACAACCTGTGCCTCGGCTCTCCGCAGGGAAGGATGCTGCGGAGGCGGTGCGGGCGGCTGCAATGTGCGCGCTGAACCCGCGAGGGCAGCAAAACACTGCGGGAGAAACGAGCTCTCCGTCGAGGTGGTGACAAAAGGGACCCCGAGTCGGGGCTCTTCTCCGGCTGGGGAGGGTTCCCAGGGCTGCTGCCCGGGAGGCTCAGAAGGTGCTGCGGGAGAGGCCAGGCTCGCTGCCTACCTCGGGAGGGATCCAGCCCCGTCTCCTCTTGAGATCAGGGCTCACCCCAGGCTTGCCCAGGGTTTGTTTTGCACACCTGAGCTCCCCAGTGGAGCCACAGAGCTCTGGTTCTCTAGAGCTCCTGAGGCTTGGGGTGCCAGAGGCCTCGGCAAGCTCTGACCTAGACTGCAAATACAAAAGCCCCAAATAAAGCAAGGCAATGCTGTGAAGACCTCATCCCTTTCCCCTGCTAGTTATGTATGCACCACCTCATCAAGGCCATGTGCCTGGGCCCTGTGCTTGCTCCCCAGCACCCATCTGGGTGAGCAGCCATCTTCATGGCAGAGATGTGGAAGGAGGCTGCCATAGCACAGTGTCCAGAGTAGAAGGAGGCCTTTGCTTCCGCAAAGCAGAGTACGGTGGCTGTGGTGAATGTACTCAGAGATCCAGACACCACAGCCACTGCCATCTCAGACCTCTGCTCACCAGGACTGTGCTCCCAGCCTGTCTCTGCAGCCCCCTCCCTTCCCCTCCTTTCCAATCCTCTTGTACTGTTTTCTTGGCAAGGGTGCTGGCTTTCAGCCCCTGCACCTCATGTGCCCTATTGATAGCTAGTAATTTATGTAAATCTCCTAATATATGGATTCTGGGATCAGGACAGAGGGTTTGTGTGTGAGATGAGATTAATATGTTTGCAGATTCTCTCTGCAAAGAGAAGAAGAGAGGCAGGCAGGGCTGGGACGTTCACCCTAGGTCTCTATTAGCACCTCTGCCTGCACCAGCTGTGCCCAGTCTCTGCCTCCCTGTGGCCGGGGGCGGGGGGGACTTTCCCTGTTTTGGCCACCCTGGTCACCCTCAGCCAGCCTCACCAGCTAGCCACCCCAAAGAGCCCATTTCTGGGAGGCCACAAAACACCCAGTAGTGATTTCCATTTCTGTCTACTCCCTCAAAGTTTCAGCATCTCTGGAAGGTGGCTGGGCTGAGCTGTGATGGAGACTGCTGCCGCCGAAGGATCCTGTGGCCCACTGGCAGTTCTGGAAAACCGTGGCTCAGATTTATTCTCCCTTTGATGGTTCAGCAGAGTGGAGGCTGCTTGCAGCGACTGGCCTCTTGGTGCAGCTGGGGCTCAGGTTCTCCTGGTCCAGGTTGAAATCAGAGACAGGGTGGTGTAAGGAGCAGGGCACAGGCTGGGGGAACCAGCATGCCAGCGGCATGGCAGGGCACAGGCCCCTGGGCAGGGGGAAGATGGTGAGCCCAGCACTTGGCTTGGTGTCCATTCACTGGGCTGATGTGACAGGTTGAGGCTGAAGGACGGACAGGGGGATGCATGTGCCCCTGTACTGTCCCTCATGGGCACTAGTCCCTGGGGTGAGAGGTTCTACATCTACACCCAAGCCCTGTCCTGGGGCTGCATGCTTCATCTGTGCTCATCTCCTAGCCCGGCACCTGTGCTTGGTTGCCTGGTCTCTGCGTGATGCCATGCCAGCAGGTTGGACAGGGAGACAGCGCCCACCAAGGCATGCTGGGGCTGAGTGGAGCTGGGGAGCAGACAGTGGGGAAGGAAGCTGCCTTCTGATTCAGATGTTCTCAAGGAGTTACCGTACCACACCTGACATTTAGAAACCAGGAATCCTGCTGATGGATAGGATTTGATGTGGTGGAGTATATTTCACACTGTGTCATTTATCCTGGTGCTGCCTCATGTGAAATGTCAGCCGCCCAGGAGTTTTTCTGATCGCTCTTTGAAGTACTGGTTTCTGATAAACTCAGGAGAAAGATGCTTTTTCCTTCCAGGCCAGGGACTAGGAGTGGCAACAACTTTTCTCTTTGGGCAGGTAGGACCTGCCAGCTCAGCCCCACGTACTGAGGGTCACAGTGGGAGTCCTGCTGCCTTCCTTTCCCCTGGTGCACCCCTGCCCCTTTTGGGGACCGTACAACCCCTTTTCTCCTACTCCGCCTCTCTCTGACAGCACCCTATCTCATGCTCTCTCTTCTTGCCTGTGTCTGGATTTGTTCCCAACACACTTTTTAGCCTTTGGAGGAATATTTTTAACTCCCCTGGGCATGCTGCTGTTGACAATGGAAATCTATTGTGTTTTATGTGCCTGGAAAATGAATTTCCATGTCAGAAGAGGAGAGCAATTATCACAAGCAAGAGAGATCAAATTGGGTCTTTAAAAAGAAAATAAAGTTCAGATCTTATCTGATTAATGAGATTTCTTCCAAACCTTAACAAATCTTAATTACAGTGACTCTGCTGGAAGGGATGAGGTAAAGCTAGGATTGGGGGCTATCTAAACAGAACTGCTCTCTTCCAAGCTAGAGTACATCCCTGCATGAAAGCAGCAGGGACGGCCATTGAGTGCAGAAAGCTGCTCAGCTGGAAATCAGCAAGGCAGGATTCTCCATGGAGCCTGAGTATCTCCTTCCCCAAAGGCCCGTGGCACTGGGGGAGAAACCCGCCAGCCCCAACCAGCAGCGAGACTGCTGCCCTGCTCTGTCCCGGATCCTGGCATCATTTTTGCTTCAGATCCCTCCTTGCTGCTACAAATATTTCACTTTTTTTTTTTTTTCCCCCTCTATAATAAGAATGATTGCTCAGTTGCGCAGGATTTTTTTTCTCACTTTCCTGCTTTTTTTTTTTTAAATAAGCTCAGGGATGTGAAGTTTAGTTTATACTCACAAAACACTTTCAGATTATTTTATTGGGTTGTCTGTGTAACACAGGCCAGGGATCGTGCCCGTTACCCCTTCTTTGAATACAATAACTTTCTTCCTATAAGAATATGAGTCCTGAGCTGAAGATGTTGAGAAAGAGAGACTCCAGTGCTTTCCGTAACAGCCTGCTCTAATGGTCAATCACCCTGACTTCCTTGGACAAAGTAAAACAAAATAAAAGAGGTTCAGTAATATTTTTTTTTAATTGGGTCTTGTCTGGGTTCAGCATTTATTCATTGGCTCTTGTTACAGCTTTCTCTGGCAGACTGAAGAGTTTTTAGTACCTGGTATTTCTTTCCTATGAAGAAATGTACATGCAGGAAGCAAGTCACCTCCTGATCTTTTCAGTAAACTAAACAAATGGCTCCCTTCGAATCCTTGGTGTAGTTTCCCCCAGTTTTGGGTAGTGCTTGGGTCTCTTCAATTCTGTCACCAGAAAACAAGATGAGAAGAAAAGAGGAAACAGAAATAAGTCCAAACCCCTGGAAAATCGGATAGCCAAGCCCTCCCTCCCCTTTGTCTATATGAATACATTGTTTCCCTTCCCATTGTCTTTGGAACAAATTTGGGAAAATATCACTCATCTAAAAGACATTTTCCCAATCTCTGTATGATTTCAGATTAATTATTAACAGCTATTACCAGTGATGGAACTGGCTGTCAGCATTTGAGTGAGGGGTAAAAATGACAACAGATCTGTGTATTGAAGCACATGTAGATTTTCAGGGTATTGGTGGGAATGACAGGATGGGTTGCAGAGTGCCCGAGCATCCCCTCTCTGCACTCCAGCGCAGAGCCCAGCCGAGGCGGCGAATGAAGGGACTTTGTTCTCCAGTCGGCTGTGGGAGCGATGCAGCCAGAGCAGCTGAAGTAGTGCGAGAGAGTCAGTCACAGCAGGATCTGAAGATGAGGAAAATAAAGCAGGTACCTATGATGCACACGCATCCTCTAAAAACTTTCTGCTGTTGGACTCCTAGGATCTGTACCTAGTGTTTCCATCTTAAACTGCTAGGCACAAATTTTCCTTGTGTCCCTGATTTATTCACCAAGATTTTACCCTCTCTTCTCAGTCCCGTGAAGTTTCAAAATGTGTGAATAATTTGAATTCCTTTTGCCTCATTTCCACTGTCTGATATGATTCTTATCTGCCTGTCTTGTTTGCCTGATTTATGAAGGTTTGGGGTTTTTAGGAATTGCCTCCGATTTTACTAAGAAAGAGAATTTTTTTTATGGTGATCAATTTTGTTATTTTACTGCCAGCTTTCTCCTCAAGGCCCTGATCTGGTGAAGCAATTCTGCAATTATTCCACTTTAGGCGTGTGCTTAAATCTTCTTGGAAGAAATGGTTTTGGGAATAGAATTAAAATTAAATATTTTCCTAAATTGAGAGTCAAATCTTCAGCAAATACCCCGACCTGTCCTGCTCCTAAGTGTGATTACATTTACAACCTTTAATTTCTTTCAGGGCACTGGAAGAGGAACAACCACAAATACATTTAGAAAGTGCTGTCATTTTCCTTCCATTTCTTTACACTTTGCAATGAAATGCTTTTAGTATTTCAAAAAGGACACCTCTTCCCTAGTATTAACAACTTTAACTGTTCAAAAATCAAAGATCAAGCCCTCAAACCAGCAAGATTATAAAAATAACATAGTTGGCATTCTTGTATTGGCTTTCTGTTTTAAGAGGGTGCATGCATCACATTTTCAAGCCATTCTCTGCATTGTCCAAGGTTAGAAAGTTACTTTTTAATTGAAGGCTGAATTCCTGATCCTAACATGTGCCCTTTTTCTTCCTGTGCCTCCTTCTTTCCCAAAATCTGCATATTATTTTAGCTGGAAGGATCTCATTTCTGCCTGTGACACAGCTCTCTCAAGGCAATGCCATTGGGGTAGGAGCAGGCAACAGGGCACTGAAGCTCACCAAATCAGCATGAATCTACAAGCAGAGCCTGGCTTGACCATGCCGACTCTTCAAAAATCACGGGCTTGATCCCCATTCACCTTTCACAGTTGCAAAACTGGCTTAAAATTCACCATGTTAAAAAAAAAAAAAAGGAATTAGCAAGTGGATTCTTTTCTGATGTCATTGTGTTGTGGAACAGCAGGCCAGCTTTCAAGCTTTTTTGGTGCATCCACAACAAATAGTTATTTCTTAAGGAAAAGGATTTAAAAAGTCTGCTCAGAGCTTTGCATATAATCCTATGACTTCAGGACCCAAGGCTTTGAGTAATATCAAAATCGAAATAAATTCTCCCTGTGAGAATCATAAGAATCTGCCAAATTAGTTCACAGGGGTAAACAAACAGCCAAATATTAGTATTCTACACTAAGAGCTAAATCCTATAAGTGGGGCCAGGGTTGCACATGGATTATCCTTTTATAGTTCAGGCATGGATTTACCAAGGGGATTATAGGCCTTCCCCTCCCCACTCTCCCTTCTTCCCCTCCACCCCAGTGTTGCCCAGTGCTGCGCACTCCCACCACATCACACGGGTCCTCCTGCTGTTCCAACACCGTTCCCTGGGTGCGGGTCTACACCTGCCCCCTTGCTTCTCCACCCAGAGCACCCCAGCAACGGGGGCAAATAGTCACTCCCCTGTTGAAGATGACAAAAGCAGGACCAGGAGGGATGCAGAAGTCAGTCAGTTCCAGGTCCTGAATGGGTGCAGCATCCCTGAGAGATGGGGGATTACTCCCCAGATGTCCCAACCTCCTTTCTTCCTGCCACTACTTTGCATCACCTGATGCCGTTTCCTGAATAGGATAACGACAATTTGAGCTGACACCCTGCTTCAGTTTTCCTTCCCTACTCATCTGATATTGCAGTCCTGATGGCTTGTCACTCTTAATATCCTGCACACTTCCACTGAGTCCCTCAGAGCGTCGGAAGGCTTTGGTTGCGCCCAGTGTACTTTGCATGATGCTGAGGTGCCACATACTTATAGGTTTGATGGACTTATTCCCTCCTTGACTCTCTTTCCCTGCTGTATGCACATATATATATGTCTGCATGTGTATGCACAATCACACACACACACATTTTGTTATGAAAGTAATCATAGCTATTTTAAACTGGATTTTTGCTGCTGTTTTCAGACAGAAACAATTCTGCAACATCACTTGCTTGCTCTGATCCTTTTATTTGTGTATTTTCTAGATTATTACTATTATATAAAAGTGCCGAGTGCTTTGCAAGACACAAAATACAGATAATCTCTGTTGTGAAGAGTGTATAATCTAAACAAAACAGACAACGTACACAAGGCTCCCTGAGAAGCCCAGAAGAATGAAGATTATTCTTGTTTTGTTTTTATAAATATATTGCTAACATTATTGGACAAGAAATAGACATATTTTCTTCTTCCCCCTCCATCCTTCCATTTAATAATACTTCCCTCTCATTTGTGCAAGAGAGTTATGATGCAACATGAAATAAAGCCTGGTTTAGGCTGCTGGCCCCAATTCAACAGCACTGAATTCCATGCTTGCTCACATGCTTAAGATCGCTCTGGATTGGTGCCTTAGATCACGCAATCTATTGACAGCTGCCCTTTTGCTTACAAATGAAACCATCCCTAAATCAATAAGGAAAAAAACCTTATTCTCCGCACCTGTTTAATGCCACAGCTGTAGGTTGCTGTAAGATTTGTGAACAAGCTGATGTCTACAGAGAAAGGAGTAAGAAAAAGAACACCTTCCCTATCAAAAGGCACGAGTGTTCTGTGTTTACAAGCAGGGGCTGGTGATCTGGTGTACTTTGGAGGATGAAGAGACCCATCACTTTAAAGGGACACTGTGACCACAGTTTTTAGAAAGGCTTATTTTTTAAAGAATTTGCATTTGGGTAATAAGCATTTCTCAAATCACTTTTACAATTCCTTTTTTTTTTTTCCCCCACAAAAGGTCATTTCTTGCCTCCTTCCTCCATGCTCATACTTACCTCCCCAATGGTTTTAAGGATTTTGGGGTTGTAAGGGCAAAAGGATTCTGTGATACAGAGAAAACTGTGTATGTGGTCCTGTACAAAGACAGTGGGTCTGCCTAATAGCAGTTAACGTTGGTGCCCGACCAAATCAAGTGCAGGTCCCCCAGAGCACAAAAAATGTCTGGCTGCAGGGGGCTCACCTGGCACTTGGCTGATACATTTTATGGCATTTGCTTGCTCCGTGACCCAGGTCCAAGTCACTGGATGAGTCCTATGGCTCAGATGCCTAGATGGAAGATAGAGATGCCTTGTGAAGTTAGGGAAGTTCATGTGTGCAGAAGAAAAGCAACTAGCAGCTGAAATGCTTTTCACATGTTTCTCATCTCAGCACACTTAATTGCTCAGACTTCCCTGCCTTCAACTTCTTGGATACATTGTGTGGAGGGACCTCTCTCCTGGACATCAGTCATAGAGGTTTGGAGAAGAGGGCTGGCTAGGGAAGGCACCTGGGGAGTCCCCACAGGTATCGTAGATGGGTAGAGGACACTTCAGGAAGGTACACTGGAAAATGCAGAGATGACGCTGGGGTGTTACCGTTTGATCATCCCTTTCCATTTTCCCAGGAGATGGTTCAGCCTGAAAAGATGCAATTGTGGCAACATGGAAGGTTTCAGCCAGAGCAGGGTTTGGGAAAGGTAAGCCTCCATTCATAGGTGGGCACCCATCAATTTGCATATGCAGGTATTGTCAAGACAGGTGTGGCCGAAACCCTCTTTCATGTGACTTGTGATGCCTACAAAAGCCTTCATGGCAGCCTCAGTCATGCTGTTCAGAGCCACTGACTTGCACAGCCACTTGTTTCATGGCAGGCCTGGGATGAACTGTTTCTGCTGATGGTCTCACTGTGGAGTTGGATAATGTGTGGGATTCCCTTCCAAGTCAAGATCCAGGTTTTCCCTCATGACCCTCCCCCAGCACGACAGAAGGAGGCTCCAGTTGCTGGCTCAGGGACGTGTGAATACTGGCAATAACTGTGGCTCTGCAACTGAGGGGCTTTCAGGGTGGCCCCTCTCTGTGCTCTCTGCTCCTTCCCTTTTGTTGCCTGCCCTCTTGGCCAGCATTTTGGGGCAGGGAAGTCCTCTCCTTTGGCCATCCACAGTACTTGGTTGCTACTAAAACAACTAGCAGCACATCTGTGGCACAAGGTCCCCTCTCTCCTCCTCCAGCCAGAGAGGCAGCAGGTCACATAGCTGGCATGCCATGGCCATGATTCAGACCCACATTTGCTTCTGCACCCAAGTTGTGTGTCCCACATCAGACCAGCCACTTTGACAGGAGGTTTTGGCTGCTGCCCTAGATATCAGACCATGTTGGTCCAATGCTGAAATTGGGACCTTCTCCCAGGAGGGTGCCTAAGCTGTTCTGTTATTTTGGCCATGCAGAGTTTCATTACCAGCACATTCTTCTTCTGAAACTGATACATCAGTTTTAATTAGTGAGGTTTTTTCTTTCTATCCAGAGGAGCCTCCTGCCTTCAAAGACCAACTTTCAAACATTAACTCTTCTAAATGTTTCCCCCCACATGTGAACCCCTCCCCATCCTGCCTTGTAAATTATGTTCAGTCTTTTACTTTTAGCAGGTAGGTACTTAGTGTGATAAATTCAGCTTAGTGTCTCCTTACGTCTATGTATATCTGTGTGTGTGTAAAGAAGGAGCAAAATAAAGTTGTACTGAGCCATAAATTACTGCTCCAGCATCATAAATTGCCAAGGGAAAGCTCCATTTTTTGACTTTTCTTTCAGCTAAATGAGATAATTAATGTAAAACTAAAAAAAATGGAGGAGACCTTCCACCTCCCTGGAGCCCTTTGCCTTGATGTTTGGCTATGAAACTTCAAGGCTGAAGTGGGGTGGAGATCTCCGTTCTGGAACGGGGGGAAACGGCAAAGGAGACAGAGATCGGGAAGGGTGGGGGTCATGGGGAGGGGCGAGTATTTTCATTTTGCAAGGGCCGTGGGAGGGACTTTAATGCGGGCTGTGACCCTATTTAGTAAATGCCTAGGAAAGCAAGGGGCCAGGAGGGGGGGTTGAGAGGGAGACGCAGTGGCTGGGGCTGACTGGAGACTGTCATGAGATGAAAGTGGCCCTTCGTCCATTCCTTTCCTCCCTTTCTGCTGTCAGCACTTTTTAATGTCAAACAGTGCGAGTGGTCAGTGGGGCTAGTTTCTGTCTCCATGTATGTATTTTTATCACTTTCCCCAGAACTGCAGCCAGATGAATTCACTGCTTGGGAGAAACTAGAGAGCGGTGCGGGTGGCCCTGCAGGCATCCTTTTCACCAGGACCTTGAGCTGAACTTCTTTTCAGGGCTTGCTCTGAGGCAAAAGCTTGTCAGGGAATGTGTCCTTCCCACCCTGCCACCCTCAAGTCCTAGACCACCCTGGGTCTAAAGCTGGTCTTACACAAGCTGCCACCAAGGCCAGTGTGGGCATCACACTGTGAATACTATCCATGTGATAATCTGGTCCCTGTGCACTGGATTGAAATTTAGGGAACATGGGCATCTCTGTGGTCCCCGCCACCAGTCTGCTGGGAGACACTGGGTCATCCATCAGGCAGTGCCTCAGTTTCCCTGCCTTTAAAATGGGGGCAATCATGATTACTTCATTGTGATGATCTTCAAGATGTATGAAAAATGCAAGGTAAAAAAGTGTTGCTTTTATCAGTCATGGTAATCTGTAGGTGAACTAGTACTGTGCAGATGAAAAACGCCCCTTAGAGAGATAGCTGGGCAGGTGGCCCTAGAGCAGCAAGTCATGGCAAGTGATGCCATGGGGCCAGTGCAGTTGTGGCATCAAGTTCTGAGCATCTCTGCTGTGGCTGTGGACCTTGCTTGGCACACACATGCTGCACCAGCTGTGCATGGCTACCGCATGCCCTGTGCGGGCACCCATCTGTGGGTCTCACTTGCACATGCGGGTAGCACCATGCAGCACCATGTACCCCTCCTGCTGTATGAGAACTACCTTAGGGGGGTGCTGTGTGTGTGTGTCTGTGGCTGTACACACTGGCTGGCTTTTCTACACTCCAGATAAGCACAGCCATGTGCCCCTCAGCGCCAGAGCCAGCACCACTGTGGTGCATCACACGCATGTACTCTGCTGTGTTGAGGCACTCTTAGGACTGATCCAGAAGGTAAGGAGACCCAGGTTTGGGCTTCACTCCTCTTTTCTGATGCAGACTTCCTACATGGCCTTAAGATCTAGTTCATACCTCTCCTTTTCCTAATCTTGGTCCAGAGGGCATAGTACCAGAGTATCACAGCAGTGTTGGCAGAATAAGTATTTCCTACACAGGGAGGTGCTACAGACATCTACATGGCACCAGAAATGGTGACAGTGGCTTCATGTGTTTGCAGTGTTTGGGATGGATTGGCTCAGTGTGGAAACTTGGAGGAGGAACACTGACACTGCTGTTTTCTGCATAGCCTGTGTGGCATCACCTGATAGACCTGTGTGTTAGGCCACGGTGAGCAACTCTGGGTGTGGGTTCATTTTCAGTTGTCCCATGGTATTTCAGAAGGCCCAGAGGGGCTCAGCCCTCATGGATTAAGACAATTCATCTTTGCAGTAGAGGCAGGCCACAAGATCCCCCGATAAAACTGATTTCTGCAACTTAGCTGATGGGAGCTACTTGATTAAACTGTCCCAAGCTCATTGCTTACGGTCATGAGCCTGGCTGCACTGTGTTCTGCAGGTGCAGATGAGGATACATTTTGACACTGATGAAACTGTAACCATCACCTTTTTGTAAATTTAAGGTCAGGTAACCCAGCCTAAGCAATTTCACAACCATTTGTCCCCTTCCTCGCCTGTCAATGTCAATTGTTCTTGAAACAAGGACAGAACCCACCAAACTATTCTGGACCTGCAAAATGTGTCAAAATTAATGATGGGGTAAAGAAGTGAGGTTCACTTTAGTGCCAACAATAGACTACTTTTTTTCTCTGCTGGCCAGCCAACACCTCCATGCCCAGTGGTCTACCAGCTTAGAGCCAGTGACAGCACATAAGCTGCAGGTCCTTCTGGGGCAGTGGGAGGCACTGAAAGAGAAGTTGTCCACTGTGATTATTGCAGTGGTCATAGAGGGAGGGCAAAGAAATCAGGACACAAAGCCATCAGAAACCCCATTTCAGTAGTCCTGCTGATCCCAAGACTTGCTTTGTCTTCCCTTTTTTAGGTCTGTGGAAAATCCTGCATCTCCTCTCTGACGTAGCCATGGGGTTTGCTTGAATGAGACAATGTAAAGCTGCAAATCATTTTCTACCTGGAAAGGTGCAGCTGGGAGGAGGGAGATGGGAGGGAGGGGTAGAGTCTGAGCTGGGCCCCTCTTTGCCCCTGGTGTGGGGTTGCTTGTGGGGGGAGCACACCTGAACATAGCAGGGATGGTTTGGGGCAGTCAGAGGTCCAGGTGTGTGTGTGCGCCTGGGTGGGAGCATTGTCACCTTGGCCATGCCATGCTGGCATAGGGCACAGGCTGAGGGGATGTCACTTGCTTCTTGGGGCTGTGATGTGCATGCGTTGGGGGAGCTAGGCCACCTCTCTGCAGCTGGTGGGCACGTGCTGTGCTGTTTCACAGCGGTGTGTGTTTGGTGAGGAGCTTTGGCTGTCTTAAGCACCTTTCGAATACATTGGGCACAGCTCATTGAATCCTTTAACAATCCGGCTCCTGTCTCCTCTCCCCCCTCTTCCCCACAGCCAGCACCTTTTTTTAAGGAACAGCAATGATGCCTGTGCCCTACGTTCCTGTGGGCTCTGTCCCCATCCCTCCCACCCAGGGACTGTTCCCCCTCGCCGCCCCGTTTCACAGAGTCCCCGCTGAAAAGAGGATTTTGTTGCCGGTGAAAGGTTCCTTGCTGGTGAGGATTTTCCAGAACTCAGCAATTCCTGAGCCCTACCCCTGCATGGAGAGAGCTAGTTAATGGGCCATTAACCAGAGGAAGGGGAACTCTCCAGTGGCTGCAAGCAACAATAACAACAAAACAACCCAAACCCAACAAAGCATACCCAAGAAAAACGCACCAAACATCAGGAGGAGTTTCAGGGAGAGGAGGTAAAAAAAAACCCAGTGAAACCAGAGAGATGTGGTTGTGAAACCTTGGTTAAAAACCAAAGCCTTGGTAAAGTAATTGCCTTCTCCAGTGAAGAGGAGCGGGGTGTAGACTTGGCTCACACAGCCCCAACAGCTCCTATTCCCCCTGCCTTCTCCAGCCCTGTCCTGAAACACTCATTCCCAGACTGGGTATGCAGGCAGAGGACAGTGAGAGATGGTGCCTTGGGACCCCCGGCATCTGTGCCCAGGGTAGCAGCACAGCTCTGGGAAAGGTAAGAGGGTGTGTAGGAAGGTGAGGGAAGGAGTGGATACAGGCTCAGGAAAGCGAGTAGTTGGGGAGAAGGTCCTCTTTGGGGAGTACATGGGTATGTTAGGGCTTGGGGAGTGGGAAGCTGGGGAGCAGGGGTGCTGAGTGTGGGCAGACAGCAGCTATCCAGGGAAGTAGTGAAGTGCAGGGGTTTGAAAATGAAGCAATGCAGGAGCAGGCATGGTACTTGCAGTAGCCACAATTGTCCCTGAGCTAGCTAGTGTCAATGGCTTGTAAATCTTTAATGGCCTACCCATTTAGCTGAGCTGTGCACCCAATATAATAAAGCTCTTTGGGGAGGGAATGAGCACCCACTTGGGGATTAAACCTGTGTTGCTGTGCTGAGGCACTTGTCTCACTAGCAGGTGCAGAGGAGAAGCTCTTTTGCATTGCGATTGTAGAGTGCTTTGGGTGGTAGAGACCCACGGTGTCTGCAACCTCCCAGCCCTGCTGCCAACACAAACAATGCAAATCATTCTTTCCAGAACTGCAGCCACAGTTTCACTGTTCTCATTGCAAATTCACTTGCTTTGCTCTCCAGCTAAATACTTTGCACCTGGAAACATGCACTTGAATGCCATTTTGGTGGTGCTGCTGGTTGAAAATCAATATTAATTTACTTGTGCGTGTAAATACAGAAATGTATTTATAAGTTTCAGATCACTTGCAAACACATGCAAATTCTGTACATAAATTCTCACTCATTTATGTAATCTGTTCAGTAATATCATTAAGGAGAGCACATCTACTGCCTGACTAGAGTTACATTTGCAATGCGCTGAGATCAAGTGACTATTCACTTACCACACTTTCTTGCCCATGCAGTTCCTAGCAGTGGGTGATGCTCTGACTCCAGGTATCTTCTGCTCTTTTCCTGTGATGTGCTGTTACTGTGGGGTTTTTACATTTTTTGTTTGTTTGGTTTTGTCTTTTGAGCACAGGTACTTTTGGTTTAGGATTTTGTGAAATCTGTGGTTTGTGGCATAGGGAGGGATATTGTGGTTTCTTTTGGAGTAAACACCTGATGCAAAGTTACGTGTGATTGCAAATGCACTGGACTCAATTGCATAGTTGGTTTTCTCCAGACTCGTGTCCCTCCAGCTACAGATCACAGGAAGAGTAGGAATTATTTACAATTCTACAGAAAAGAAACATGGTCAAGCAAGACTTCATTAAAATACGCTCTTAACAAGATATGGTGCGTGTATTTCTCAGAGTTGTCATTTGAGAACTGCCCACTAAATTACTGTTCAGAGAAGTAACTCTGAGTGAAAGGAAAAATCGTCTGGTTAAATATATTGTATGTCAGTGCTGAGAAAATCATTAACGTATATATGCTGTAGAGAAGAGAATTCTCCAGCTAAGTCTATCAATAAAGACATACCACATTTTTATGATGCTGGAATTAGAGACCTGATAGAAAAATACCACACTCATTTTATTAAAAAAATATGGGCTTGTCAAAGCTGTTTCCTTTCCAGGATAAATGAAACTCAGACATATCAATATTACTGATTTTAAATTGTCATTTTTAAGTTCAATGCTTTATTATTTGTAATTACTTAGTAATTCCAGCAGATGTGAATTGGTCAACCCCCTGATTTCTTGGTCAGCCATTTTGACTATTGAAAACATTATGAAAGAAATCATGAAAAAAAGGCACAGAATTTTACAGGCACAACAAAATATTCCTCAGTATTGCCACTTTTCACATCAAAATGTTTCTGAAGAAGGCTTGCGGTTCAATGAATAGGCCTACATTAGAAGTTGTAAAATGAAGCACACAGGAAAGAAGATTGTTCCTTGTGTGTACCAAAGGTGGAAGAAAGTGTCTACTGTGTTGCACTATTTGATAGGTAATATATGGTTCTAGCAGCTCATGGTCTTAGGTGTTTTACCCCAGGGCAGAACTGAGGCTAAATATTCACTTTGAGCATTTCTATGTTTTTATTTCCCGTTGTACAGGAGTCTGCATTGCATGAACATGATTCTTTTTTTGTATTTGATTTCCTACACTGTTTTAAAAAAGGAAAAATTAAAGAAAGACAGAAACAAATAAAACTCAAAAGAAAGTGTGTGCTGATTGCAAAGAGGAGGACTAACAGCTTCATCCCACCTAGAATAGTTCCAGATACTCAAACATGTACATATATTACTTAGCCCAAGGAGAGGTACCAATCCACCCTGCTTACAGAAAGTTGGAGTTGTCTCTGCTTACCATGGTAGCTTCAAGATTGAGTTTTTGATAATGTGTCTCTATATAGGACACATTGGTATTAAAATAACTGTCTTGCAGATATGTTTTATTTTGTAGTGGATACATGAGATCTTTTTTACGTGCATGCTGGCTCAGTTTTTCTGAGCTGAGGACATGAGTCGTCCTCCAGACTGCCATTAGTTTTGATGAGAACTGAGTGGCTATTTGACCCTGATGTCTCTGCTGACAGGAGTAGATCACACTGGAAAACGTTGCTGCAGAAGCGCACACACACCACAGGCACATTTTGTTTGCTGTCCCATGGCTTCTGTCTGGAGACAGAGGGGAACCAGCCCTGGGCAGGATGGTAGAGAGGTGCAGGGTGATCTTTCTTTGCCTGCACATCATGTTGAGGCTGCAGAGCTCCTGCACGTAGAAGGAATATGTCTCAGTTACACTCCATACACACGTCCTTGTTAGTGGGTAATCTGATGGTGCACATTCGCTGTGGCTTGTGCAACGGAATGACTGCACACAGGGGGCTGGGTATTAATTACACGCTTGAGAGACATGTGTCTGTATGTGTAGCTGTGGTCCTGGGGAAGACCCTGAGTTTGCCGTGTACTCCTTGTGTTTGTGCAGCTGCAGTGTGTGGTGCAGAGCCATGACCCACTGTTTGCACCCTCAATGGCTTTCACAGACCTCACTGGGCAGCTTCTGTGTGGTTCTATAGCCTGTGCAGGTAAGGTAGGTTTGCTGCCCACTGGGTGGGTTTTATAGACTCTGTGTGCCTTCCTGAGCACAGCTCTGAGACTACAGCCAGCCACTGAACCCCGGTGGTAACAAACAGCCCCATTAATGCAGTGTCACAGATTTCATTAGGGCGTCAGTCCCAACCAACATGGCCATAAATCAGGGAGATGGTACAAGGGCTTGCAGGCCCTGGTTTCAAGGGCCACATAGCCAGAGACTCATAACACTCAAGAGGAAATGATCATGAATATTATTTAAAAAATCAGAAATGTATATTAGAAAATCTCTGAGCTTATCAGATGGAGTGAGGTTGGGTAATAGCTGTTATTTATACTGCTTGTGCAGAGTGATAAAGTGGTGCTTTATGACCTGTGGTTTATCACTTAGAATAAGAGTCATGTGACTCCATTAAGGTTCCTTCTGTAGAAATGAAAAAGGGTAAATTAATGTGTTTTTTTTATTGTTAAATATTTGCACTCTCCTAAACCCAGTTTTTATTTTCTCTACTTAAGAAGTAGCATATAAGCACAAATAAGTTTAAGTTTTGATTGATGGAGAGGTGGAGTGAAAACTCCCTGTATGTCAAAGGCTCTCTGGAGTGAGCCAGCTTCCCACCCACTAATGTCGATCAGCAGGGCTGGGTTCAGAGAGAAGGGAAAGGCAACACAGTCAGCACTGTTACACCCAAAGAGCAGCTGCCCTTGACCTCTCCGACCCATCATCTGCTGGAGAAACATGCTGTAGTCCTGCTGCCGCCTCAGACCTCGTTGCTGCTTGGGGAAGGGAGAGGGGGATATGTGGAGACCAGGAGTGGACGCAACCCTGGACGGCCTAAGCAATGAGAAGAGCTATTGGCTGAGATAAGATGTGTCTGGGAAAGCACAGGCTCTGCCTACACAAAGATAAATTGTTTTCTTCAATGATGTCTTGAAGTCAGCCCAAGAAGCAGTCCTTACAGACATCCATATGGGCCCTGCCATGGCAATGAGTTCCATGGAGAACCATGGAAAATGTGCTAGGACAATGCAGTCACTGAAACCTGAATGGGAGACCAAACTCACAGCAGTGTTATCTAAAAGACTGTACATTGCTGTGGGCATGTGCCCCACAAGACCTGTGAGGTGCAGCTGTCAGGAAGGCAGTGGCACAAACAGAGCTGGCAGGCAATGACCAGGTGCCCCAGGGGACACAAAAATACAAGACCAGCAAACTTCAAGAAGTTGCTCGGCTGCCACAGGAGTCACACCCAGACTTTCCTGACATCTGGTTTAGTCCAAGATGCTCACAGACGGGGTTTTGGGAGGAAAGCAAGATTGAGCGGCTCAAGAGGAAAGCAGGCAGATGCAGCCAAGGGCTTTGCTGAGTGACATTGGAACATATCTGCAAGGATACTTTAAAAAAATACCTGTGGAGGTAAAAAGGACTGCAAGTTTGCTAAAATATTTTATAAAATTTTCTCAAATTTTCAGGTGACATCTCAAAATCTGAGTATTTTTCTGTTTTGAGGAACAGATGTGTTTTTGACATCTCAGAACTGGAGAAAAAAAATGTTTCAGTAACCAAAAAAAACCAAATGGAGATGTGAGAAAATTGTCACATTTTTGCCGTCTTTCTACCCTTAGATTTTGCAAGAGTGAGTTTGAATAGTTGGTGCTTGTTTTAAAATCCAAGTCTTTAAGAGTGCTTGCAGGGAGGGAGCTGCCCGAAAGTGAGAGGGATGGTGGACCATGGGCGCACAGAGTAATCTCTGCCATTCCTGGGAAGTGTGCTGAAGTGGGGTTTTGATTTGTTGGCTTTCAGAAAGCCCCTTCATTCCTCCTCTTCCCTGCACACACCTCCATGTTCAGGGATTTCGCCTCCCATACTGTGTGCTTGGTTTCTCCATCCACAGTGTTTGCAGGCTGGCAGGACCTGAAGTCCCCAGTGGTAGCGTGGTGCCCATGTCACTGGATGAGCCCACAACAAAGAGGGTGTTCTGCCCTGGCCAGACCCCAGGGCCCAGCTTGTGCTAGGCAGATGTGTCCCTAGAGCTGTTCAGTCCATTTTGTTGTGCTTTCTGCCCAGTGATGGGTGTGGCTTTTCTCTCCAGGTGAGGATTTGCGCATGGGCAGTGGCTTTCAAGTGACCTTGTCTGTAGGCAGAATTCAGCCTGATGTCTAGCTATCTCAGCATATTGCCTGCATGTTCCTCGTAGTCATTTCCCATCATGGCTACATGCTAATTGTCTCTAGGGGAAGTGAGGAGAAGGCTTATTAATCTGTGCACTCAGGAAAGGTTGTAAATCACGGAGTGTTTCCCGCGATAAAATTGGCTAAATAAATTAAAACAAGCACTAATGACCCAAACAGAGCTCTGATGTAGTGGGAGTGGGCTGGGGCATATAGCTGTGTTTGGGTATAGGGAACACCTCAGTCATACACTTTCTTTCTTCTGATAGCATCCTTGGATAACTCCAGCCATAGTCCCTTCACACCAGCCGGTGTGACCCAGTGCATCACCAGTACTGCACACTGTTCTCTCCCCTCTGCTGCAGCGATGGTCTTCGCTTTTTAGCTCAGTTTTTCTATTCCCTTTGCTTTTCAGTCCAGCAGAGCTTGGTGTTAATTTATCCTTGTTCTCTGGCACTTCTCAACAAACCCAGTGAACTTTAATGCAGATATGCTAAACAGCATCGAAGCCAACAGAGATGTATATCCATTAACAACAGCCCAGCTGTCCTTTTAGATATTAGCGTAAAACATCCGTTCAGAAAGATTTCGCACAGTAAATAAAAAGGCAGGTTTGAAAACAGTCTGTCTGGTGATGAACAGCCAGGGTGGAAAAGACACCCCCATAGTCCTGTTTTCCAACAACCTCTTTCATCTGGGAGGCCTGCAAAATCCCTCACTGACTATTCATCAAGTGCCGCTGAAATGTCTGATCTAGCTCTCTAGAGAAGACGTTGGTACCAGACAGTTCTATGTTTTCTGTGCAGTAACTGTCCCTACAAGAAACCTTCTGAGAATATCCTCCAACATTTTCTGGGATGATTAAATACTACTCTGTTTTGCTTCACCATCCAGCTTCAGCCTCTTGATATTAAGCAGAAACAACTCATTTTATACACACCAATATAAGAGCTGCTTTTCAAACCAGCAGCAGTCTGCTGCTCCTTAGGATAGCTCATCTGCTTGTGAATATACCTTGCTGCCTTCCTTGGAGAATATGTCTCTCAAAAGAGATCATAAGGAAAGGAATTTCCTTGGTAGGATCTTCAGAGGCTGTACTGAATCAGTATATCCCTCAGTCCTTGTAAGTTCACCAACTTTCTGCTTTTTTTCCCAGAAGATGTGTGTGTCTGGGTTTCCCTTGCCAACAGAGGCTGAAGGAATGCTTCTGCTGCAGATGGCCACCACTGCTGGCATGTGCACATCCATGTGCACAACAGAGGCTCCTGCCCTGCAGTGCACTCTCCAGCCTCCATGGTTGTCTGTTCCCAGGCTCAGTCCAGGCAAAGTCCTTCTCTTGTGTCCTCCTGTGTCAGTTTGGTGCTTCTAGACATCACAGACGGAGAATCGAGACACTGGATCCAAGGGCGGCAGTGCCTATGCTCCCTTGTCTGCCCAGCCAGAACCACAAATTTCTCGAGGAGCTGAATCCAGCAGCATAACTAGGCATTGATTCAAACTGCCTGCAAGGAGCTCAATAAACCATGGGTGCCTCTATTTACCACACAGGAGGAGGAGAGCACCAGCTGTCCACCAGCCTCAAGCTGGACTCAGGCAACACCTCAAAAATTACACAGTTTGTCTTGTATCAGTTGCCTGAGTCCTGTGGGCACAAACTCTCTGGTTTGTATTTGTATCTTATAAACACAAGAACTGCTAAGAAAAGTGTTTTTGAAATGGTTGCAACAATCATGTCTTACTTTCATTTATGCTTTCTGTGAAGAGCATACAAATGGATACCACCAGCCCAACCAAGCTCAGAAGTCTGGAGATCTTTTATTCCACTTAGTATCACCATGGCACCAGTCCATGGCAGACACCAGCTCAGTCTCTTGAGACTTGCTAGAGCTCTTTTCTGTGTTTCCATGTAGCAAGTTGGCTCACAATTTGTTCCTGAAAACACAAAAAAAATTCTGTAAACAATTGTCCCTTTTGGATTTTTTTTTCTATATCTTTTACTCAAAATACTTTCTCTTTTCATTCACTGTATTTAATTTTTTAATTTTCGCCTACTTGTCGTTCTTGCCCCTTTTCCTAATTTCAATCATTTTCAAAATCAGTAGTGCTGAAGGATGGTAGAGAGAAACAGTAGAGATTATCCCCCTTAAAAAAAATAATTAAAAAATCCATTCAGAAAGCCAGGAAAGAAGATCAACAGGAGCACTTTGAGCTTTCTGTTGTGCTTGGAAAATTGTTGATTCCTTTTGCACCAAGTGCTAGGCCTGATTCTTCTCCGGCAGAGTGCAGCCAAGAATTACAAAGTGAGTCAACAGACAGTGGAACTGAGTTCATCTGAAAAGTAGCCAGAAAAAACCTCAGGCTATGTTCGAGGTGTCCATTTTTAGAAGGAAATTTGCTTAGGAGGAGGAATACCAGCATATTCAGGGTGAGTGACTCTGTGTGTGCATGCGTGTGTGTTTTGGATCTCAGCACAAGGAAGGGGTGTCTTGCCACCCCCAGGGGTCGGGAATAGTGCATGCATGGGGAGGACCTATTATATTATTTTTCTTCCACCTTAATGAACTCCTCTCATGTCCACCTCTGATCAGTGGAGTATGACAGAGGGTGATTGAAGGCCAGTCTCCCAGGAAATGAAGTTTGTTCACATAGCCCAAGTATGCTGGCCCTACTTCTGCCTGCCTCTGATTTATAGGACTGAAAATTCCTTCCTCCGCTAACAATAACGCTCTTAAACTCCAGACCCCTCTCCCTCACAGAACCTCCAGACAGGGCAGCCCGATCCCAGGAGAGACGGGAGGCACCCAGCAAATATATCCATCAACACAACTCGGGTTTCAAAGGAGTACAAGACCCGACAAGGTTAGGCTCATGAAGGCAGAGAGCGGAGGAGTCCAGCCACCACCCTGCAGCACATCCTCCTGGGAAGGGGCAGCAACAGGAGTGACTGTGCCCCAGAGAGGGGCAGGAGCCACAGCATCTCCTGTGAGCCAGATGTCATACAGAGCCCAGAGTGGTGTTTTCAGGGGAAATTTGGGCCCTGTGGCCCATGCTTGATTCTGGGGCTGGGAAGGAGTCTGCTCAGAGGTCTCCTAATAGGTTTCTTCTTGCAGTGTATCCTCTGGGATGGGGCTGCTGGCTAGAGAGCAGTCCAAACACATAGCCTCTCTCGTGTTGTGCTTGACTTTGAGAGGAGATTTCCTGCAGGCTCAGTGTGTTTTGTAGCACTTAAAGGTAGCAACAGATGGCTGTGACTGCTGGTTCTGCAGCACCGTGGCTCTCGCGTGGCACCTGGCTCATGCTGAGAGAGGCCATCATTGGAAATGCCGCACTTCCCCACTAGATCTCGGGAAACATCCTCTCCAGAGCATCATGGAGCCTTGAGGTGCCGCATGCAACAGTGTCCAAGGGTGCAAGGCATGCTGGCATGGCGCTGGAGGTTTTGTCCATACTGGGGCTGGTTGGTGGCACATGCTGTGGCCAGGCACTACCTGAGAGACCAAACCCTTTCCCAGGCAGGAAACCTATAGCTAAATAAACAGTATGGATGATCTGGAACCACATTGTGTCCAGGCTTTGTTTTATTTAGTAACATAGACATGGCCCTACAGTGTGGCTATCAGGGCACTCTCTGAGCTGGCAGGACCTGCACACATGCACAGACATGCACACTTTTTGTAGCTGGGGCCCCAGGGTTGAGCTTAATGTTACTGTAAGAATTTTGGGTCAAGAGGAGAAAAAGAGCTTGAGCCCTTCTGCAACAGCACAGATGTGATTGCCAAATTGCAAGGCAAGTCCTGGCAAGAAACAAGCTCATTTTGTAACTTTTTTTTATTATCATTTACTTATTAACAGCTCTCTGTGTCTCTCACCTGAAGCTGCTGACCTGTTCCTCCTAGACAGAGCAATTAGCAGGGAGACAGTGTTCTGCAGAGGGCAAGGAGCAGTCTGTGCTGGGAGTGCTGGGGTGGGGGTGGAGGTGGGGAAGGGCTGTGGGAGGCTGAGGGTCACAGAGGAAAGAGCTACTTATGGCCCAAAGAGGGAGGATTCAGTAAAAGGCCATCTAGCGTGACTTCACTTCCTCTTGACCTATCACCTCTGAGAGATACTGGTGTACCTCCCCGCCCCCATGGGCTTCTGGGGTCTCTAGTGGCTGTGTACAGGTATAGACTGGTGAAGGTGGCAGTGGGCAGAGGAGAACGTGGTGGGCTATGTGCCAGCTTCATTAATCCTGTGAGGTGGTATTTTAAGTGGGATGGAAGAGATGTTGCCAATGTCATGTAGTCTTCTTCACCGCTAGCCCCAGTGTTTCTGGACAGAAAGATGGGAAGGCTCTTCGCTCTCTCCACTGGAAAGGCTCCGTTTCCCCTCCCACTCTTTGCTGTGGTTATTTTGACAGACAGTCTGTGGGACAGTAACTTTGTGTTCATACTGGTAGCTAACACACAGGGCTGTGATCTCTATCTCAGTCTCCTGTGCTAACCGCAGTGCAAGCGATTGCTTGACAAAGAGAGAGAGCAAGTCTGGCTTATACATGTGTATCTGACCTCCACATCTGGGCCAGCCCCTTGGTGTCCTCCAACACTGCTTTGGAACATACCCCTTGTAAATTATGAGTCTTTTCATATTTGCGTCCTTCAGAACACCTTCCCTTCTTTGCTGGGACCTCCTGAGACTGATCACGACTCTGGGGGGCTTCCCAGGCTGACACCTCAGCAAGAAATGAGCTTCATGGTGTAACTGAGTGACAATGTATAAGAACCCTTCCTCTAAATAACTGCCTGCAGAGAGAAGGGTTAAAGGCATGATATGAAGTTAGATAACAATGTTAAATTGCATCTAAAAAAGGAATCTGGTAATTCCAAATCTATTTTTTTATGAAAAATTGACCTTTTTTAAAATGAAAAATTTTTATGAAGTAATCCTGTGAGATGCCAAATGTTTTGGCCTGGATCTATCTATATATTTAACCACACACTTCATTTCTTAAGCTGCTCATGTGCTTAAATATTTTGCTGGATCAAGTCCAGAGCTCTCAGCATTCGGTGTGGTGTCAAAGGACCAGGTCTGTGTTTGCAGCCACATTGCTGAACTCAGCCTATAATGATTTCAATCATCACACAGAAAGAATTTTTTGTTGATGTACTATCCAACAAAAATCTTAAACAAATTTCCTTGGGATTTCTCTTTTAGATGTGTGTTTTCTAATGGTGTTCTAGCAGACAGTTTACTGGCCAGAGTACTTGTGAAACAAGGCACTTTTATGTAAAATTTAGTGGGAGCTAATGGAAAATTATTTTGTTCTAAAAATGCCAGGATTGTCACCCAAGACCTGACTTTAAAAGTGACTGAAGACCCCCAGGGAAAGAAATGGAATGCATGACCACTCCTGGCAGTCAGGTGACCAAGATAGTTTGGATTATTTGCAGAAATTATTTAGAAAATAATTTCAAGCAACAGATGGGGCGGAATTATCAGCAGAGAAGGCGACCAAGTTCTTGAGCAAAGTAGTTCTCTGTAGATGGTTGGGTTCAATAGGAAATGATAAAAAATGAACCTAACGATTAACAAAAAGTGAACTGGAGTAGCTGAGTTTCACTGGTCCTCCTGAAGGGAGTACAAAGAACAAGAAACAAACAGTACTAGGTGGGAGAAGGTGAGTCTGATTCTAATCTTGTGTGTTGTAATTATGGTGTTGCACGTGCAAAGTGAATGGATGAGATGGCATAACTGGAAAGAATTTGTGGAAGAGAGCTGAGCAGAAACAGCTCTGTCACAGCCAAAACGGATGCATGCCAACGTTGTTTCTCTTGGCATAGGTCAAAAAGCAGACTGTGTGACAAGAGAGAAATTGGAGAAGACTGAGATAATGCCCAATTAGATCATGCAGTTCACCTCCCTGGGGCCCATAACAGACTGGTAAGGAATTTTTCTGCTGGGGAGGGAAAAAAAGAAGTTGTCAGAAATTCTAAAAACTTCTTTTCTTCCTTCCCCCCCAAAACTTCACTCAAAATAAAACCCCACTGAAAAATGCCGTCTCCAGCTTAATACATTTGCTCCCTGTTGATTGTCTTACAAGAAAAAAAATCAGGTACCAACTGTGAAAATGCTCAGTAAATCAGTGCTTCAATTTCCTGTTACAACAAAATTTTGGGAAGAATGATTGGACTTGATGATCTTAGAGGTCTCTTCCAACCAAGGCTATTCTGTGATTCTGTGATTCTGTGACCTCATTGTGCCTCTTGTTATTGCAGAAATCCTTCTCAGTCACGTATAATCCTGAGCCCCATTGCATCAGAGTGTCACGTGTGTGTTGTTAGAGATTTTCCTGGTAGGGTACAGCCAGAGCAGAGCCTGACACACCGGTGCGAGTGTTAGCCCAAGCTGGGATGAGCTGTTTGCCCCACATATTGTTATGACTACTGGGAACTCTTGCAGCTCCAGAGGGAGACTGACGGCCTCAGTAGCTGCTTTCAAGAGAATTGTGAGCCTGCCTCAATTCTGGGAACACTTTGGGGAATTATTTTCATTCTCCTGGGCCCAGAAGTCATGTTGCTTAGGTTATCTCTAAGTGAGAGCCTTACTAGCTGGGCTAAATGTGGCTAGAGACTTCTGTATGTAGACAGTAGGTGGGATGGGAGCAGCATCTGAGCATGCGCCCAATTTAGTCTGCAGTGAGGCTCTACTGTGAGCTGGTATTAGGGCCAAGAACAAAACTGTGGTTCCCCAAGCCCTGTGCTACCTGTTGTACCACAACATCTGCTCAGGCTCTTCTGGCACCAAAATATTCCCTGTAGCCTTTTTCCTCAGTGCAATCTTCAGAAGCTTTAAATAGTGAAGATTCCTAGTGGGTTTCACTGCCATGATGTTTCTATGTTAATTTTATTCTGCTTGATTTCTATCTGCTTATTTTTAGAGAGAAGTCCCTGCTGTTATCTTACCATCCTACCTAACTCTGTTTTTGTTATTATCTTCCACCTAAACTTCCCAGGTTTGTCTCCATCTTTAGCAATGTTTTTAATGGGACTGAAATTCTGCTCTGTGATGTGCTGGTAGGGATGTAAATCCAGCCTACCAGACAGTAATGATCAGAATTCAGCATTGGAAAATGCTGACTATAAAGTATTTTCTCAGCATTATAGTATTTCCTTATTGCCCTGTGAGTTGAAGACACCTGCTGCAGGGAGGGACTGGCTTGTATATATGCAGATCTTTCCTCAGAAGAGGAGCAGTCCTGCTCTTCGTTACACTCTGTCAGTGGGCTAATGAGTACTGGCACTACTAGCAGTAGCTACAGTAAGACTGGTGGATTCAAATCGGAGCCAGTCAGACTTTAGATAGCATGTGCACCTGGAGGGAGAACGCTGGGATTTGCAACTGCATCTTTGGACAGGAGGAAACAGAAGAGAGAGGAGCAAAATCACCCCAAGGGAGGCAGCATTGTACGTGTGTTAGGGGGTGGTTGCAGCTGACTGATCTCTGGCTCATCTCTCCAGCTAAGTGTTGAAGAGAGCTTGCCAGGCATGGGAACAGCCACCCTCTGGGCTGAAGACCTCAGTCCCTCCTGGGTGTGTGGGACCAGAGGGGTGGATGGCAGAGGGGGATGCTCCGACATTTCCTCTCCCAGCGAGGAGGGACCCTGTCCTTGTGAGGCTGTCGAAGGCCAGCTCAGCCCTGCGTGACCAACTACAACTACTGCTCCTGTGTCCTTTCCCCCCGGGTGCTGCGTTCATTAGTTGTGAGGCCTTAGTTTTATGGGAACCCTCCCACGCAGCTTCCTCCTGGCTTAATGACAGGCCCATTAAAGAGAAGCCAATAAAGCCACAGTGCAAGAACAGCATGAGGGCCTGCTGCCTGCCCGTCTTCCTCTTACGCGAGTCAGGTCTGGGGGCAGAAGGAGGCAAAGACACTCTCAAGTTATGCAGAAGTGACCCCTGAAAGCAGGGAGAGCCCACAGCTCGCAGGCCAGCTTTCGTGCTCCACTTTGGGGCTCTCTTGTATAAACTTCTCCCAGTGTGGGGTTGGTTTTTTTGTGAGTTTTTTTTCAGCTCTGAAGAGGGAGGAACAAGGTCTTTTAATGAGGGGAGGATTAACAGGCCATAAGACTCAGCTCTGAAAGAGCTGTCGGTCTGTGGGGCCGCTCAGCAGGACGCAGGGTAATTGGATTGGATCCCAAAGAGCACCTTGAATCAGTTCAGAGGCAGCCGCGGTGGGTTGCTCTGGAGGGAGCTGGGGGCTGGGGAGGAGGGGAGCGTGTGGCTCTTTAGAGAAGCCAGAGCCAAGATGGGGGATCAGCTGGCTCATTAAGGGATTAGAGTGTTTGTTCTTCTCAAGACTTTTGTTGCTAAAACACTTTGAGCAGCATTTTCTGGAGCCTGGGGAGCTTAAACAGCTTGTCAGAGCCCAGCTCTTGTCCCCGCACAGGAGCAGAGACACTCTTTCCTCTGGTCTTCCTGACAATGCCAACAGCAGCTATTGCTAGTGACAGCTCTGCTCTCCCAGCCCTTCATGTCTCTGGTCATAGTGCTTCTGTCTCCTGTGGGTTTTGAGGCAAAGTGGGAGGATGACAAAGGATGAAGCAAAAGAAGCACATCAGGAGGGAGTCTTTTGACAGTGAGAGACACTCTAACTTGGGTTTTTCCCCTAGTATTTGTTGCATGGACAATGAAGGACTTTGCAGATTCTGTGGTGCTCTCTTCAACCTTTTACCGCCTCATGGACTCTGTGCTTGGTCTCCAGCACTTGTGGTAGAAAGTTTGGGGCACAAACTACTCTAATTTGTGTATCTGGTCTTCATACAAATGTTGTAGCTAGAAATTATTGTACAGACCAATTCGCTTACTAGCATTACCTGAAATGTGCTGGCTGTTGAGATGCAGTGCCAGAAGATGCTGGACAGGGAAGGAGTGGTGTAATGAGACCTTGCCCGAGAGCACAGCTGGCCATGAAGCCTAGTTCTCCTCTGGACCATGGGGAGAAGGTAAAAAGCTCTAACATGTAAATCAAGTGCTCAGATCAGAATGTGGTATATTAGAAGATGTCAAGGGCATATGTGGATAAATCTCTGTTGTCATCAGTTCATCCATCCTCATGGTCCATACAGAGACTTCTCACCCGACTGTCCTTTATCTAGGCTGCCCAGAGGCACATGGTACTGGGCATGGGCAAACTCTGCCCTGGCTGGCCAGGGGTGGAAATCTGGAGCCACTGGCAGAGCGAAGCCTGGGGAGACAGTAAAGGAGCTATGGAGTACTAGGGATTATTGCATTTTAGGGACTGTCTTTCTTCCCATCACTGTGGGATTGGTGAGTGAGCATCAATGATGTCTTGCATCAGTAGCAACACTTATGGTGCAAGAGCAGTGCTGTGGGAGCTCTCCCTCCTGTCTGTGGGGTGGGTACATTGGCATGATCTGAGAGGGACTTCTTCTGTGACTTCTTTACAGAGACACTTGGAGGCTGAGCCCAGCAGGGGATCTGGAGGTTCAGTGCTGTTTTGCTAGCGGGGATGTGGCTGCTGAGCACGCAGTTCGCACCCAGAGCCTCAGCCGCTAGCTGGGCAGTTGCATGCTGGCTCACCATTTTCCATGCAGACCAGGATGCAGCCCCTTTCTTTGCAGGGTGTCAGGCTGCAGGCACAGAGTGTTAGCTTTGGGGTGAATTTGGCCTCCACCTTTAGAGAAGTCTGGGGGCTGGGCAAGGGGGGTTTACTTGGTTGTGTGGAACAGCAAATGGAAGGGAGTTCAGCAGGACCTCTCCAGCTCCCAGTGTAAGTTGCACTCCCACCTCCTGTCTCTGCTGAGCAGGAGTTTCAGCTGGGAAGTGTGTAGATGGGGGAAGAAGGGGACACATAGGCAAGCAGGGGAGGGGTGGGGGGGAGAGGGTTACAGGGAAAATAAATGAGAGTCCCCTGAAATTAATTGTTTGAAGGGAGTGCCCCACTCAGCTGTGAATTCTGAAATGATTATTGGATTTGCAGGCAGATGGGGAACAGAACGGGTCGGGTGCACGATTAATATCTTATTGATAGCGGATTAAGAGAGCGAGATCAAATCTTTAACTGAGTGGAGATGCAGTTTATCAATTTGTCACAAAAAATGTAGCAATCAGAAGTGGAGAACATCAGGGGTGGCTTGTGGATCAATCTGTGTCAGTGCCTCACAGCATGGCTCCGCAGGGAGGCTGGCTCCTGCCAGGTTTTTGGAGTGCTTTGAAAGCCAGTGAGGGGTACCATGCTGCTGTGAGGACTGTGAGTACCATGATGGAGGGTCTGGGAGCTGATGAATCCTTGAGCTTGATAACATGGCCAGCTAAATCAGGTGGTGTGCTTTGTTCTGCATTGCCATGGGGAGAAAAGGCTGTGTGTCAGCCTGGTTTAACTGGTATGTGTTAGCTGGGCAAGACCAGTGCATGCTCACTGCAAGGATGTGACGTCTTGGGGTCTGTTAGGGTGTAGACCCCAAAGAGGAGGCAAACAGAAGGTATCATATAGAGGGTGCAGGTGTGCAACCTCTGCCTGGGCTGATTCATGATGGAGACCATGAGATCGAGAAAGCTGTTGGCCATCACCTTTGTGGTTACAGGGGGAGCCGAGTGGGACAGGGCTGGGGAGGAATTCATGATCCAGTCACCTGCTCTGGTCTTCATGTGTGACCCTGGCTTTTTCACTAATCCCACCACTGTCCCTCTGGTAGCACAGCTCCCTGTACCACTCTCTCCCTTTGCTAGGCAGGTTCCTTCCAACCTCTACCATTCTGTGATTGTCATTCTGTGCGTATCTGAGCTGCCTTGCTCTTCAGATGGAGAAGACCATGTGGCCCTGGTGCAGCCACTGATTCAACCTAGGGACCTGAAGCATATGGTTGTCATCTCCCTTCTTTTTACAGAACCCACTTTGGGACATGTAATAGGGTGGCTTTTGCTAAGGCTTAACTCTAATGTTGTTGAAGTCCAGAGGAAAGAGGCCAGAGCTAAAGTGGACTCCTGTAGCCATAATCTTCCCCATACTGAGTGTCCCTGACTGAGAGTGCATGGAGTGTCACAGCCATAGATGCTTCACAGTGAAGCCTTGGGAAGTCCCTAGAAAGAAAAGGGAGAAAGAATGTGGGACAGGGGAGAAAAATGTGAATTTGGAGCAAGAAAGGGTCTGAAGAGGAGACAGTGCTGAAGATGTGCTGAATGTGTGGGGAGGGAGGGCAAAGTGGCAGGGGACAGGGAAGAGGCCCTTGAGATGACACTTCACTGCTCTTTCTGTGCACTATTGTGCAAACATGTTGAAAGTCATGGAGAGCCTTTGTTTTGGAAAGACCCCCGAATTAATTGTGGTGTACAGGCTGCCCTTCAACAAACTCTGGGCCTCTTATTTCTTCCCCCCCAGCCTTTCATAGCATGGACCCCCAGAAAGAGCAGGGCCAGGCAGCCCCCCTCTACCCTGCTCATTCTGCATCGCTGGGGCAGACAGTGGAAAGCAGACTGCTTCCTGAGCCCCCTACACCACGGGGTGCTTTCACAGGGAGGGGTGCTGCAGGGATGGCACCCCACACACAGCCCAGGCTTCCCTCTGCCACATCCCACCCAAGGCTGTGGGGAGGGCTGGGGTGTATTGACACTCCTGTGAGGGCCAAGCCGCTCATGGCTGTCATATGACCAGTGTGGCCTTTCCCAGCACTGGGCTGGGGGGCTAATTAGTGCATTCAGGGGCACTGCTGGAGTGGAAAGGCGCTTGTCTGGCAACAGGGAGCTGAGAGGTGACGTGGGGGCTGGTGGTCCCTGCTCTCCACCTCTTTCTCCCACACCACCAGCCAGGTCTCCCCTGTGCCAGCTGGGGCAAATGGAGGCAGCTGCTGGGGAGGGTGGGAGGAAGGGGAATGTGAATGGGAAAGGCTGCTATGGCCTCCCTTTGCTGGAAGTGGCTTGGCTAATTTGCAGAGGATGGCAGCCAGAGAGGCCAGGTCAGCCAGGCGCTGCCGCCGGGGCACTGTGCTGTGCTGTGCCGGTAGGTGAGGGGCACCGTCAGGCCTCTCCTTTCACTTCCTCCTGGTTCTGCTCCACAGACCCTCCCTTTGTCAGTCCTCTGAATGGGAGCCCTGCCTACCCATGGCCCTGCTTTTAATTAGGGCTTCCGCTGCCCGCGTCTGCCCCTCCATTGCTGCCTGACCCCCCTTCTGCCTCTCCCCCCACTGCTTTTAAATTCTTTGACACAATTTAGTGCTTACTCTCGCTTGCCCTGGCTGCTGGCTGGGATGGGAGAGAGGCAAAGAGAAGCCAGCCGGACCGCGAGCAGTCTGGCATGTCCGGATCTCAGCTGGAAGGGCACGCACGGGGCCATCCCACCACTGGGAGCCTGGGACAAAGTGAACACGTCCTGCCCGGTGTACCGGTGTACCGCTGTCCCACTGGGCTGTGGGTCTGGGGGACTTGGCCATTTCTTTTAGGGGATTCATCTGGGAGGATGCTCACAACTGAAAACCTCCAACCCACCTCTCTGCCCCATGGGCTCTGGCGTGGTTAGATCTAGGTTTAGCCCACAAAACATGGCCAAGATGTGATTTTTCTTTTTTTTTTTTTTTTTTGTAAAAATCTGAATCATAATTCTCATGGCATGTTAATGGATTTTGCAAAACACATCCTGGAATCAGAAGTTCTTGGAAGACCTTGCAGGAAAAGACAGTTTCACATTTGAGAGGCAAATGAAAGGAAGCCCATGTTTTGTTACAATTTCTGTCTTTACTTTGGACTGCGTGGTGGTATTTGATGGGCAATTCAGGAGTGGACAGGCAGCCAGGAGTTTCAGTTACATCCTCTAGACTTTTCAAGACCTCAGGTGTGTCTGTATCCAAGGCAAAGTTTTGCGTCTTTTTCCATGCAAAACGCATTTTGATATCCCACACAGATACATCTTTGAGACTTGAATGTGTATGACTACCTTCTTATGGAGAAGTGTGATGCTATGTTTGTGCAGATAAGCACAAGGAAGAAAAGCAGCTCCAGCCAGGATTTACAGATCCTTCCCTGACTAGATCACATCTTGTTGGCTCTTCCTTGGGATACTTGATCAAGAAGTCCCCCCTTGGCTTTTGCTTGTCACTTTTGATATCCAGGCTCTTATTTCTTTCTGGGGTGACCTTTCATTTGGGTGAAATGCAGTTGTCCCTCTAGAAGCAGCAGCTTGTGCCTCAGCAACAGGCAACCCTCTTGATCCTTGTCCCTGTGTGATGAGCTGAGAGTCAGGGCTCTGGGGTGTGATGCCCTGCACAGACCTTTCAGACTGCACCTCCTGCCATGGGTGGGCAGAAAAGAGGTTGAACATGATGGGGTCCTCACACCAACTGCTGCTCTATCTGCTACTGGATGGGTTTCTGGGTGACTGTAGAGGGTGTGCAGGGAAAAAACCTCTCCAGAGTGGGAGAGGGTTAGGGGATGGAGAGAGGTTCCTCTTTGTGTGGTAATTCCCTCTTTCCTTTTGTCTGTCAGCAGCTGTTGGCAGGTAGGAGTCACAGCTCAGCCATCCACCACAAGCATTGGGTCTGTGCTTCCAGCTGCAGGACCCCTTCCCCGCCCCCTCAGCCCAAGACCACCATGGTGTCAGCAGCACTTGGTTAGAAAAGCATGGCTGCTTCCTGGGCTGCTAATACCTGTGCAGCCCCAGGCCTGCTGCGACCACCTCGACACCAGCTGGGTTTGCACCATGGTGGTCAGACCCAGCACGCATGAGCTGAGTGGATACTGAGGTGCAGGCCAGGATGGGTGATACAGTTGGGATGTTTCTACCTCATCTGATACAATCAGCACTGCTGTGCACACGAGAGGAAAGTTGTTCGATAGGAATGACCCATGATGCTGGGTTAATTCTGTTTACAAAAGAATAAATATTATAGCAGTGTCTTATAAAAGAGAATCAATAGCTTCCCTTTGCTGGGTGATCCCTTCATGTCTTCGAAAATCAATTCCCCACCATTCCCCTCCTCCTTGTTGCACAGCTATCTGTTTTTCGGGGTGACGGGGGGGTCAGGCGATTATTGAAGTATATGTGAATTTACAATATTAACGACTCACGACGGTGTGTCCGCAGGTTCACGGTGAATTAATTATCTGTTTAAGAAGCCATGAAGAAATCAATCAATGAAAATTTCTCACTCTTTTGAGAGTGAGGGAGCTTGTCAATTTTTTTTTAACGTGCACCACATTTAAAGAAACAGTACAGCTTTTTTTCAGCAGAGGAGAGGTGGAAGGGAAGCTGGTTTGGGGCTGAGAGAGACCAGTTCGGTTCAGTGCAATACTGGCAGAAATGGTAGTCCCATTTGCTGGCCTCCTCAGAGGGCACTAAGGATACATCCCAAGGCAGTTTTATCCTGGAGTTAAGCCAACGGTGGCCTTCTCAAGAGGGAAAGGCCTGGTGTTACATAGCATGTGCTAGCAGACACTGTTTTGGTGGACAATGAGGTCTGTCACAGACGTGAACTCCTCCCAGCTTGCTGGCCCTGCTGCCCCTCTCCTGAAGACCCATCTGCTGTCACTGAGCTGGCAGGGGGCAACATGTGGCTGTGCCTCAGCTGTTCCAGCCTGGGGGGAGCAGGACATGCTCCTGTGATGGAGACAGGGAGCAGTGAACAATGAAGAGCAGCTGAAAGCAGTAATGTCTCAAATCACCTCAAGATGTGCTGAAGGAAGTCTGGCAGAGTGCATCCTGACACAGCCTTCAGCATTGACTGCCAAGTCTATATTTGGGACAGGCACTGGTGAGGGTGCAGGAATGAGGCAAAGGCTCAGCACACCTGAACACAGCCCCTCTGGGCCTCCTCTGCAGCAGCAAGGTCCGGCAGCTTTGGACAGCAAATGGCCCAAGACTGCTCATCTCTTCACCTGGTGCTAAAGCTGTAGCTGGGGAGGGACCCTTGTGTTCATACAGACCTGATTAATAGTTGTGCCACATCCCCAGGGATGTAGGAGTCATCCAAGGCATTCAGGAGGACAATAGTGTGTGCTGGGTGATGGCAATGTGTGTATTGTCTGGCTGAGGTCCTTACATCTTGATGATGTTTCTCTGTTTGGATGGGGATTGATGACATTTGAATACTGGATCTGAGCGTTTCCCCTACATTTCAGGCTTTGCAGGCAAAAACATATAGACTTTGATGCAAGTCAAAAAACTGGCAGGGGAATTTGGATCCTAGAACTGCTCAGAGCATGGAAGGGTTTGTCTGTAATTCCTTATGCTTGTCCTGATCCTCCTAAAAAGTGCCCCATCTCACCTGTCTTGTGTCTGTGGAGGGTTTAGTGTATTGGCACTTGGGCAATGACTGGTATCCCAACTAAAAAGAGAACAATTGGGGCAGGGGGAGAGGAGAAGAAGCTGAAAACAGGAGGGGGCATAAGGCATGCTGAGTCTTTGGCAGAAGTGAGTTGGACACTGCCCCTTTGCCTCATCCCTAACCACCAAACAGGCAAGGCAGGGATGTTTCAGAGAGAAACCCAGAGTGTTTGGGTAGGAGAGGGCAGGGAGCGGGAGGCCCTGACAAGCAGGCTAGAGGAGGAGTGGGATCAGGGACAACCTCTGAGGCTGCTTCTGCCCTCACAAGCCTGGGCAGACATGGCCTCCACCCAAACCCATAATCCTACTGGCCTGTGCAGAGATGAGTCCCCGCCAGGCACACCCATCGCTGTAACCAGAATGGAGAGAAGAGCCCATATTGACACAGGAGCATCTGTGTCAGTAATTGTCACACAGCCTGGAAAATTGCTTCAATGTGCCATCCCCTCCAGCCGCACAGCTCAGTGGCAGCAGCAGGCCTGGGGGAAGCTGTGCTGCTGCAGAGAGACAGGAAGAGCCCTGGACCTGGTGGAAGGGGTTGGGACCCGAGAGGGACTTGCCATACCCTAGCCTAGCTCCCTGCTTCTTGACAAAGTCTCACCTGATGGCCCCTTGGCAGCTGCTCTGGCTGCAGTGCTCTGTTTTACTCAGCTCCATCATCCTCGGTGCGATATTCCCAATTTGGACCACAATGAGAAAGTGGGAAAAATTCCCATCAGCCTTTAGACTGACATTTATACTAACTAGAGGAGGTTTCAGGGAGGGTCATGCTGCCAGCCCTCCTAGCCCTTACTTGGCTGCTGGTAACAGGGGAACCTCACCAGTTTAAACCCAGCTTTTCTACTGTCGATATATGCAGCTGCTTTCTGAATCTAGGCAAAGCTAAAACAGAAACAAAAGGGGAGGTTTCCCAAAAAAATTAGGTACCCAGTTTGAGGCTACATAAACCACACAGCTTTTGAGATGTCACAGATTGGAGCCATTCAATGCCATTTGAAGCCACCAGGTTGACCAGAGGTAACTGTTTTCATTTCAATATGTTCTTTTTCAATAATCTTTAGTTCTGTATTTCCTGTGCTTTCTAATGGCAGTACAGTTCCAGAAGAGATGATTAAATTTGCCTTCCTGAATCCAGGCATATATCTTTGACAAAAGACTCCAGGCCTAATCATGATATTCTGAGATAAGCAAGGCCTCCAGAATTTGGCTTAGTGTAGGAAACTCTTCAAAGTATGTAGTTATTTGTAAAAGGTCATGGTTAAAGCCAGCTTCCCGATCTGCTGCCACTGGATACACACTCCTCCACCTAAAAGGTGTCCTGTCTCTCTTGTGCCCTTGCTTCTTTGGTGATGAGAGAACCATCCAACAATATAAAACCCAAAACCAACAACAAAACACCCTCAAGCCCAAGCATAGTAATTCAATTTAATACTAATGACTTTACCAGCACTCCTTTAATGGCTATGGATTTTGTCTATGTATTGGAAAATGTCTCTGAAATGAAGAGCACATAGTCTGTCTTCCAGAGAAGAAGGTGTCATTGGTCAGAGTTGTTCCCAAGGCATTATGTAATATAGGACTGGAAGGTCTCCTGGGCTTTCACAGTACAGTCTAGTCTGGTGTGCAATTAGTGTTGTGATAGAGGAAGTGGGTACAGCCATCATGGAGTTTGCGGAGGGGTAAGAAATAGAGTGCTAATGGCTTGCTCTCCCCTTTGGGTCAGCATTGGTCCAGTGCTTTCATTTGCTGCAAGTGGGTTGCCAGTCCTGGGATAATCAGCATGGTGATTTGGTGTGTCTGGGTCTCTCCATTGCTCACAGTTAAATATTATGTCCAAGATGCCAAATGGATGTACGTGAAGGAATCCATGGATTTGAACTTGGTTGACTGCTGAGACCACTATACTTCATTTCTCTCCAGATCTCCCAAGAAATCATATAATAGCCTGTTAATGAGGTGGTTGTGTCCCACATTAGAGGTGGTTGCATTAGAGAGGCAGATAAAATGACTTCTTAAATACAGGAAATTCCAGGTGTTTGCTGGCATCTACGCAAACAAATCAACTGTGCAAGACAACCCTGTTACAGCCTTGGAGGGTGCCTGGTTCTGGTAGAGCTGTGCTATGAAAACCAAATGGATATCACATGCACAAGGGCTGACATACCTGTGAGTGGTAGGCAATGTTTCAGATGAGACACACTTTGCCCTAGATTCATGAGGAAAGAAAGCTCCGTCTACCCTTTAGCCACATTCCTAGCGGGTCAGAAATGCCACAGGAGCAGTCAATGGAAAAGCCAAGCTCCACGGCTAGAGCATCAATTCAAAAGACCTGAATTAAAGGAGGAACATCATGGTTTGAAATAGACCTTCTGTGTTTGATATTACTGGACAATAATATTATGCAAAAGGGATGAAGAAGCTAAGAGGATTAGATGCTAATACACTGCTAGGAAATATAAGCAGCTGCTCTCATGGAGTATATTTATGGCCCTCACATTGCAACTACTGCCAGAGTGAAGACCTACCAGGATATCTGGGGATTTCATAAACTTGTCCAGTGTGTGAGCATCCATTTCAGAGCAGATATGCATTTTGAGGCCTAGCAATGGGCTGGTGTTACAAGAAAGAGGTGTTTCTACAAGTGCTTCAGAGACCAAAGACTTTTTAAGTAGAGTGTCTCTATTCTTGAGATCTGATTTCTGCCACTTCCTTTAATGCTAGAGGAAAGACAATCTTCCATGTGATGGACCCCCAGAGTCCAGGTAATAGCTGGGAAACTCCAATCAAAATAACATTGACTGTTCAGTCCCTTCAGATACAAGCCCATACGGAGGCATGTCTGCCCTGCAGAACAGCCCAACCAGAGGTCTGCAAGGAAAGAAGCTCACCTTGTGCGAGCTTTCTGTGGCTAGGCACGTTCCTCCAAGGCTATGCATGAACAAATAAGCCATGCCTCTTGCATCCAGCCAACTGTGACCTCTCCTGCATATCACCATGCTTAAGAGCTCAGCTCTGACTGTACCTGCCAGCACAGGCACACCCAGTGAGAGATAGTGCCTGCTGTCAACTGTTGACACTGCCTGGAGACACTTGGCCAAGGACACAGAGGAAAGAAGTAGAAGACTGAGAGTTTGAACCTGGATCCTAACCAAGTACATTCTTTGTGACTGAATGTTTGAACAACAACAAAAAGATTATTTTTTCCCAGGGAAAGCTCTGTCACTGCAGACTTGCCATGGCCTTCTGGCCTGTTGGAGGAGGATGTTCTGCCAGGGAGCCAGCCTGACTCCTTCAGTTCTGCATGAGGCAGGGAAGGGAAGTTTCCCCTTGGCCCCCAAGCTGGTGCTTCATAGCAGATGCAGTTGCAGCAATACTGGCTGCTGTTCTTTCCTGGGAGACCTTCCAGACCCACATATAGAGGAGGAGTTCCCACAACAGGACTTCAGCTGTTCAGCTTGTAGTAACAACTTGGCCTCTTCTATGAACCAGGCATTGGGTGTGTGGGGGGTACATACTCCCCAGTGGATTACTTACACTCCATGTTTTGGTGTCCAATTGTTCCTACACCAGCTGCTATTCCTACTGCCAAGAGTCTGTATTTCTGTCTTTTCTGTTCCTTTTTAATGCTTAAATCCCTAAGGCTGGGTTCTTCTCTGGGCTATGACAATCAGAGTGAAAATCACCTGCAAGCAAGATCTTCCAGAATCATATCAGAGTGAAGAAGATCAGGATATTTAAGCCAGAAGAGGTTAATTTACAGTTTACAAGTGAAGTGCTGCAGTCTGAACCCCAAGCCCTGAATTAAGATTGACATATGGGTGGTTCCTACAGTCCTTCAAAAGGAGGGGATGAGTTTGCCTTTTGGCTTTCCTCCAAGGTGCAGCTGGCCTTGTAAGGAAAGCCCTTGGGTAAACAAGCCCCAGGTGCCCTGCATTGGGTAAATGAGTGCCAGGTGTCCTGCTTTGGGCATAAAAGCTGGGACCACTTGCAGGAAGGGTGGAGTGTCTGTCTGTGAGGTGGATGCACTTTGCAGAGTTTCACTGTTGAGGAAGGACCTCCTGACTCTTCATGCAACTGGGCCCCAGTCAGGTTTGGTGCTTGTGAATGTGGGCTCTGTGAGAACAATATGTGGCTACCTCTCTCCTATATTAGCCGTCTATTGGCTTGGCTTGGCTGTGTCCCATCTCTACTGTGTGAGATTTTGTTGCTTTGTTTGTTCCACTGATTGTTGGCCGTGTTGTATCGTTCCTGGGGTCACTGAGCTTGATGTCTGCTATGTGTAATCTGATTGACTTGTTTGTACCCCCAGCGTTCACCCATATACTGACTTTCTTGTGTGCAATAGAATCTGGTTACTGGTTTGTTTTACTGCTGGCTGTGTCCTTTGTGCTAGGCCTAGTAAATGGCAAAACAACAAGTTAGTGGGTTTTTTTAAGCCACATTAACTAAAGCCCCAAGCTTTGTCCTTGATAATTTGCATGTTGAGTCTAGGTCATCCATCACCAAGTGTCACCAGACAGATGCTGGTTGCATGTCCCTTTCCTGTCACTGTGGGTTTAACAGGAAACCTTGAGGTTATCTACCACACAGACTTTACCACTGCTTAGCTCCTCATTTTCTTTTTGGTGTACCAGGCAATGCTGTGATGATGACAGGAGAGTCATCACCCGTTGGGTCTTGTGATGGGGAAGGGCTGTGGTTCTGGTTTTTAGAGAGCCATGTGGAGCAGATTCCCCTGCATGCCTTTTGCTCTGCTGCAGAGTGCCCCAGCCTCCTCTTCACCGCTTGTGAATCCATGGGCAGACCTGCAGCTCCACAGCTTAGAGCTGAGTCTGACTGGCTGCATGAGGGCCAAGCAGAGGGATAACAGGGGGTGTGAAATTCAGGCTCGTTTGCTGTGAAATGCAAGGAAGGAGGCAACTGCAGGGGTGGCCCACTCACTATGTGAGATGCAAGAACCTGTGATGCCTTTGCAAAGAGAGGTTGCACGTTTGTATTAAATGAAGTGCTATGACTGATCACTGGGGGGAAATTGAACAGGTTTGGCTTACTCAGGGTTGCTGAAGGAGTAGCCCCAATGAGAGAGCTGGTGTGACCATGACCAGGGCAAGGGGGAACCTTCTTCTCTCCCCTTCACCTACCCCAGGCTGCCCCTTGTGTTGTCCCCTGAGTGTGCCTGTGGTGCTTGGCAGAGAAGGCTTTGAAACTTCTTGCTGCCTGAGTGTCCAGAGCTGGAGAACCAGGGACTGACAATCCCACACTCTTACTCCCCGTGGGGCTTTGGGAGACCTGCATGAGTGTGCAAGTGAGGGACACATGTCCTGGGGACGGGCATTGTGTGCACACTTCTCCATTCACAGTGGCTTAGCTCAAGTGCCCCCTCCCTGTCCAAAGCATCCCTGACACTCTAGGTGAATATTTGAAAGACAGGATCGGGGCTTTGGTTCGAGAGCCTCTTTGTACAGTGTTAACTGGTTTCAGGGCTGTAATTATCTCTCCAAGAGAAGCTGTAAATTGGATTAAGGCACTGAGTTGCAGCTGAGTGAGCTCCCTCCATTGCCCCACCTGGTGGGCTGCTGAGCGATAACAAAAAATGCCGAGAAATCGGATTTGGATTCTGCTTCACACTCATGGCTTCCTTCTGGAAAAAATGAAATTTTTCCGGCAGAAAGGGCTGGCATGGGTTTGCTGGCAGTATCAGTCCTGGGTTCGTATCATCTGCTGGCACTCTTCCGGAAACATGATCCCCTCCGTTATCAGAGGGAAATAAATAAATAAACAGCAGGAGCTGTTTTGGCAAGGAAGGAGGAATCGCACCAAGAGGCGTGCACATACGCACACACACTCACCTCGGCACCGTGTCTTCACAGAACCAAGCTGTCTGTTGCAAGCAGAGGAGAAAGAGGGGGAGGTGGCAGCACAAGCACAGTGAGGTTGTTTTTTTCTGGGTGTTTTTTTTTTTTTTTTTAATTCCTGTCCTCTAGGCTGAAAGAAGAGCCCATTTTCAGCAGCTTATGTTGAAGGCATTGAGGGCCTGGGTCTTGTGTTGCTCTTGAAGCAAATCACTCCCTGTCCTACACAGGGACCCCTATATCTCTCCCCATGCCCTTGAACAAGGTACTGATGCTGTCCCATGGGTTCTTTCAGCCCAATATAAGAGGGTCCAAAACTTATATTGAGAGGCAATATAAGTTCCCTGGCTGATTTCAGCATCTTGACCAGGACAGATTAATGTCAGGCTCACGGGACTTGATACTCTGCTTTTGAGATAGGAGAGGCTTCATATCTGGGCTCTTTTTTATACACCAAGATGTATGTTTCCCTTTGAAGATGCAGGAGCTCTGCCCTGCAGGTGCCTTTGGGGCAGGGATCTGTAGGAAACCCAGCAGGGATGGGCAATAGTGATCAAAGCCCCTGAGTAAAACAATCAGGTTATGCTCTGAACTTGTGGGATCAATGCAGAATAACATGGCTGATGGCTTCATTTCCAGACAAAGTTTGTCATGGAAGAACCAGGTTATCCTGGGTTTGGAGGCAGCCTAAAACGCTGCCTTCTCTTCACAAGTAGAGAGTGAGAACCAGCTTTTCAGGTGAGCATAATTGGTAATTTATCTATAATCTTATTTATTCTGGCTCTTAGAGCCATTAAATGGGGCTTGTGTCTGCTTGTAGTCTTTTGTGCTTTGCCGTCTGCAGGGTTTCCTCCTGCTGCTGGGCAGCTCCAACCAACAGGGCAGCAGCTTCCCATCCCTCCTGGCCACGGGGAACACCAGGAAGGGTTTTCCTTGCTGTCTGCAGTGGTGACGCTTGTTGTCCATTGCACCTCAAGGGCAAACCTCTGCCCATCAGCTGCCCCTGCCAGCTGGCAAGGGAAAGCCACTGGCAGGGACTGCAAGGGCTGTCCCAGTCTGTGTGGCTTCTGAAGGAGGAGGGATGCCTCTGAAGGGAGAAACGCTTCAAAAAGCCTAAAAGGGAGTGACAAGCCTGGGGAAGTGAGTCCCCAGTCATCTGGCACCTCACATGCACTGTGAGGCCAGTAATCCCTCAAATGGCTCCAGTATGTCAGCCAAACTGTTCAAATGCTGTGGAGATGTTCTCCAAACTGCTCCTAATGTAGTTTTTTCCCCCTTGTTTCCCCAGATGTCCAGGTCTCAGTTAAGTCCCTGTAATTCCTCTTGTCCTGCAGTCTGAGGGCAGCCACTGTGACATGTCCACATGGCCTGACACAGCCCTGGGAGAGCAGCCCTGGCCATAAGGCTGAAGAACGCTCTGCCAAACGAAGCCACCCTGGACTCAACCAGAGGAGGCCTTCTGCAGCCTCACTGCTCCTCACAGTGGGTTCTTGCTTTATGCTTCTTGCCTCTGGTCCTGATCTCTCACTGAAATGTGACACAACAGCACCATGCCTAGAACAGCCTGTCAGCCTCTCTTCTCTTTCCTGCTCTCCTCAAACCACCCAGAAGCCCATTTTCTCCTCTACTGAGTTCTTAGAAAGCAAAAGAAATGTCCAAGGGCTAAGCACTCACAACTGAGTTCAGCTCAGGTGTATGCCTTGAAGATAAGAAGACCACATCCCTCATCAGGACCCAGATCCTCCCAGGATATATATAGCCACACTTTAAAACATCCCAGCAATTCCCATATATCCTACAAATTCCCCCAAAAACATGGTGGCGTGGCGAGCAAGGGCCCTGCTGGAAATTCTGCCTTCCTTTGGGTGCCATCTAATGCTGATCTTTGTGTTTCTGTCAGCTTAACTTACTACTTGGTATTCAATTTGGCAATAAATTTTTTATATACCAGGTACTGTGTATTACAGATATACAGATAGATACAAGTTTGTGTGTGCCTGTATATTATAATAAGAATTTTGTTATTTTGTTCATAAGGTTCAGCTCTGTTTTTCACATCTGTAAAGCTTTTGCAAATCCTAACATGGAGAAAACAGATACACAGATTCTTATCACTATTAAATCTCCTTCAGTGTAAATGTTTTGGTTTCTTTTGCATTTAAATATTTGAAGACACTAGTAGGAGATCTGCATATTTAATTCCAACCTTCCAAAGAAGGACCGTACATTTATAAATGATCTTTTTTTCTTTCATCAGTCATGGACTTGACCACTCCTGAACAGAGAAGAATTTAAGCATGTGCTGAACATGCATAAGTGCTGGGGGACTTAAAGAGGGACTTTAATTGCTGAGTGCCACTAGTAAGAAAGATACTCAGTTCCTCCCCAGGAGTGACTGTATTTCAGTGATGATTCAGGTGGTCCTTTGCTGCATTTTGCTGACCTCTGCTAGAGTCCCTGAGCTCATGAAGTTTGCATGGCTGTACTGATGATTCCTTCTAGATGACTTTTGGAGATTATCTTGATTTTATACCTAGAATGTCTTTGCAAACATTTTCCCTCACCATATGTGTCTGTGTGTCTTTCATACCTTTTACTGTGTGTTTTATTGTCCTTGCCGTTTTAAAAGCAGGAACATGATTTATAGATGAAATTAATGAGCAAATCACCTGATGTTGAACTGATCTTGGATTTCACAGTACTTTAGACCTGATGCTGGTGCATAGAGAATACAGACATCTGGGCTGCTCCAGATTCCCTGTCCCCTAAACAATATGGCTTTGGGATCAGTCCAGCTAAGGCTCTTGCTCCTGCATGTTTTCCTTTCTGCAGGATAGAGGAGTCTATGGTTCTGATAACATCTTATTTTCTGCTCATCAGGCTGCAGTTGGGTTTGTGACTACAATTAAAACCAGCAGGCCAAATCCCTCAGCGGTTTAACAGCCCTAAGGTCAATGGAGTTTCTCCAGTGATGAATTTGGCCTGAAAGCTTCTAGTCTGGTTTTAGTCAGCTGCCAACAAGCCCAGATCTAAGGCATGTCTTGGGTGGATTTATATTTAAGTTTTTGCAGAGTTTTCTGCATGGAAGCAGGTTCCTTTACTTCTGTAAAGGTTATTTTTTGGCTCTTCATGACTCTCTTACTTCACATACAGGACATAGGACATGGCAGGTAAGATGCCTCTGTTGTCTTGGTGCCTAATGGAATGACTTTAGCAGAGTCTTTTAATCTCTCCTTCCTTGAATCCAGCTGCTATGTCTCTGACCTACGTATGTGTTGTTAAAGCACAGTTTCCTTTGTACCCCTCAGATATCTGCAAAGAGCCAAGTGAAAACCTCCCAGAATTTTTGTTAAGGCTGTAGTACAGATAGTCTCTGCTCGGAAAAGCTTGTAAGTTAAGTTGCCAGGAGGGACAAGTGTGGGAAGGGAATGAGCCAGGGGCCCAGCTTTTAGATGGAGGATTATACATTCCTCAGAGTGGATTCTCTCTTCCTTTGGTTTCAGCCTCCCTGGTTCTTCTTACCCATGGAGTAAATGTCACACAAGCACCCATTCTTCTCTTTGCTAAAATTTAATGTCTTTTCTTCCTCCCCACAAAATCCAGACTTATTCATGATTAAAGCAAGCAAGCAGGCAAAGCTCAATTTTCCAGCTGGCAGGAATATGAGGTCTGTCACTGCTCACAGGTGTGCATCATTCTTCCCTTGCCTCTGCTTGGCACTGCAGGGCTGGAGGATGGGCTCAGGGCTCACTCATTCTCACTGGACTCTGCAGAGAGATGGAACTGTCCCTTGGTGAGAGACATGGACATGGACTCCAAGATGAGGTCATCTCACAAGTGGGAGTGTGGGGGATTTCTAGAGAGGAGGAGAGGCTGACACAGACATGGGACAGAAGGGATATGGAAGTGAAGGGAGAAAAATGGTGGATGGGCAGGATTCCCATTTCAACTTTATACAAGAAGTTTTAACTGTAGCAGCAGGGTAAACGCTGTACATTTCCCTTCAGCATTTACACTGATATAAATAGGCTTTCTACCAGTTTAACTTTATTCTCTTGTAGGCATGAAATTAAGCTACACAGGTATTAGGTACAGATATACCAGTAAAACTGTGCTCACATTCCGAGGGGGGTTATACTGGTTTGGCCACAGGAGTTTTTAAGCAGATTAAAGAAGTTAAAAGATTGCATTTAAACCATCACTAGTAAGGTACATCCATTCCTAGCTGCAGTCTTTTGTTCATACATGCATTTGCTGTACTAATGTACATACATGCACATGAGCTCTTGCATCCAAAGCATACTAATTTTCTTCTTTCCCCATTTTTCTCTTTTAACCACCAAGTGAAAAGTGTTTGCAGTCAATGGTTTAATTTTGGTTTTCTTCCCTTCTTTCCTTATAATTTGAAGATGCTTCCCTACCTTCAGAGAAGTATAGGAATGACAGGAGGAAGGCAAATAAGAAGTCCCTATTGCTCTGATTTTTCAAACTCCCTCAAGTTCAGGTTATTTGCAGTGTAACAAAAATAAGAAAAGTTGAAAAGTAAGCAACCAATTGAAAAGAGACAACATTTACTGTGACACAGGCAGCACGGAGAGTGAGCCAGGGAAAATGACATCTCCTGCCTTCTCATCAGCCCCACTTGGCAATTAAATATTTTTTCCATATTTCTAATTCTGTATTTTTGAGAAAAAAAAAATAAAAATTAGGGAAAATTGAGGAGGAGAACAAGCAAAGGAGGACAGGTGGAGAAGAGCAGAGCTGGAGAGCAAGAGAGAAAAAGAAGCCAAGAACAAAGTAAAGATGAAGTGAGGGAATCAGGAATGGGAAAGTGGGGATTTGTGTGAAAATATAGCTGAGGTGGGAGAAGCCTGCATAGCCCATTTCCACCTGCACCTCAAGAGCAGCGTTTTCTAAAAAAAAAATCAGTGCAGCTGGTGCCTAGTCATGCTTCTGTGCATGCAGAAGTCAATAGTTTGGGCTGGCTTCTGGCTTAAGCCCTCTCCTTCAGCTGATGGTTTAATTCTGACTGAGGCTGAGACATCAAGTAGACACCATTGGTTGTAGCCAGTAAAGTCTGATCAGCCATATTCACTAGCAAACATTGAATGTAGCCATGAGAAATATGATAACGTACTTTCTTTTGACAGTGCTGTTGAAATTGTCTCTCCCTTCATCATCTCCACCATCTTCTTCCTTACAGAAAACAAACAAACCCATAAAAGCAAATCAATGAAGTTTTGAGGAATTAATAATTCACGAGAAAACCCTACTTTTATGAAAGACCCCAAGAACAATTTAAAGAAAACTATTGGATTTTCTCTGCAAATCTCATTAAGTGCAGAACGGATGGGGCCATGTGGAAATGCAGAGGGATGGCTGTTCAGAGGGCTGTGGGAAGCGGATGGGAAGATTTGGGTAGAGCCCAAGTGTGTAGGGCAGATAGATGGATAGGTGTGTGATACACATGTGGAGGAGTGGCTGAACATGGAGGTGACAGAAATAGGCACTTGTGTGACTCGGCTGACAGACAGGAAGGATGCTTTAGAAGTACAGAAAACATCTGGTACAGCTCTTTGTTCTGCCATCATCTTTCAGGTGGCCCTGGGTAAATCACTCACTCTTTCATACACTGCAGACAGTCTCTGGAAACCATGGGGAGTTAATCCTTCAGACACTGAAGAGATGTTCCTATTCTACAGGGCTCAGACAAGCACCTCAGAGAGGATGTGGACATGGTCTGTGGCCAGGACACTCCATTGAAAACCATTGCAGTAACATGTGTTCCCCTCCTAGTCTGCTACCTCACATCTCATCCTGGTGATCCTTAACAGAGCAAATTTTCAAACCAGCTCTTCCACTGTGCTGATATGTTGTCATGCTTTGCAAGCTTTGAACCTGCTGTTACCCTTATTGCTTCAGTAAAAAATGGTTTAAAATGGTGTCTAGGGCAGTTGGTCAAACGGTGGTAATTCAGACTGAGCAAGAGTCGTCCAAAGGTAGAGCTCTGGACTGCTTTATTTGGATTGAGTCTCTGGACAAGCTCCTGACACCTGTGTCAGACTGACCATGTCTTTGCAGAGAACCAGTAGGATGAATAGCAAACCATCTGCACCTTCACTCATTAATGGTTGAAATTACACTAGGAGAATTCAGCACGTCTTTTAGTCTACAGAGATTGATAAATGTTTTCACTTTCAGTTTAGTGACAAAGTGCAGGTTTAGCTGTATCTCTCAGTGGCATCTGGACTATGAGCAGAGCCATAAAAACGGGGCATTTGAATGATCTTGCAAGAACATCCTGCTGGTTCAGCAAAGCTCCAAGGAATTTTCTCAAACGACACTACTCCCAGTTGGAGTATATTTACGTTACTGTGGAAGACAACTTCTGATAATTGCTGTGGTTGATTCTGAGACAAGGTTGCACAGGGCCTTTTGGATAATGCAGCAGTAAGTGTATAATGAACACCAAAGACAAAGTCAAAAACTGCTAGTGATGGGCATGGCCTGGGACCCTCTCAATTCGGTGCAACTGTCCTCCCTGGAATTTTTTTGCCTGGTAAATCTATCTGGCACCACTTGGTTTGGATCTTCAGTAGCCGGATGGGAAATGAATAACCTCTTATCACCAGGGACTTCCATTTGGGATTGCCAATGGGTCTGGTGGTTATCTGTGGGGCTTGAGAGACAGGGACATCCAGTTCATCAAAAGCCTCCAGCTACGCCCTGTTCATGCATACCCTGACTGGCTCTTTCTGGCTCTGTCAGCCTATGTGAAGACGCTGACTTCCAGGCCCAGACTGAAGGCGCGTGCCCCCATTTGGATCCGGTTGCCTTCCCGCTTCTTTTCTCAGTGGGTCCTACCGAACTCCCTTCCCAGTCCTGGATCCAAAAGAATAATGGCTTTATGTAGCTTGTAAAATTCTATTATCTCTGTATTCAAAACTCAACAACTGGGAAATGGCTGTAATAAGCGTGTTATTAAGCGTGTAAATACACTTTAACTTCAGACCTCCAAAGGAAGTCTCTTGCTGTCTTCCTCACCGTTTCCCCTCCATGTTTTCACCATGTGGTTGGATTTCATGGATGTAAGTACTTTTCCTCCCTCTCCCTGGCTGGCATGCTGTCCCATTTGACTGTGCTAAGGATGGTGCTCCCCTCCACTGAGTGTACCACAGAATCTCCTGGAGAACTCAGAGTCTTTGAGGGAAGACAGGTACCTGGTGAGGATGGGGGGCTTGGGGAAGGGGGAGGAGGGCTGGGGTGCGGAGAGGAGGAAAATATTTAAAAAAAAAAAAAAAAGAAGGAAGCCAAGTGCATTCTTTCTGCAACACTCAGGAAAAAGAATGTTTCACAGGGGATTGGAAAGGCGAAATTTTTTCACATCCAAATGGATTGCAATTTCCCTCCATTTAGCACCTGAAGGTAATTAGCTCGAAGAGACTGTCGGCTGAGAAACACGTTCATGGAACATTAACTCTCATACATTCTCCAGTTGCAGGGAATTAATAGGAAAGATTAAAGTTTAAAGAGAGCAAAATGCCATTACCTCGCAAGCCACCTCTCTCAGCGGCAGTAACTAGCCCTCACTAACCTAAAAGCACCATTGGAGTCCCTGGCTCCTGCTTCAGGCAACGACAGATGAGACGGGCCCCTGTGCTACCCCGAGCTTCCCTTCCGTGGACTCTGGTGACCCGCCTGCAGGCAGTAATGGCAACTGGGCTTGCAGCTCCGGCAAAGATGCGTTTACCTGCTGCCATACAAGCTCACGTGCACCTCACCTTGGGACCAACACGCGTGTGCAAGCATGTCCCCATATGTACTGCTCTATAGCTGCCAGATAGTGTCTTTTCAGCAAGACATGAGCTGTGGGTGCCCTGTCACAGCAGAGCCAAGGATGAAGTGACCAGCAGTGGTCCCCCATGTGCTCCCATCAAGGCCTCAGGTTGGCATGTGGGGCAGGAGGGAGGTATCACAACCCCGGGCAGCCCCACGTCCTCCCCCTGCTGCTCCCATTCCTGCTGGCACACCAGTGCCTGCGTGGGGATGCTGGCAGCCTGCTGGGCTCCTGCAAAGTCCAAACCACAACACTGCAACACAAAAAGGCCTCACAGATGAATCAGCTCTGTGAACGAGACTAAATCTCTCCTGGTGGAAGGATTATGCCTTCTTCTCAAATAGAAGACACACACAAAAAAAAAAGCATTAAAGGGTGGGGGCCCTATTTTGGGGGCTGAGGGGTGAAGTTTATATAAGCTTCTGCACTTTAAAGATTTCCATGTTGCTTTAGCATTTCAGGGCGAGAGCATGAGAGAGAGAGAGAGAGGGAGAGGGAGAGAGGGAGAGCGAGAGCGAGATGAAATTGAGACATGGAAGAATTTATTGCCCAGAAAATTCCATTCTGCTATCTGATTCGAAAAGTCCAGTCCCCCCAGCTTCGGAAAATCTATTTTCCACATTTTAATACCCTGCAGAACAGTCCTCATAACTCATCCGAGTGTGTTAAGCACAGTTTTATTAGATCTGAAACAAATTTTGGTGGGGAGATACTATAGGTCATTAACCATGGAGTAATTTTATCCTTGTTTCCCTAATGATGCCATAATGGCGAGCGAATTTCTTAACTAAAGACCAAAGAACATTTTGAAGGTCAGTTTCATCTGTGAGCTCCTTCAAGCGCTTCTCGGAGAAGATTGGAAAACTCGCCGATTTTTTGAAGAGTCATTAATAATGTGAAAGCTGAAAGAGCTCTCTCCCATTTGCGTTCCTGCTTTTTACCTTTTAATTTTATATCGCTTTAGTCCCTTTCTTTTTCTCCCTCACTCTCTCTCTCTTTTTAACTCTCTTCTGGAGTGGCCCCTCGTGCAGCTGAAAAATGAAATGGGCCATTCATGAGGGCATCCTGAGCTGAGCCGAGGCAGGGCAAGGATCCAGGAGGGGGAAAGGGCAGCCCTGGCCATGGCTGCCCACTGCCATTGCCAGGCACCCACTGCCATACATGCCCCTCCAGCAGCCCTGGGTGCCAGCCTGCTCCCCCACACAGGTGTAAATCAGGAGTGGGGCTGCTGGAGCCTACAGCACTGCATCTGTGCAAAAGGAGGGAGAGGGACCAGGCTGTGCCCCTCCCTGCTGAACAGGGCGCCTGTGGTTTTAGCCTGTCTGAATGAGCTCGCACCTGGGTCACGGAGGGTTGTGCTCACAGACTGACCACTGCACTGAGCATGAATGTGTATGTGTGTGTAAGGTACATGTGTCAGTGACCATGAGACCATTACAGAGGTGATGTGAGATATTGAGGTATATTTGATATATATATACACCTGTGTGTGAATTGACATTTATATATAGATGTGTAATAAAAGGATGACATTGTAAAAAAAAATAAAATGGCAAGAAGCTGTATAAGGATTATATGTAGCCCATGTACATGTGTGTGGGGGGACTGCAGGTGTGTATGGGGGGCATAAGGAGTAGGAATAAGTGTGTGCAAAATTCAGTTTGCATGGATTGCTGTTCTCAAGTTTAGAGTGTATATGTATGTTTTATACATGTTTGGGGGGAACACATGGGGGGCTTTTAGGCCAGATGCTGATTTATAACCCTCTGTGTGTTTAGCGAATAGATAACAGGCTTACACATGTTTTGTGTGGACTGTGTCTTCATTTGTGTGTGGGTGGAGGTTTTTCTGGCTGTACCACAGGCGTCAGTGGGCAGGAAGAATCTTCTGGGATGTGTGTGGTGCACCAGAGGCTCAACTCCATGTGTGCATGCATGTGTGTGTGTGCAGGGAGGGTGTATGCCTTAGAGAAGGGTTTGTCTGTGTGCTCATTAGAGAGCGCTTGGCAGTGAGCAGGCCTCTGTGCTTATGTGTTTTCCTCTCCCTGGGTGTGTATGCTTCAGGCATCTGCATGTGTTGCATTTGCAGATGCCATGGGCCAGATCCTCTGCTGATGTAAAGCAGCACGGGAGTCTGTGGGGCAATTTATTCCTGCTGCAACTCCAGCCCAGCCTTGGGGTGGCAGGAGCCAGGGGGTGTGGGCTGAGATGCCATCCCAGACCATGGGAATGGATAACTTGCAACTTGGAACAAGACCTTCTCCCATCCCCTCTGCCCCCTCTTCCCCAACCCATCACTCACATTCCAGGCAAGAACTATGGGAGGACATGTGTGCATGTCTATTTGGGGAGGGAGCACTCTGAGGGGAGGGGGGCAGTGTGGTGACACACTCTGCTCCCAGATGTGATACCAGCAATAATTTCAATTTTATGCCTTTGTTATGGCTTTAATCACTTTCTTTATGCGTTTTGTTCCAGCGATCAGGGAGAGACACCTGATAGGCAAAAAGGATATCAGGGGAACAATTTTTATTTGGAATGTGGTGAGAAGTCTAATTAGAATTTGAATTCTGCTGAGCCTTGAAATGGTCGGTACTTTATCCTGATCGCCTTAGATATTGTTTCGAGTCAATCATCTGTCATAGTGCGGCACGCTGGAGAGAAAGGCTCTCCATCCAGCCTGGTCTCTTCGTCAGGCTGGGGGCTGCTGGTAGAGAGAGGGAGGGTGACAGGAGGGAGGGCAGTGGACTTTGCTTTACCAAATAGGCTCCCCACGAGCAAGCACAAAGGGAGAAAACCCTTGGCACAGGGGTTTCCCTTGCTGTGTACTGCTAGCTCTGCTGCAGGGTGCTGCCTGCTGGCTCCTTTGTCATCATCATCATAGGGCTGTCCCCTTCAAATAGAGGGAGAGGAGTACTGTGGGTCAACACAAATGTCCCCCCAGCTGCTGCCTGGGAGAGGACCATCCTCTCAAAGGTAGTCCACATGGCTCAAGAGGACTTTGCTGCTGCCCTTGCTGTACCAATTAAATAATCTGGAGGGTTAGTTAGTTCTCACAGGGAGACAGACAGCTAGGAAAGGATGGATGGATGGATGGATGGATGGATGGATGGATGGATGGATGGATGGATGGATGGATGGATGGATGGATGGATGGATGGACAGACAGGTGTGGATGGGAATGGTCCTCCAGATGGATTTGTATGGAATGGAGGCAGAGATGGCTGAACCCAGTGATACACAGAAATGGATGGTGAAAGTGGAGATGGATGTGCCTCATCAGGCTGAGGGCAGTAAGCACACTCATGATGGGGATTTTTTTCAGGCTGCCTGCCGGTTCAGGTTGATCTTATTTCATTTGTGTTACCAGAACATGGGGGAAAGTGGGAACCTGGGAACATGACAAAAAGGCACTCAAGCAACTTTCACAATCCTTTCAGCTTTAAACTCTGTTCTTAATAGTTTAAAACAAAACACCACAAACCCATTATGAGTCGTAGTGTTTCAAAGCTAAAAGCCACTACAAAGCTCACCAGGACATCTTCAGTAACATCCTCCCTCCTGTCTCCAGTCTGCAGTGCCTCCCCCTGATGAGACTGCAGCCTTCAGTCATACCAAAGTGCTGCAGTACTGAGTTTGAGATGAGCTGCCCAGTGGTGTGATCCCTGCTGCTAAAGAAAAGGAGGCACACAGGCAGGACTGCAGTATGATCTATACACCAGGAGAGATGAACTGAGGAGAATCATGAACAATAGAATCATTCCAAGATTCCTAAATTTATTGAGATTGATGATAAACTCTTTATTCTTTGCTGTTCCTATGCTTTGAGATGGTGCCTTGTTCTGAATGCAATGTAAATGTCTGTAACATGAAAGATACATCATTGGTTTGACTGTTGAAGAAAAGACAGTTGAGTGCTTTGCCCCCTTGAGAGAAGCCGAAAATGACCTGGGACTGGGGGCTAATTAAAGGAGTTGCAGGCACCTGCAAAAGTTTAGGAAGGAAATCTTTTGAGTAGTTATTTCTAAAGTGTCAGCATTAGATTTCAGAGGTGACATACTGAGGTGGGTGTACGCAGCTCATGCCTTTCTCAGCTACAGTCCAGGCTGTCTGCAGGCTCAGGCAGACATTGCTGTATGTGTTTATGTTCAGTTACCCTCTTTAACAACTCGTCACGGCAATACTTTTTTATTATCATTATTTGATGGGGATTTTTTCCCTTTTTTTAATTTTTCTTTTTATGTTGAGAAAGTTGATAGTGTCAAAGCTCAATGCCAAGGACTCATCTACAAATCCCTTGATAGTCATGTAGTCAACCTGAGGTTGGTCTGAGGCAAAATCAACCTTTCATTTGCACTCCAGAAATGCACCTAGGGTTACAGACAGGGAATAGCAGACATTAAACATGCTGGCATATTTGTAATCCCAGCATTATAATGTGCTGTCACTGCAAGTATATTCAGATTTTGGCCCTAAAGCTGCAATTCTGGTAAAGCAGTAATGTCCTAAGTAAAAACCCCATGCTACCACACAAGCTGTACAGTCCAGACATTAAACCAACATATTCATGTTAGGGAGAGAATTACTGAGCCCCCAAGGCTCTTTGCTCCGAGTATGCCCTGTCCCAGGTGCTGGGTCATACAAAGCATCACATGGCTGGAGAAATGCCACCATTTTGTACTGCAGTGGGAGACTATGCTTTGCAACAGGGCTGGTTTGACTGCAGGGCCTTGCTGATGTAGCAGACTCCCACCTTGGTTTATCCTCTGCCAGAGGTCAGCAAGACACTTGTGCAATGAATCCCTCATTTATGGCTCATATCTGGGACCAGGAGGATCTGAATGCAGAGTGCTGATACCCACTTCCAGTGCCCTGTTCCTGACCCTACAAATATGATACCACTGTTTTCCCCCCTCTTAGGGATGTACATGTTTGTGTGTATGTGTGAGATAAAAGGTGAGGTGTGTTCCTTGCTTAGCTCAAGCTTAAGGGGAATCAAGAAGAAAATAATAATGTCTTGTATTCCAATGGCCCTACCTAAAACAAAAGAATCCCCCAACTCCTTGTGAACACTGGGGTCTGTATCTAGGCTGGATCCTCCAGATCTGGGCTGGAGCCAAGATCTTTAGGGCCATGCAAACCTCTGCTGACTCAGGTGAGGTCTGGAGGGAAGGCTGGATGGGAGACAGCTTGCAAGGACCAGCATCTTTGCTGCCATGCTGGAAGGCAGAGTGCTAATTCTAAGCCTTGATTGTCATTGAACTCTGGCCTTGTAGAATATTGTTTACTGTGCCAAAGGGATCTGTATGCATCGTATGCCTTGTTCATGCCCAAATGTCAGCTGATGGATGTTCAATAGGTCTTGATGGCCCTGTGGTTTCTGTAGCCTGCTTTACAGCCCACACAGTGACAGGGAAAGGCCAGGAACTAAAATGAATGAAGTCTGGGTGGGAAGGGCTGCTGTAAGCACTGCCAGCACAGGCTGAGAAAGGACTCAGGTGTGCAGAATAAGAACAAAATCCAACAAGCAGTTCTCACTAATTTAAATCTCAGTTAACCCTACCTGTTCTTTCATTGTGATACTTGAATGACCACTTTCTTTCTCTTCATGAGCACTGGGTGTAGAAGTGTTTAGAAGAAGAATCCCAAACAGTTCAGCCCATATTATCACTATTGTTATCACTATTTTATTACTATTTGCCTCCCAGCACCACTCAGAACAAAGGCCCCTGTTGTGCTGAGCACTGTACAAATGTGCTGGGAGAAAATAAACAAAGGCACATTGACTTGTCTGAGTTTCCATACTGTGACAGTATCAGGGCCAGGAAGAGAAACCAAACCTCCAAGTTCCTCTTCCTAAGCCAGGGATGGCCATTGTGTGCCTTCAAGCATTTTGAGCAGGACTTTCAAGTCATGGTTATACCATGCAGCTGGCTGTGTGCCTGTGCATGCAAAGGACTGCTGGCTAGTGCTGCACCACCAGCAAAAAAGAATGGAGAAGCCAGCGGGAACCCATTTAACTGGATCTTCCTGGGCCCCTGCTGCAGTTTCAGCTCAGCTCCAGCTGGGGCATCCCTGTGAAATATTCCCAGAGCTCCCATCCTTTCAGGTCTCCTGTGGCTCTTGGCCAAGCAGACTTTGGTGTACTTCTTGCTGGCTCAGGAAGGTTGGATAACCCTGCAAAATCTGCTCATACTAGCTAGAGCCAGGAGGCTTTAGACTGTATTTCTTTGACCTTCTCATTCTTTCCTTCCCTGTTCTCTCATGTCTTTAGCCTTGTCCGAGTGAAGTGATGACTTTTTTCCTCAGTTCCAGCCTCCACCCCAATTTTCTCCTGCCCCGATTTTTTTTTTTTTGATTTTTTTATTTTTATTTTTATTTTTTTACTATGCACATTCCCACTTAGCTTGCCAGCTCTGGATGGGGTCAATTCTGGCAAAATGACCTTAGCCTTTGCAGAAGGCAAAGCTGAGACAGAGGACTGCATCCAGCTGCCTGCAAAGGCAGAGCATGAAGTCTGCCATTCCCCAGGACCAGCCTTAGCCTGACCAACCCATTCAAGGGGCTGATTTCTGGGTTCAATGAACAGCAAGAGAGCTTCTTGGAAGAGATTATCAGAGAATTGTCTTCTGAAAGAGAAGCAAAGACAAGAAGAACCCTTTCTGGGTTCTTTGGGGACGATCACATGAACACACACTCCAGTCCACTGTCTGCCATGAGGGAGATGGGACCCAGGGGAAGGTTCAGAAAACTGAGTGATGCATGCTCCCCTTCCCTGCCAGCAGCAGCCACATGTCTGTGGCTCAGCCCCATCCTCTCTTCCATCAAGCGGACATCCCCAGGGCCCCAGAGTCTTTTCCTTAATCAGCCCATTTCCCATGGCTTGGTCCTGGGAGGATGCAGAGCTCACAGGCTCTGAGGTGTCTCTATCATTGGCTGTCAGGTGAAGCCCTCCCTAAGCACTCCAGCAGGCCTTTCTTTATTTATTTTTAAAATTCCCCTGAGCCTAAGAAGGTCGTTTGAACAAATTGGAGCTGACAGACATTAACTTGGAAAAAAGCCCATTGCACCATGATAAACTCCATTTAAAGAGAAGCAAAAGTGCCAGGCAAGGAAGGAACAAATGATGAGAGATTTGTCACTGTTACCGTAAGCTTAGGAGGCGAGACTGTCAGCTCCAGCCTCACCTTCTCCCATTGTGCATTATTCCAGCATTGCTATTTCTACTGCAGCAGCTCCTGTCAGTGCAGATGGGCTGATCTGGGATGGTGTGCAAGGCCATAGGGATAGCCATTCCTAGTGCCAAAGAGACCATGCAGGCAAATTAAACTGGTGGGCCATACCCCTGATGAAGAGGAGAAGAAACAGAAGCCCAGGGATGAGGTGCTTCACTCCAGGTCACACAAAGAATCGCTGTCTGAGCTGCAAACTGACCTCAGACCACGAGTGTCTCCCTTCAGTCCCCATTCCTTAAGCCTGTTTTGCATCTGTCTGTGTGCTCAGGTATTGATGCACTAGCAGGGAGATAAGGATGGTTTTACCCCTCAGTATGTACCCTGGTGGGGGAACACACCAGCACCACAGCTCCATGCCTGCTCTCCTCTGAGGGCAGAAAGCAAGATGCCTCAGCCTGGGCACTGAGGTTTATCATTTGGACACCTGCATCACAGAGATAACCTCAACAAGCCACAGCCATTGTCAGCTCTTCTGTGAGGGATCAGGGATGATACCTTCCCTTCAGCTGGCAGCCAGAAGAGCTGCCTGAGGGACAGAGGGAGACAGGAGAAGGGGAAGTCAGATGTATCATTCTTAGTCCATATGACTGCTGATGAAACTTGTGCTCTGTCCAAAGATATATCCTAATGCCTCCCATTCAATTTGCACATTGTTTCTTTATGCTTTGCATAGTGTCCTTGAAGCAAAGGCAATTGGTTTCTCCTCTCCTGGGCATCATGTGGGATCCAAGTGCCTCCAGCCACTTGCGAAGCCACAGCAGCCACCAAGTATTCTGGCCAGCCAGGACTGAATCTCAGAGAGGAGGAGGCCTGGGACTGTCACACTTACCTGGGCAAGTATGGGCCAGAGCTCCCTCTATCCCACAGCCAGATGAGAAATTAATTTCTTCAACTGCAGATCAGCAAGCTCAGAAGTGGCAAGAAGTGACTCGTATACCTTACAGATAGGAACTGAGCCATGCTCTTTCTCACACCTCTTTGTCTTGGAATCCTACAGAAATAAATAGTAGTCTTTGTGTTCACAGAGCGTTGTGGCAGATCAGCCCAGGCCACTTACTAGGGATCCAGTGCAGTGAGCCCAGACTCAGCACTGAAGGCCACCTGCAATCAACCAGGTTATAAATAGAGTCTTGCTAACCAGGCTCAGAAATGAGAAGTGTCTTGATATGATCACTACAGCAACTGTCACCATTTAGGCAAAACTGCCAGCTGTGGGAGAACTGTTCCTAACCAATACCCGTGAAAATCAATAGTGGTCCCAAGTCCTGGGAGAACCACATGGCTGGGAAGAAAGCCCTGTCCATGTACCCAGCCGTGAAGAGCACCAGTATGGCCTCTGCTGCTCACACTTGGCCCTGTGCCCGGCACAGATTCATGTCAGAAAAGGGAAGGCAGGACTTTTCACCAGGTTCTTGTACAGCATGCAGCTATGGCTTAGCAAACTCTCTGAAACCACCGCTGGCTCTGGGTACACTGTCCCTCTGCAGCATTGGCATAAATGGGATGGCCAATTTACTATGCATGAGAGATTTCCAGTCTTGGCTGGATGTTCTCAATCCACAATGACCTTTGATCCAACAGTGAATGGTGCTAACCTCAACTTTCTCTGTTTGGGCTCCCTGCCCAGCTTTATGGTTAAGCGTTACAGCAGTGTCTTTCCTGCTGCCCATCGCATTTCTGCAATGCTGCAGTTAGACCAGTTTGACCTTTCCCTGTCATGTGGGTGCCCAGACAAGTCAGAGGGGACTCGGCAGAGATGGGCAGCGTCCTCGCACCACAGAGACAGCCAATCCAGCTGCTTGCCTGCATCGTTCCACCTACTACCTCCTTAAGGCTTGCTCTCCAGCTGTGCCTGCACACGCAGTCAAGGTCAATTTTATGTTTTCCCTCCAACTCGTATCTGCTGACCATCCACACTGCAAAACCCACTGTTCAACCCTGAATGACCCATTCAGCCAGCCCCTGGTAATCTCTGGCTGTGAGACCTGGCTCACCCCACACTGACTTTCATAGCCACCTCCCTCTGCTTTGCTATGGCTTTAGAAATCACTTGTGCATGAAAGCCCTGAGCACAGGAACTCCACCAGGGCAATCCTGCCCCAAAATCCCATGTTCCTCATCTCTTACCCCTACTGCAGCCCCTTTCTTCTGAATCATCCTGTTGGGGTTACGCATCTCAGTCCTGCATAAAATGAGGCATCTAATTCTCTGTGTAAGTCTGTGCCCTGCTTCTCAGGTAGGATGATAGGTCTGGCCCTGTTTGTTTTCAGAGTTTTTGTGTCAATGGCTGTCTTTCTCTTGGTACAAAGGGACACAGAGTCCTGGTCTTGTTAGGGCTGATATTTCTGATCCGTAAGTAAAAGTATCAGTAAAGGGGGGTTGTATTACTGCTCCTAAACCTTAGCTAGAAAATAGTCACGGCAGCAAGCAGAACTAGTCAAAGCACTGAGCAAATGTTGTAGAAGTTTCAATTTCAATATAATTTCTACATAGTAGAATTGCAATGGGATTTCCTGCAGAACGTGTGTAGGAACTAGGTCTTTTTCTAACAGATTCCTTCAGTTTTCTAAAGCACATTTTTGTTGGCATTATTTTGGGAGTATTTTTCTCCCTCTGTATGAAGCCTCTTCAGTCAACTTTGGTTACTGATATGGGTTTTAAAATTAGGGTGAAATATGATGAGAAATATGATGAGAAAACAGAGATTGTTTCTATTGATGGCAATTCTTCATGCAGGTTTGATCTTTGGGGAAAGAGGAAGGTTGTTTTGTAACAAAAAAATTCTCTTGCCAAAAATGTTTCCCTGGTAACTGAGGCTTTAGAGAGGAGCCTGAATCCTTATGCTACCCATTAAAGGGAATCTGACTCTGGAGAGCAAGAGGTGGACCCTGGAGAGCTGGCTGGTGGGGGCTGAGAGGGGCTGGGGATGTCAGAGGTGCCTGTGTGGGGACAGGGGAGGAAAAGCATGAGATGAAGCAGTCAAGGGGAGTGCAGGGTGAGACCCACAGGGTCACAGGGGGTTTGAAAGACTGATAGGGGCAGAGAGGATGTGGGAGGCAGCAAAACTGGCTGGTGGGGCTTAGCAGCATCAGTAACGCATGGAGGGTCTCATGCAATGCCTTCCCCGAGATGCAATGATGTTTTGAGATTCCCTCCCTGCAAGTGCCTTCTGCCCCTTGCTACAGCAAAGATCATTTTCTCTGCATCCCCTTTCCTTTCCCCCTAACCATACTCATCCTACATCAGCCCTCAGCCCCACCTTCCTGGCCCCATCAGCCCCCACCTCACTGGTGATGAGGGGGGCCGTGTGGTCTGCCTTTCCTGCACTCCCACACTTCCCTCTGGATCCCAGCAACAAGTTTAATTGGAAAAAAACAAGGCTGACTTGGAGGCAAGGCAAGGAGGCAGGGAGAGCCTGTGCCAGCTGACACCATGATCGATTACCTGGAACTCCACCTGACACTGAAATTAGGGTTTTTTAATGATAGGCCGACTCTCCCTGGATGTGAAATTCAAATGATCTCCAAAGCTTCCCTGCGACCATCACTCGCTGCACGCAGTGGTACACGCCACATGCAGGTACTTTGTCTCTGTCACTGCTGAAAGGACATTGTTATTACCAACAACTCTTTGTATTAACCAGTCTCCTACCTAATAGACAACACTTTACGTTCTGCACCGTTACCCAGTCAGGGCTGCTGTGTGCCTGAGAGACACATGCTTCCCCTCGGCTCCCCTGGGGCAATGGAAAGCCAGTGTTTAAAAAGAGACACCAAAATGGAAGATGCACACACACCTTTCTCTCCCCCCACCCCCCAGCTCTGCTGTTGGGTGGTGATTCTCCTTGGTGCTGGCTGTCTGAGCTGCAGGCCCACAGCAAAACTGGTGGGGCAAGAGGTGCCTGTGCTGGGAGCTTTTCATCCCACCGACATTTTTCCCATCCCAGGGCAAAACTGAGGGAGGCAATACTCCAGGGAGTTTTTCCCATCTTTATCCTGCTTGGTGAGCCACCAAGGAAGCGCCTGCTGGGCTGGTAGCCTCAAGTGCCCCATAGTCAGGATGGGAGAAGAACCATCACCTCCCAAGGTCCACACTGTGGCTGAACCCTGGCATATCTCAAAGCATTTGCACCCGTGTGGAGGGACTGTCACTACTGGTGGAGGTTGTCTCCCAAGATATTGTCCCCACCTGGCTTCCACCGTTTCTTGGCCACTTTTATCTGGCCCTTGGGAACACAGAGGAAAGGTGGCTTGTGTGACTGGGAGAGGAAACCAGGGGCTATTCTGTGGGCTTTCTGGGCATATTGACTGCCTTTTCTCATGGGAGATGACAAGCAGAAGGACCAGTTTTTTCTTCCTGCTGAGCAAGGAGGGAAAGGAAGAGATGAAAAAAAAAAAAAAAAGAGAGAAAAAAACAATGAAATAATGTAAAGACAACAGAGACAGCAGTAGCCTGTAAACTACCATGTGTTATGGGGGATTTCTTACATCTCATTGCCATACTGAATGACGATTTGGAAAACAACACAAGGGGAAGATTTCCTGGCACAGACAGTAACTTCACTCCAGCTGTAGAGTCCTCTGACAGCACTGGGGCACGCGTCATCACCAAAGGGAGCCTTTGGCCATATCACACAGTGCCAACAGGAGGGAACACAGGTTCTGGGTGGTGGAGATGCTGAAGGAAAAAGGGAAAGGCCCTGCCTCCAAAAACATTCACTGCAAATTCAGATTTACCCCCATGAGAGGTGTTGTGAGGAGGTTAGATGGGGACACCAACTGTTTCCAGCTCCAGCAGGAATTGCTTTGGGCTGTGTTGAATGAGAAAAGCTGTGCACACGTGGGTCTGGACAGGACTGCAGGAAGCTATAACTCAGATTTTCTGGTTTGCCTCACCAAGTGAAACCCTAGGTGATGACACTGACATTTTTTACAGGCTGATCGCTGCAGTGCCCGTTTTTTCTTTCAATTAGGTACTTGCTCTGGCGTATGTAACAATATAACCTATGTAGCCTCAGTTTCCTCCTGGTTAAGCGATACTTCTTGTATTGGATTATATGTGGACAACTTTGATAAGGAAATGTGTCATGAGTTGCCATGGGAAAATTGCATATTCTCTGTGCCTCAACTCTCCCTCTCCATTTTACCTGTAATGTTGAAGGTCGCCTTTCCTTAAGTGAATGCTCAGCACCAAGCACCCCATGGCTGCAGTCTCAGTGGCCCTCTCTGGCCATCCTTCGGATCATGTATTCAATCAAGTCAGGCACCTTCGGTGTGGGAGGGGGTCAGTGGCAGAGCTGGTATTTGTTATTCAAGGTCATGTGGTGATCTGAGAGGTGCTGGGAGGGCAGTGCCATGCTTTGCTTATGCATGGGATGTTTTTGCCCTGTACCACCCCCAACCAGTTTGGTGCAGCCACTGGTGCCCTCGGTAGCCCATGCAAGTTGTCCTCCGAGCAAGGTCCCCGTGGGAGCTGAACAGAAAGGGGACGCATGCAGACAATGTTCCCTGCTTTCCTCCATCGCCTGGTGAGCAGCCCCTAATCTGAGGGGCGTGCCAGTATTAATGCCTTTAATAACGACGGATCAGATTGTATGAAGAGTTTTAATTGATGTCTATATCCCTGGAAACATAAAAACAGCCATGCAAACGTCTTACCACTATTATTTTATCAAAGGTTTTGACGTGGCTGCTGCATAGGAGATGTCAGGGAAAAAATTCATGTCTGCAAGGCACAAACAGGCGAAGTAATGGGATATAAATCAAAAACAGTGAAAGGGGAAAGTGGTTAGTCACAAGATCATAGAGTTTTCACTACAAGGGAGAGCAGTGAATTCTCAATACAAGCAGCAGAATTCATTCATTCTCTGCTGCCATCAGCCCTTTCTCCCCTCCCAGTCCCCAACACACACACAGCTTTTTGCCCCCAGAACATGTAGTCCTGGGCAAGGGCTGACCATCTTGGAGGTGCCTGTCTGGTCAGGTTGGTACAAGCCATTTCTTTCCCTTGTATAGAAGGCATGGAAACTTAGCCCAAAAGTAGGGTTACAAGTAGCACCCCCTTCTCTTTGGCTTGTCAAGAGTATCATTAACCCTTCAGCAAGTCTGCTTAGGTTGCATCATTCGGTGGTCTACAAATATACACAAAAGTGTAGTTTCCATTACAGAGGACAAACTGAAGTGTGGTAGACAAAAGGGCTGATGGATTTGCTACAGGCTGGTGGCAAAGAGAAGGAAGGAAAGCATGAATTCCATTCACATTGTTTGCCCTGAAGTGACTTTGGGACACCACCATGCAGTGCCAGCAGGAGATCTGTTGCAGACCTGCTGTTTCTCAGTGACTAGCTCTGACCTTCAGGGCACAGGGATGGCTGGGACCTTGTTGATGGCTCATGACACTGACCATGTTGTTCTCTTTCCACAGCCAGAACCCCACATTGCTCAGCCAGTGGGTCAAGGCAACCAAGAACCACCTGTGAGACCCTCACAAGTCGATCCTGCTCCGATGCCTTGCAAACACTTTAATTCTCCTAGCCACAGTGTCCCATGGGATGTTGTTCTGTGGTGGGAAAATGTTCACACTGACCAACAGCTGGGAAGACTTGAGTACGGTGTAAGAAGTGACTGCCTTTCCAGGGCACTGCTGAGAGGAAGCTTGCAGCATGGCTTCCTTGTCCAGTTGCTTGGGTTGCAAACATAAAAACCTGGAGAGGAGAGTAAGGTGGAAAGAGGAGAGGAAGGGAGGAGAGGATGAAAAGGAGGAAAAACTGGTGGATAAAAAGAAATTTGAAAAAAAGTAAGTGAAATATTCAAACTGGAAAGTGATATTATAGAAAACTGCAGGGAACACGCTTGAGTGCATTCAAATTTATTCAAACTCTGCGTCTGACATTGATGAATGCAACAGCTTTTTCCACAATATGTAGAGCGCACAGGGCATTTAGGATTGCAGCATCCCTTTCACTGCAGCTGTCTGGGGGCCTGTTCTGAGTGCTGTGGAGACCCCCTACTCTGGGCCCTCGTGTGCCCCCTTAAAGAAGAGGCCATGAAGCCATTTGGGAAGGAAGAGAAAAGCAAACAAAAAAAGAAGGATTTCAGCAAAAGATCATGGAGGAGAGATTTCAAGGCTAATCCAGCCTTACTGTGCATGAGGTCTTTATCTTGGTGGCAGGACCCAGTTTCTCCTCTACCAGTGGTGAAAAGTCCTTCCCACCATGCATGCATCCATAGGAGGGGGATTGTATTGGGATGCACAGACAAGTCATTGCCTTTCTGTAGGTCCTATAAAAACATTACCTTCCTTCCAGCCAACAAGGCTCAGATCAAATCTGCTTTGCAAGCAGAGACTTCAAGATGCTGTTCTCTCTGGCTCCAGTGGCAAAAGGATCTTGTAGCTCTGGCCCAACATATGACCATGAACCAGTCATCTTCCTGCAGGGAGCACTCTTGCACCCTCTTTGCACACCGCAGTGGCAAGCTGGCACCCCAAACGATGACTTCCACACTTTCCTCCAATTTCTCCTCCCCTTTCCTGGGAAGCATAGCAGCTTTTAGGAATAACGGTACAGAAGAGCTTGAGTCAACAACCACCTGCATCTGTTTATAGATTTCATGCTTGCAGGGTTTTTTGGGGTGAGGATAGATGGAGCTGTCTTCCCGATGGATGCTCATGGAAAGAGGTGCAAATCCACCAGCAAGCCAACTAGATGTTGAACTCCAACTTTCCCTTCCACTGCTGTATCTGGACAGTGCACATCCATGCAGACTGACAACAAAGCAAGAATTTCTCTTCATATGCCTTGTGTTGCTGAAGCTGGCAGAAAGCTGAGAGGCAGCTTGGGAGTCCTGGCAGCCTCAGCAGCATGTAGCCAATCATGGAGAAGGTGGGATTCCTTCCTTTCTAGTCTCTCTGCCTGTGGTGGTTTAACCTTGGTTAAACGCCAGGTACTCACCAAGCTGCTCTATCACTTTGCCCCCCCCACTTTCTCTCAGCAGGGCAAAAAGGGGGAAAGAAAATAAGATAGGAAAAAAACAACCCTTGTGGGTAAAACAAAAGCAGTTTTAATGTAAGCAAAGCAAAACAAGGTCTGCGCGCAGAAGCAGGAAAAGAAAACAGATTTATTCTCTATTTCCCATTAGCATGGGATTAGGCAATGTGGGGCCTTCTCAGGAAGCAGGGCTGTGATACGTGTAGCGGTTGCCTTGGAGGACCAAGGGTGACCTCACCCCCCTTCCTCCTTTTTCCCAGCTTTATACTTGAGCACTGCCCATGAATACTTGAGACAACCTCTGAAATTTTGTGTGTGTGTGTCCGTGTGTCCAAGGCTTTTATAGTTTCATATTGGAAAAAGTCTGATGTTTAGGACATGGGAGACGTGAGTCCAACTCCCAGATCCATGGCATGCGGTTTGGGTCAGGTCATGTCAGCACTGCAGGCTAAATTCCCCACCTGTGATGTAAGAACAGGTATAGCAGGCTGAGGATTTTTTAAACAAGAGATGCTTTTACAGTGCCATCACTGCAGGCTCTCACATTTTCCAGTGTCTTTCTGCTACTGTACTCTATATAGCACTCACAATTTCTGATTTAGACTGTTTTGCCTTTCCTTTCCTTCTCAAATGTTGTCTCACCCTATGCTACCATGGCTCCGTCTTTTGCTCTGGTGTAGACCATTGTGTTTGGCACATGAAGAAATTTGGCTGCTGGTCCTCCATCCCAGTGGGGAGCTATGAAACAAGGGTTTTCCTGCCATTTGCTCTCTGGGGCTCTGCATAACTCCTGTCCAAAGGGGCAGCACGCAAATCCAACTTGGCTCTGGCAACTTGCCTGCCAGGGCAGCCATGTGGGAGGGAAGTGAGTGAGTCACTTTGTGGGGTAGCTCCAAATGGCAGGACCCATCCTGGTGTGTGCTGCGATGCCATTGTCCCCCAGAGCCATGGCTGGACCTACCTGAAGACAGTGGGAGCAAGACCAGAGCCCCACCAGAGGTTAGCATGTGGGATACTCAGTTGGGCCCTGTCGTAGAGATGGGCTGGTTAGGAAGGGTGGTGGTAGAGCTGCGCTTCAGGAACATGGACATGAGGGGCCCTGGTTCATGCAAGGTAACAAAGGAGTCCAAATCTGAACCTCTTTCCCCCAAGTTCAGGTTTTCTTTGGCCCATTGCTTCCAGTAAGGACCATTTCTAAGTCTTCAGGAAGACCTTTTGTGGCTATTCAGAGTGGTCTCAGAAAGCCACTTCGGCCAAATCTGAACAGTCAGAAAGAGACTTCATTTGACCAACAAGTAAGAAGCAAGAAAGTACGCCGTGTCCCAGCAGTGGGAGATCCTCCTGACATCTCTCTCAGGGGGGCCTTGAGAAGTGCACAAGCTGCCTTGCCCTGTCTTCTGGAAAGGACAGCATCAAAGAAGCCACCTCTCCTCTACCCCACCACTGAGCTGTCCACAGATGGGCTGGGAAGGGGCTGCTGGACCGATGCCATCTGCCGGACTATGAGGCATTGTGCTCATGAGGTCCAATAAATGGATTGGGGAGGGGATGTGTGCTGTGGCCTGACAGGGGAACTGAGAGCTTCTCCCTCTCTCTCTCTCTCTCTCTCTCTCTCTCTTTTTCTCTTTAGATCGTCGTCATGGTGTAAACAAACAAGCTAAACTCTATGAGATTTACAGTGCCCAGCTTCGGTGGCTTCCAGTGCGGCGCAGTGAGATATTTCTGTACAGGCAGGCTAAGCACTTTCCATTTTATACCTCAGCGGCTTTATAGCATCTTAAGGATTTCTGTGCATGCCTGGCTTCACTCAGAGGGAAAAAAATCAAGCTTGTAAATAAATACTAAATATATATGAACAAAAAAGACAGAAGGGAAGAGAGAGGGACACACATGCACACACACACACACTTACCCACACTGGCAGAGGAATGCAGAGATAGCAGGGGCTGAATGGGAGATGGAGAGACAAGAGAAAAAAGAAAGAGCCAGCTGAGCAGCAAGCTGAGGATGGGCTCTCCTCCACCACAGCCAGATGGAAAGAAAATAAACCAGAGTGAGCAGCTCGCTGGCAATTTGGGGAATATTAATTTCCCGTTGGGTCAGGTTAATGGCTGTGCCCGAGGTTAAGCCCAAACGGCAGAGGAAGGCGCTCTGCTCCATTTCTGACCCCTCTGCCCAAACTCAGGCACCACCATTGGGCTGTTACCCATGTACTCTGCCCCCTCCTCATTCTGCCTCTCTGCCTTTTGACATATCCTCCCCACAGCCAGGTCTGCACCTGACCCCAAACCAGCAGTATGCTCCCGGGAACAGGAGCTGCCCCAGGCTCTGCCGGACCCCAGCACTGACAGCTCCTGGGCTGAGCCACCCTCCTGCACCCAGTTCAGCAGGAACCAGGGTGACAGTTTTCTTTCCTCCTATTTTTTTGAGTAAAGGGTTTTGTCTCTCCAGCCCCATTGCTTCTGTCACCAGTGAAAGGCAGACAGAAATACAGCCTGTGGCCTGACGCAGGACCCCAGTGGGGATCTGCTATCCCCAGACCCCCACTATATATCTCTGCTGTCTCTGGTATCAGCAGCCTTTTCCTTGGACTCTTGCTGCCCAGTGAACTCTTAGAAATGAAGCTGCAAGGAAAGGTTTTTGTGCTTTGTGTTTTGTTTTGATGTTAACAAAAGGTTTAATCCACTGTCAGGATCTTTCACCTGCACCTATAGTATGGCAAACAAGCCCAAGGGCCAGCTGCACATGGCAGCGCGCAGCAGAAGGACAAGTTTCCCGTAGGGTCCTTCCTCACTCCCAGCACTTACCACCAGCTCCACAGCTCTGATATGTGAGGCTAAGTCTCCTCTGCACTTTCCAGTGCCAGGTCTTGCTGCACCATATTGTCCCACTGCTAGGGATGGGGCAAGAAGAAGTGACAGTGGCAATGCAAGAAATCGGTGTCAGTGGTGGGAGCCAAAGTTTGATTTCTGTAAACTTGCTCACCTGGCATCCAGAGGGACCACACCACACCACACAGCGTGTGAAATGCAAGCTGACAGCTAGTGGGTTTAATAGAGCTGTTGCAATTCCGTGTGGCAAATGGCCGCCTGCATCCAAATCTGAGCACAGTCACCCTTGCAGCCTGGCTGAGCTGAGCTGGGGAAGTCCTGGGAATAAGGACCATGGCCAGGATATTTTCATACAAAGAAGTCCAACATGGTGATAATATGTCATCACCATGGCTTTCCCTTCACCCCTGCCTTGTGTGCTTTCACTTCCTTCACTCCTGGCACACACTGACCTTGCCTGATGGGGCTGGGCTAGCTTATTGCAGCAGGAGGTCTGCATGCCCTAAGTTTTAACCAGGCTGCTGCTAATGCAGGCATCTGGTACGGACCAAAAACATACATTTGGGTAGCAAAAATCTCTGCCCACAATACGCAGTGGGGTGTACAGCCCTGCTAGCATGACGTGGAGGTGACACTCATGCCAAGGAGTGATAAATCTGCACTTCTTCAGGGAAAAGACAGCAAATGTGGGCAAACATGCAGAAAATGTGGGCAAACCCCTGCAGCTCCCCAGATTCCCCTTGTATGACCTGCACCATGAAATGTTGCTTGTGAGGCTACCTGAAGTAGCTGGGCCCAATTTTTGTCTTTGCATGGAGCGAAAATTCCCGTGTAAGGCTCTGCTGGGAAACCAACCACAGGCTTGAGCCTGGATGGCTCCATCTCTGGGTGCGAGCCAACCTTGCTCCACTCCCAATGCTGCCTCCTTGCTGCTGGCCTCCTGCCCGAAGCAGAGGGGCTCCTGGGCTGGGAGAAGGGACTGTCTCCCCTTGGGTCGCTGGCAATTTTTCACCATTTTCTCCATGCCCAGGACTCGCTTCCCCTTCTCAGATATTAAGTATTCAAACCTCATTTACATCCTTATTTTTCAATTTGCTGCCACAGTAGTTTAATTTATTCTATATAATTTCTTTTTCTGAGGGGACATTAATCATTGCCCTGTGCTTTTTGGCGCCTGTGGGATATGTGTGTGGTTTTTTTAAAATCAATAAAATAAAGCAACCTTCCTTCGCTCTACCCACCCCCCCACACTTCTTCCCACCCCCAACGTGCCCCTTTGCCGGAGGAGAGAAATATAATTTCTGTCACCATTTTTTTACCCCCATTGTTTCCTTCATTTTCACTCCAAACAGATTAACTTGTCTTTTTTATTTCTGATGAAACACTGTGTGAATAGGGTAGCTGGGAGGGGAGAGCTCCTGTCTGGGGCTGCCCGCTGTGTCACTCTAAGGGTGGGTTTAGGATGCCATCCCTGCTGAACTGCTGGAGCCCAGAGCCACTGGAAGGGGAAACCTGGTGTTTCCAAAGCCAGGCCTTGGAAAGAATGAGTCCACTCATGGTGCAGGGGTGATTGGTGGGCTGGGGAGGATGCAAAAGCAGCTGGCACAATGGACTGCAAACATGCGGCTGTGTAGACAGGGCAATGGCTACCACGGGACTCTCAAAGGAAAGAAAGAAGAAAATCATGGGGAAGAGAGATGAAAGAGAGAGTTTGCAGGAGGGAGAGAGAAAGAAAAGTGAAAAGTAAGAAAAAGGAAAGAGAATATAATTTGTGACAAAGAGAAGGACCAGACCTTTAATGGCTTCTCCATGTGGCTCTAGCTGATTCAAGCATGATAAAGAGCAGTTTCTGCTCCAGGTTTAGCCCAGTGCATAGATACCAGGGCACAGGATGCTCCCCTGTGGGTTGCACAAACAAGCAGTGCTGCAGCATTGCAGGGAGTGCAGGCTGGAATCCCCGGGCTGCCCTGATGCACGGTGTAGGGCTCCTGTAGGGCAGAGCATCATGGGCTCCCCTGCCACGTTTTTTGGCCATTATAGCTGCTTTCTTTTGTTGCTATGTAATCTCTGATAATGAAAGTCCAGTTCTGAGAGGATGCTTAATGCGGTATTAGTCAGTTGAAATATAAGTGTAAATTACATGCCTGCAGCTAGAAAAAAAGTTACAGCGGAAAACGTCCCTCTTTAGTAGCACACTGTAATCAAGAGAGCTGATCAAAAAAGGAATTTTGATGGACCAGTTTTCCATTGGAAAATGTAGAATCCTCCAAATTGAACCATTTTCTGGAAATGTTAAATGTTGACTGGAATTTTTGGCAGAGATTTGAACTGACCCAAAATGGTTTATTTGCTTTTGCCTTTCTCATTATATTTATAAGCCATTTTGTGTTTTCAATGCTTTCGAAACATAAACTTTACCATGGTTTTCATGCTTCTGCATTGAATTTGTTTCAGAATTAACATTCTGTTCTACCCCATCCTGTCCACTCCATTTTTCATTTCACTTCATGATGAAAATAAATGTAGAAATAACAGAATTTCCTGTAGGCTGGAATTTCTATTTTCTAGCCATTTCTAGAGATCAGCAAAGCTAGTAGGCAATGGAACATTTTTCCCAACACTATGACAAGACAGAAGATATTACTTGGAGAATATTTATTGAAAAGTTTTTTGGTGATTGAAGAAAAGCCAGAGTTCTCAGCCATCTTCAGTAAAATAGGATTGGACACTGAGGGTTTTTTCTACATTGATATCCAGATTCATCCATGCAGTGAAGGGAACTGCAATGCAAGTGAGTGACCTCAGTCACAGCATTTGGCAAACTGCACCCAATGATGCTGCTGGAAGGAGGGGAGAGGCTGCACCCCTCATCCTCCATCAGAATAACCTTTGCTGCATAAACTGCATGCGTTACTGGGAACTATGTCTGTATTATTGGTTAGTTGCTAGTGTTTGTTCTGCTATTGTCTATCTTTAAGGCATTTGAAAGGTTCTTACAGGGGTACATGGGAGTGTTTTGGACATGTTACAACAGAAAAAATTAATTCAGCCTCGGCTTGCAAAAAGCATGTGCTCCATCACCCAACCATGAGTAACCCCTGCACTAAGGAGCATCACAGCAAGTCCAGAACTACCATTTTGCTTCACTGAGGTCTGGATTGAGGTTGGGAGTGCAGGACTGTGATGTATGGTATCAGAGATGGGCACCTTCCAACTCAGGTGTGCGCCAGCCACCCTGAGACTCTCTAGCCCTGTGGGTGGCACAGACAGACTGTGTAAGCTAGTTTCTGCTGTGTGTGCAATGCTTCCAGTCCAAACCGTGGTTCCCTCCTGGAGGTGATGCTGGAAGAGCAGCATGTAAATGACAGTGAGCTTGGCCCCAGCTCTTCTGAGTCCTGTGCACCCTGGGAGTGTGAGTGCTTCACATGGACTGTGAACTTGCAAACACTCTCATAGTCCTGTTCCTGCAGTTTGGATTGGGCTTGGCTCTCTGTTACCTGGACTCAAAGCAGACCTCTTGCAGGACCCCCACTCCAAGCTTTGCAGCATACCTCAGCCAGGCTGGACACAGTGTTTGGCCGTTTGCTCCTCTAAGGGAGGAACTCTCAGAGTTCAGCACTTGCATCTGTGTTGCAAGCATTTTCTGTGCCTTTGTAGCTGTGCTTATGTTTCTTGCTGATGCCTCAGGGAGCACTCTGTGGAGCTGAAATAATGTAAGATCTGTTCTGCTCAGGGTGTTTCACTCCCTGGCTGGTAGAAATACTACAAGAAGACCAGATCTTGCAGTATTTCAGCCCCATAAGTGGCTCCTTGAGGCAAAAAAAGACCCATGAAGAAGAAACACAAACACAAATACCAAGATATTTGGTTTCCCAGTGTGATCTTTTCTTCTCTTCTGCTGTTCATGTACTCACTGGTACCCATGCAAAAATAAAATAAAATAAAATAAAATAAAATAAAATAAAATAAAATAAAATAAAATAAAATAAAATAAAATAAAATAAAATAAAACAAAATAAAAAAATGACCACTCCATTCACAAACCAGCTACATGTGAAGTGGATACTACAGAGTATGGCTTATGGTTTCATAAACAACTTTCACATACATATATAGTTGAGGTATAGATGGGACAAAATAAATGTCTGCATTTAAAACAAAATTTGTCCATCATTCTGCCAGAAGATATGTGCAGACTAGGTCCTACATACATGATCTCATAGACAAAATGCAACTCCATGTGTTTTCACACACAGAACTGCCATGGGGCGTCTCCACGCGTATGTCCTGAACTGCAGCCACGAGCACAATTAGACTGAAATAATCCCAATAGCTAGGGGATTTGCACACGTAATGTTGGAGCGTGCCTTACAAAATGTGCATGAGGGAATAATGAAATGTGTGATGATCATGATATACAGGACACACGTGTCAGAAATCACATGTACACATGTGTGCTGCTAGGCGGAGGAGGGAGCAGCCAGCAGGGGTGCTGGAGGCCAAGATTTGCAGATCTAGTTAATGCTAAATTCAGAATTTGAAACTTTTATTAGAAAAAAATAAACCAACAAAACTTGTTACCTCCTGTTCTGCTCTCGAGCTGCCTGTGACAGCTCAGCTGCATTTGGTATAGTGAAAGTGATCAGCATGGGTGGATCACAGAATCACAGAATAGCCTTGGTTGGAAGAGACCTCTAAGATCATCAGGTCCAACCATTAACCCAGCACTGTCAATTCCCCACTGTGAGGGAGTGTCAGAACACCAGTTGTTGGGTACAGGTTAAACCCAAATGACACTGTTCTCAGTATCCTGGGTTTTTTTTCTGGAACTTGCTTCCATGTGTTGGGCTGGACAGGAACTTTGGGGTAGGAAAAGGCTAACTCTCTAGTGGAGAGTCAAGGTTCAAGCCTGTGTTTGGGAAACAGCTATTCAATGGACATCTCTGAGAAAACAAGTGCTCATTCAGGGGTGAGGAGGGGCTGAATCTTCAGTGGAAAGACAAAGAATGGTGAAAAGTGCTGGAAAAATGAGATGGTTGGATTTTTGTCTGCCAATTTGGCATATAGAAAGACTGTGATGAGTTGTGCATAAGGTACTATTTTCCAACCAGGTCCACTCCTGGCTCTGCTTTGCTTTCATTTGTTCTTTGTCATTTGTTCTTCTCCCCTTTGAATCATTTTAATTGCCTAATCAGTTTGCAGAGTCAGCAGTGTGTGATGTAGCAGTCTCTTTCACATGTATGCAACCCCTCCTCCCCAGACACATAGCCAAAAGTGACTGAGGTGAGCAGTGGGCATCTCCACTAAGGCAAGGTGGCAATGAGCAGAACACACAACGATCCGAAAAGTTAGTTGTGCCCGTCCAGTCATCAGATAAGTTATGGATCTGGCACAGCTGGAGTGTGGAGCTGATTCGTGTGAAGGTGGTGGGACACTGAGAAGTGGGGCATGGCTGCCCTTGGCTGTGGGGACCAGCACAGCCTGAGAGGGGAGTTAGGTTTCATTTGAAAAGGGCTGAATAAGATGCCCTGGCTTCTTGGTGACTCCTTACAGCTGGGGTAAGCAATGTGGATGCATAGTTGTCCTGCTGAAAGGAGAAAGAGTGACTCAGATGGAGAAGCCCCATGCCAGTCTGTGATGGGGATCTCAGCCTCACAGAATGGCAACATTGGTGAGATATGGTCCTATTCATGCAGGACTGGGTGCTGCAGGCAGTGATGCTTGCTGCTGCTGTCCAGAGAAAGCCCTGGAAATTTCTTGGAATTCCAGGTCCAGAGCCAGCCCCTGCTCTGGGGAAGGAGGATACTGCGTCTCAGTCCATAAAGTCCCCAGAATGGGGAGGAAGGGGCAAGAGACACACAAAGTCAGTAGTAAAAAGAAATGAAAGTCGGCAGCTTGCCATGGCAGAGTGCAGACTCTGCAGAGCTGCCTCTTTTATTGGCACCCAGGCTGGAGGGAGGTTTATACTCTCAAACAAGCCAAATTGGAAATGGAGCGCTGGCCGGAGCTGTGCAAGCAGGCTGCTGTCTGGAGAGCCCTTGGCACTGAGAAGGGTGTGCAGCCCCCCTGAAATCTGCTGCTTTTTCTCACCTTTCTCTCCTCCATCTTTACGCTTTTCCACCCCTCCCTCACTGTCCCACTTCACCTCTCAATGCCTTACCCTCCCCATGGCTGGGCTTGTCCCCTGATGCTGATTTCCCCAATGGCTCCTGCCATCAGCTGACACTGACAACCCCTTTTGGTGGTGGCAATGGCTCTGCTTGCTCAAAGGCAGCCAGTCTGGGTGGCCCAAGGATGAATAAGGGTGGAAGAAGGTAGCTGTGGCCCTCTCTTTCTGCTGCACTTCTAGCAAGCCTAGGGGAGTAATTTGCATTACAGTGACAATGTGCTGTGGGTCTGTTCTCAGGTTTGTGTCATCCAGCTGTTAGGAGGAGAGGAAAGGTGATGTGTGGAAGATGTGGAAGAAACAGAGCAAACAACAGGCATGAAGGTGATGGCATAGAGAGGGGACCCATCACTCGAGGACCTGGCACATAATCTGGCATGGCGAGTGCTGGTTAGCAGCTGAGTGCTAGATATGCCATGAAAACAGTTTGTTCATTAATGCAAAGTTTAAAGTCATAAAGGTATGGGATGGGAAGAAAACACAGATGAAGCACTGAAATCTGACCTGCTGTCAGGAAGTTACTCCCTGATAAAATGGCATCCAAAGGAACATATCAGTTGGGTGTTCATTCCTCAGAAAGTTCCCCAAGACCATGCTGATCAGGGCACTGAAACCACCATGATGCTTCGGGATCCAGTTCAGACATGCTTAGTCTGTGCTGTGACACCCAGGTATGTCAGTAAAAGAGCCACAGAGGCTGAAGGTGAGAAATCAGTCACTCTGGGGACCTGAGCTCTCTTCTGCTCTCCAGCTGATTTTTTTTCCATATCATTTCATTTATCCAATGCCTCAGTTTGCTGCCTGCAAAAAGCCCAAAGGGATTATGACATCTGTTGTCACATTAAAACATGGTCTTGACTATGAGGAGGTCAGGTATCATGGTGGGAGCTGTTATAGTCTGAAACACTGGTCTCGTCCCACGTGGTGCTCTACAGGACTGCTTATTCTGATGGGAAAAGGTCCTGCTAGAGTCAGCTCAGTGCTCACGGAGTGTCTTACAGCTAGCATGCAGGAAAATTGTTTGCTCTCTTTCTTTCCTCCAGTTTTGGCCGTTGAAGCAAAAGCACATAATAAAGTAAAGAGGGTTTTAATGACAATCTGCCGGCATGTTTAATATTCCAGCTTGAGGAATGATCCAGTTATGTACAGGAGCCAAGGGAAAGGATCTTGTTACTTCCAGTGGACATAGAATCAGTGTCTTTGCAAAGAAAAGCAAACCGCACAGAGGATGGGGGTGGATGCTCACCACTGACCTACAAAAAAAAAATGTCATTCTAACAGCTGAATACTGAGCTTTAGATTTGAGTCTTGCTCTCCTGCAGTTGCCATGTCATACAGGTCCATGATAAAGGGAGCACCTGGGAGCTCTATGCAGCTTTAATGAGTATTTTTTCCTCTTGCAATACTCAGTAAGTTCCTGTTCTGCTCAAGGAAAGGTAGGGGAAGCTTTTCGTACAGAACTTTGACATTCTCCTCTGTACAAATGCAGGTCAGAGAGGGATTCAGGGGTGTGCTTTTGCTGTACTTTGTAGCTGAGTCTCTCACCGCATCTGCTGGATTTATGGACCCAAATTGGCTCTGTCATCCAGATATCCTCCATGTACACAAAATTATTTGGACAACTCTCATTGTTTCAGAAGCAGACTAGCCTGTGTGGCTCCACTGACATTACCTACTCTGCCAGGCAGGTGGCTGCAGAGAAAAAGGCTTATTTATACAATGCGTTGAAATGCCAGAAGGGGATTCTTGATAGCAAAGATGATGAGACCTATGGATACAAGGACCAGTTGCCCTTTTCAGCCTCAGTTGGCAGCCATATCTAGTTGTCAAATCAATGTTGCATCTGTCTGAGGCAGAGCTGGATTTTGAGCTGACTGGGGAATGAATCCAGGGGATTTGTAGGGGTTCAAAATACAGGGGATCAGGTAGCAAATTGAGATGAAGGAGAAAAGGTTGTGATAACAACACAGAGTGCAAGCAGGGCTTCTCAAGCACAGAAGCTGCTGGTGGGGCAGACCTGGAGACCTCTGGCAGCTGAGAACTTACTGACTGTTGATTGTTCCCCAGCATTTGGGGGAGCAGAGTTTGGGAGACGTGCAGTAAATTAGCAAAATCACAGCAAGAATGCAGTTGCTTCGTAACACTGAAGCCTCACCCCAGTGGAAACAGGCCTGCAAGGCCAAGATGCTCAGGCTGAAAGCAATAGCAGGGTTTATAGCTACATAAAAGCCAGGTTGGAGAAAGGAAAGATCAGCTGGGGGGACAACATCAAATGAACATCTGCTGTCTTCGTGCATGTGGGTTAGAGCCAATAATGTCTAAGAAGGGTGGAAAGAAAGAGTTTAGCTTATGCTGTCAGTGGAGGGGTAATAATGAGTTTCAAGGACCCTTCTCTTCCACTCTAAGACAAAGCTGAGCATTTACTTTTCCCCAGGTGTTTACATCAGTCTCTGCACTCTGCTTGGCAGAAGCTTGGCAGTCTGATGTAAATCAGCATGGCCTCGTTCCCTGTGGTAGATCTGCCATCCTAGGCTAAGGATGCAGTCCAGCAGCTCCCACTGAGGAGCAAAGCTCCTTTCTCTCCTAATTGAGCAGGTGGTAGCAACCTGGTATTTCAGGCATGCTACCTCCATTCTCAACTATAGCTGAACTCCTGATGCAGGGAGACTTTACAAGACCCATGAGAGATGCCAAAGGCTGACCCTTTCTGTCCTTGGGAGAGAGGAACTTTCTGGTTACCTCCGAGCAAAAAGGACAAAGCATTATATGATATATTTAATAAAACAAAACACACACACACAAAAGGAAAAGAGGCCAATGCACAGGAAGGTAATGTGTTCATTTGAATAATGGGCAAAATCAAATTAATTCTACATTAAATAGTTCTGAATAAAGGGTTTAAGTCAGCAGTTTCAAACTTGTTTTCCTTAATTACTTTCCGTGTTTAATGTCATTAAGAAGATTAAAAATTCATTAACAAGAGTAGTAAAGTGGCAAATCAGTAAAGCTATCACTCCAGGTTAAAAACTACGCTGAGGTTGACACTTTGTACACTTCCACAGGCGTTGTGTGGAACGCTCCTGGGGAGCTGGGGTGGATGGGGGGAGACTCGCCAGCCTCCTCCTGCTGGGCCAGCCAGGGAGATGGCCAAAGGGCCAGCCTTGGCTGGACATAGCAACCACTTTAACCATTAACTAAGCCAGACAGAAGGCAGCATTTAGCAGAAGGGCAGCACACACCATGGAAAGCGCAGCAGTATAACCCTCAAATATGGCAAGCATCAGAAACAGACTCAACCATGGAGAATGGCAGGTATTATAAAGCACTAAGGCGTGTTAAGGCAATCCAACTGCTTGATTGGCCTCATGTCCTGAGCCCCCTTAGTGTGAAGACGCAGAGGGCACTGAGCACCAGGGAACCACTGAGCTGTACCAGGCTGGCCCGTGGAGATCAGGCAGGGTGGGGAGAGAGATTTGGGGTATTTTTTTCTCCTTTAGCTTTAAAGGATGCAAATATTGCTGGTCCCTAGAAGGAGGCACACAGTTTGAGAGCAGGACAAGGCTGCTCATTCAGGCAGTGCAACCAAAGCACACTACTTCATCAGCCTTTGGAAACCTGCCCCTTACTGCACTCACAAAGAGCATCAAGGTCCCAGATGACATATGGATCCCACCACAGCCCATCCCAGGCAAGTGAGAGATCATCTCCAACCAAACAAGCTCTGATTTAGATGGGCCAAGCAGGCAAAAGAAAGCCCTTGGAGATGTAAGTGATGAGCCCCAAACCACTCAGCAGGCTGTGGCAGGGGCAGAAAGCACGCACCAATCTCTCTCTAGCCCAGTGCAACAGTCAGCTGGTGTCACCCTGCAGCAGCACAGCAAAACTGGCCATTCTGGCCTTGCAAAACTAGCCTCCAGGAGTCACAACATCAGCGATTTTAAAAAGGTCGCTGTGTATCTCTCCTATTTTCTGTTTCTTGAGCTCTTAAGGGGTTTTTATTTATCTTTATCTTAGCAGAGCTCCATTCTGCCAGACAGGAGTGCAACAAAATGCTTCCTCTCCCTGCAGCCCCATACTTGGATCGTGGTGGTTCCCCACCATGTACATTTGGCTGTGTCCCCTATCTCTGTGACATGCAGCACACAGTGCAAAGGTGCTGGTCCCTTGGGGCTTGAGGTGCAAAATCTGGGATCGCAGAGCTGCAGTTGGGAATGGAGAATGAATCAAAAAGCCACAGAGATGGAGTGACATACAGCAGGGAGCAGCATCCATTCTGCCCTGACATCTGGTAAAGCACACAACTGACACGAGTGCTGTGCACATTGTTAGTGCCTGTCAGCGAGGAGCTGGTAGCTTCCCTCAGGTTCCTACATGACACATCCAGGACCCAGAGAGCATATTATCCCCAGTTGTTAGGTGAAGAAACTGAGGCACAGGAGAGTGACTGATGGGCATTGCTCAATGCCATGGGGAAATCTGGAAGTAAAACCTTTCTGCCTCAGCTACCACATGCTCATTGCCAGACCAAGCTTCAGCAGCAGCATCCTCAACTAGAAAAGCAGAGTCTATTTGGGTAAAAACAGCATTTGAGGTCTGAAGCTGTAAGAAGTAATAGAGGCAGTAGTTGGAGAAAAAAAGGACAAATCCTTGGACACGTAAAGAGCTGGGGAAGTTGCCTGAGCATCCTGTTTTGAGTGTGCGTTTGTTGCTTTTCATCAACATCACAAAACTCAGAGACATGCATGTGATCCCGAGACATGCAGCAGGTGGGTGCAGGAGAAAGGAGTAGCCTTGGCCGAGGAATGGTAGGCCTTTTCCACGTCATGCACCACTCCCTTTCACCTGCTCCCACAGAGCCCCTGGAAGCCCCTCCAGGCCCCTGTTGTGACACAAAATCAAATCTCAAATTGTGCTGGTTTTACATGAGTTTTTTTAAGAGGCTCTGATCGGCCAGACCATGGCAGGAAGGGTCTATGGGTTGCCTGGTGGCCAGACTTCTCTCTCCTTTATTTTGCTTAGCAGAAAATACAAAGGTTTGACTTCTTTCTGCTCAGTTTTGGAATAGAAATGTTTTTGTCTTCAGTTGCCAATTTTTCCTCAGATCGGGAAGTCAGAGTCCCGCTCTGATGAGCAGTAAAACTGAAAGGCACATTTCCCCCCTGTTTTTCCCCAGCTTTGATGAGGGGCTCCCATCTGCAGGGCCACACGCTCATCCTGCTGCTCCCTCCCAGCCACTGCGGGATCAAGCAAAGCCCATTCTCACCACGTCCCTTTGTTCCCAGGGAAGCCAGAGCAGCCCTGTTTTGGGAGCAGGTGGGAGGAGGGAAAGCCCTTTTTATTTATTTTTTTTGGCCTCCCCTTTTATTCTTTTGCAAGCTTTAATTATCGAAGGACTGAATTTGAGCTGTTCCTGTCTTCTTCCTTCCTTCCCGGACAGCCTTTCTAACAAAGGCCTGTGGTTTGGGTCTTTTTTTTTTTCCCTTTTCCCCTCCAGAGATCTAAGGCCTGTAATGAGATACCAACACCCTCTTCTTCCTACAGCCCCCAACCCAAACCCTCCACCTCGTCAGCCCCTCCCTCTGCCGCAGCACCCCCATCCCCTCCCCATGCTCCCAAGGGAGGGAGGGCACCTGATACCGGTGCAGAGGATGGCTGCCGGCCCTCATGGTCCTTCTTGGGAGGTGAATGTGATAGAGTTACAAGGGAGAGCAGCTTGCAAACTGCCTCTGCTTTGATGAAGCAACATTTAATTATCTTCTTCTCCCCCAAGTCCTCCCCCAGTGAAAAAAGATCTCCTATTGTCTCAGCTAATTTGTCCCTTTTGCTTAATTCTCTAACCTGTGTGCGAAACCCTGGGCTCACGTTACTCTATCACCCATCTCTCTTGCTTTCTACTGATGCTGTAAAATTCAATGGCAGGAGCCTCTGGGTGTCTTCCTTGCCCCCTGTGTTGCAGGGACAAATTCTGGGATGCAAAGACAGAGGGAATTGAAGTATGCAGCACCCGCAGTCCTCACTGATTGGCTATCGTCAAAGAGGCAAGGTGCCTGAAAGTCTCTGGAGATTTGGTTCCCATGGCCCCACATCTACCTGATTGAGCTGCCAGGAGCAGTGCCTGGGCTCTTCACCACTCCAAGTATGGTTACACCACTCGAGTCAGCTGGGAAGAAGGACAAAGAAGAACAGGACTCATCCCTCGGATGCTTCTCTGCCCTTCTCTCAAAGCCACCTGCCCAAAGTTGTCTACCTGGAGGGACTCTGTGGTTTCTGAAATCCTGTTTCAGTTTTGGATTGGGAAGAAGGGGAAGGAGCAGAAACCTGTGTGCTGTTTTATTTGGATATTTTCCTTGTGGCACAGGAGCAGTTCCTGGTGCCAGCTGGCTGCACATCCCAGGGCACTGGGCAAGAGCTGTGCCCTGTGCCTAGGTGTGGGCTGAGTCCTGAGCTCTCTGGTCTCCCAATTGGATGCAGGAGCTTGGCACAGACACGGAGGGTTGCTGGTGATGGGGAGGGAGGGGAACGTCCTTGCTCTGGCTCTGCAGCCAGCAGATAATCATGTAGGGGAACAGCCATATTTCCTCCCCATCAGCAGGGACTTGTCCAGGGCTCCCCCATCCACTGCAGGCTGTTGACCCATGTCAATGTCTGCCCCAGACACCCCTCTTCTCTCAGATCAGTTTGGTTAAATTTGGATCAATCGGTCATTGATCAAATCAGGCAGCTGGGACAACACATCTAGCACATCAGGGGCAAGGGGTCCCCTGCTATGACATCAGTGGTTTGGGGTGGCTTGGTGTGATGTGCCATGGGGGCACAGCTAGGGAGGCAACACAGGTGGTGGTCTGCAGGGGTTCTGACCATGGAGAGGGACTGGGGGATGAAACCCCATGGAGAAGTCAAGCCTTTCCCCCTCACCTTCCTCCAGGAGGAGGGCACCATAGAAAGTCATTGAGCAAGGGGCTGTCATGCAGCAGGGAAGGTCTGGAGGAAAGGAGCTGAAGCGGGGGAGGAGTGCAGAGCAGTTGCCAGGTTGACTTGAGCCAGAGCCTTTCATGGGGGGGCAAGGCGCAGGGAACATGGAGGATCAGCATTGTCTTCTTCAAAGAGGAAAAGAAAAGAGAGAGAGAATGCAGAAGGAAGACAAAGGGAAACAGGACTTGTTGGGGGGAAGAGGGGGACGCTCAGGGATTGAAGCAGGCTGGGGTCCAACTTAATAAGAAGCGAACCAAAACAAAACCCAAACAAAAAGTGACTGGAGTTGGCGGTGGGCACCCCCTCCCCCAGGCAGCCATCCCCAGAAGGCAGTGAAGCTGCCTTTTCAAACAGCCGCCTCACAATAAATTCATGGCAGCCAGGGCCGGGAAACAGGCTGCTGCAATTTAAAGGAAGCGTGGATTTGCATATTGAATTAAAATTAAGAGCTAATTATGCAAATAAATTATGACATTTGGCAGGAGAATTTGCTTCAAGATCATTTATTACGTTCTTTTTATAACAGTGCGAGCGTTTAACGGTCAAAGACAATATTTTAAAGGAAAATTAACGCAAGATTATTAACCTAAAAACAATTCCACATTAATGAGATGTATTTCTCTTCAACTTCTCACACCTGGCTGCCTATTGATGCCCAGCCAGGACTGTCTCTCAATAACTGGCATTTTTTTTGCAGGCAAATATTGAATGAGGTGGTGAATGTTGCTTTGGACAAACTCACTCAGGAAAATTCCTTCAGGGTTTTAGCTTGCTGGTCTGTAAAGGAAAGTTGTGAAGGTCAAACGTGTTTCACGTTCTTCTTCTGTGCACTTGGACTGACCAGGTCTGGATGCGCTTGGGAGAGGACACTGCACTGGCTACCCCATCCGCATGAGAATAAAAGCTCCCCTGCTAAAATGTGCGTGATCGCTTTTCGGAAGAGATATAAAATGAAGGTCTTAGCCGTTTGTGGTCATTAAAGATTCCACGGCTTTTTTTTTTTTTTCTGCAAGATCAGGATTGTTAACCCTAGTATCTTGGCTCCCCTCCAGCTCAGGCAATTGCTGCCTGCTCACCTGCCCTGTACCGGGACTCTCAGGTGGGGCAGGCACTGCCCTTCCTGTCCCAGGACAACAGTGCACTGTCTCTGCAGTCTCACCAATTGTCAGGATCCTCCCACCAGGAGGTTGGCTTCAAGAAGACCCCACACTGGAATTTGGATCAGGGAGGCTCGCTGGGACTTCTGAGGGATGCAGATGGCTCCAGGACCAAAAAGCTGTCCATTCCCAACCATCACCTGTGCAGAACCTCTGGCCCAAGTTCATCCCACACGACTGAGGTGGTCACCTACTAACCTGGTTTCACAGGAACCAAATCAGCCCAGCCATGCAGGCAGGCCATGAGTAGCCCCGAGTTAGCTGGGAGATACAATCAAGGCATATGACTCACAGGTGTATCTCATACCACTTAATCATGCTCATTATAAAAGGAGGGAGTTTAGGGAGGGTGGAGTTCCTCTTCCTGAGCTTTCTTCATCTTCGTCTCCTGCTCCTTCTGCTGCTCCCAAGGACCAGGCTGAGTATAAGCTTGTACACTTTATGTTGGTGATTGTATTAGTTTTGTTATTTCACTAAATCCATTTCTATTTCAACCTATGGGGCTTCTCTTTTTTTTCCTGATTCCACTTCTCAGCTGGGGAGGGGTCACGAGGGATAGAGCAACTGCTACAGTTTAGCCCAAGATACAGGCTATATGTAGACACCTATGGTTAAGTGAGCAGTTGTGTTTCTAGAGAGTTGGCTCTTGTTCAAACAGCAAAGGGGCCCAGCCATTTGTTTTTTCATATGAAAGTATCTTAAAAAAAAATGCTTTCACATGAAAGGCAGAAGGTGCTTGCTCCAGCACTCATTTTGCCTCTCTCCATGCCACAGCCAGGCGGGACGCCAGGGAACTAGGAGGCTACATTTGCAGCCAAGTTGCAGGAGCTGTTGTTGGGAGTTATGAGGCAGCTGTGGCCAGGAATGACTGGAGGGGAACAAACTATACCCAAATGGTTTAGGAAGTGAGAAAGTCTTCCTCAAAGATAGTACTTTGCAGCCTTGCCAAGGAAGACCAGAGTAACATGGCACTCATCTTTCAATCATCTTCACTCCTCCTGCTTTGCCTCCAGCCCTGGCTATTCTCCACCATGCTCTGCACACCCCTAGGGCAGGATGGGGCATCAGGACCCATGTTGTTTCTGGGGTTTCCTTTTGTTCTTTTTCTTTACCTATGCATTTTAAATGTGCCCTCTCAGAGCCATCTGCCTCTGTTATAACAAGGTTTCTTGAACTCCACACCCTGCCAAAGCTTGAAGGGAATTCACCCTGAGCAAAATGGGCATTTTGCTTCTTGAGGCAGCTGCAAGTCTGTCTTTCATGATTCTTCCATCTCCTCTCTCAAGTTCAAGGTGGAGAGGACATTCCCTGCTAAATCAGTGTGGCGCACAATGGTGTGCTGAGCCAACCACAGGTAACAAATTGTCTTGCGATAAATGAAGGGTTTGGAGCCAGGCAAAATATGTGACATTTGAAGTTCTCAGCTCTCCTCCCTCAGAAAGGCAATCTGTGACTTCTGGACCCTCCTTAATGACCCAGACCTGCATGGAAAATAATATTAATAATAATAAAAGAAACAAAGAAGGGGCTGGCGCATTTTTTAAATAAAGAAATTTCCCTCATCTTGCGGTTAATTTAAAAGGTTTATTTCTTGAAATGAATCCTCTTCATCAAATCTCCGATCCTTGAAAATCAGTGCAACCTGCCTCTGTGGATAATGAATTGATTTGTAATGTAAATTATATAAAACACCCTCCCCACCAGCATTTGTGTGTGAGTGTGTTTAATCTAAAGCGTTTAAGTCTGAAAATGAGCTTCTCCATCAAAAGTCTCGATTCCATTTACATTTCTTGCATACGAGTCAATTTGTGCCTGACCCAGTCTATAAATCACTGCCAAGGAGTGCTGTGTCTGTACCTCTCCTCTTCCCCCACCCCCCTCCCCTCGTCCTCCTATTCTTGCACATGCTATGTTCAAAAATGCGTCTTTGGATACTGCCTATAAACAGCTCTCAGTTCTCTGGCCAGGTGTCAGCTGGTGGAGGAGGGACCTGGTGCTGAGAGCTGTGCAGCATGGACAGGCAGAGGAAAGCAAGTCCTGCTTGGCTTCTGCTGACTGCTCAGGAAGGCTTTCCCAAGGAGAGGCACCCTCTCTCTCGGTGGCTCCTTTCTAACGTGTGATTGCTTGACCACTAAAGGAGCCCATGGCTTGTGTTAAAGGCTGAGGTCTTCTATTGGTGTACATCAACATAGTCCTGTAAAATCCATGAAGTAGGAATGATTTACACTACTAGAGGCTTTGGCCTTCTCTTTCTCTCCCCAGTTCTCTCATCATGCCAATTTTTCTCTTTCATCTCATCTCATTGGTGGTGAGACGACTTGGGTCATATCTCCTTAGCTTGCCTCCTGGTGCACCAGGTTGTGCTAGAGGCCCCTCTGGGGATTAGGGGCTCCCATTTCTGGTCAGATCTCCATAAAATAAGTGCCTGAGGTCCTTTGGGAGAGCAGAGGAAGCGAAAATGGTGGTATCTTCACCTAGAAATTCTGGTGACCTATCTGGGTACTGGCATTAGAAGCGGTTTAGTAGCCGTGCGTCTGAGGACCAGGAGGCTAGTCATTGACTCTGGTCTCTTTCATGAAACATCAGCAGTGCCTGTGAAACAGGAAGCTTTTCACAGAGTGGTATTTTATAGCTAAACACAGGATGTCATTGGCACTGGCAGGGAATTTTGTGACACCCTTTTTTTTATGCTCTATTTTTCCTTCAGAAAAGGCACAATTTAAACTGATATCTAATGTCAGGGGGAAAACAGAATAAGTTTTGGACCATTTCATCAGTCTAAAAATGAAAAATTCCAATATATTGGTGGTGAAACAACTTACTGCTCTATGTGAGGTATGGCTGTAGTAAGAAGAAATTAACAGTTACATCAGCAAAAAAAAAAGAAGAGGACAAATGCCAGAAAAACTGTTTGAGATATGTCCCTATTTCCCCACATATTTGTGCAGGAAAATTTACAAAACCAACTTAACCAGTTCTTCTTGGATTCTCTTGCTCTCTCACTTATAGCAGAAAGTCCCCTGAAAGTCTTAAGAAATCACAACACAGAATGTGTCTAGGTCTCCAAAAGACCATGAGATGAAGAACAGGACCAGTGGTTACCTACCCTACCCAAAGCCACTTGGTGTCCTCCCTCTGTGAACCCTGACCTACCCTAACACTGCTCTCTCCAAACATCCCATCAGATGTGGACTCCATTCATTGCCATCTGGCTGGTCTGTCACTCACCAAACTGGGAAAGATTGACGTCCAGCCAAGAGAGGTGAGAATTCAGCTTGAGTCAGGAAGCCAATCTGAGGTGACCATCTTCTGAAAAGACTTATATTGGTTCATAGACTTATAACCAGCAAGATGTTTTCTCTCTGTACCTTGGTTGTTTACCTTTGAAATAGAAGTAATACTTCCCTTCTCCCAGCTGTCCTCACTTTAGTTACAAGGTCTCTAGAGCATGGGGTGTATGTTACTGTATGAACGTAGAGCCCTGAGCACAATGGGATTTCTGGCCTTGGAGGAGTCCTTATGAGCTCCTGTAATACAAATAATAGGAAGAGTTTTTCCTCAAGATTACCCCAGAGGACGGAGGTCAGGCCTTCAGTGAAGGAAGACACAAACCTATTAGCAGTTTCTGTGGGGACTAATACAATTTGCACTTCATTAGAGGAATTCAAAGTGATTTGTACACATTAATTACTCCTTGCAGCATCCCAGCTGGATAAATATTACCTTCATTTTACAGAAAGGGTAACTAAGATGTAGAGAAGTTCATTTGTTTGACTACGACTGTACACCCTGCGAGTGATAGAAACTAGGAATAAAACATAAGAGGAACTGATTGCCAGGCCCTGCCCACTCCAAACCTGTGGTTCTTGAATATTTTTTTGGCCCCGAAGAAGCCTCCTTGCTGGGTGAGGTACCACTGTGATGGGGTTTGGGTATGGGGGACGGCCTGCACAGTGCAGCCTGGGAAGCACCACTGCAACCCTAGCCTGCACAGCCTTGCAAAGATAGGAGGAGGAAATGAAAGTGCAATTAGCTGGAAACAAATGAATTCGTGTTGCATATATTTCCCAAGCTGATGGGTTAGTGAATGAACCACTCATTATTTCATGGAGCAGCATCTTTAAAGATCTGTAGAACAACTTGGAAAAAACACAGCTTTTCTGTTTTGACATTTTTTGCAATATTTCTGAATGTTGTCTGCCTTACTTTCAGGCATAGGTGCTGCTATATTTCCATTTTTTTCATGAAAGGAAATTCTGAAGAAGATTTGCAGTTGTTTAAACTTCCACCTTGAATTTTTCAATGTCTCATGAGTGTTACATTGACAGTGTCAGCATATGGCCTACAGAAATAAAATATTTTGTACCTTAAATACCAAATCCTCTTTATTCCTGTTTTCCTATGTTCTTGTACTAGGCCAGTTAAAAACAGGTGATGCTGACCCCTCCAACAGAAATGTTTCACTGAAGTCAGAGATGCAAAATGAAACAGAGAAGACAAGGCAGAAGCAAAAACAGTAAACAAGAGAATAAAAAGGTTGTTTTGAGTTTGCTCAATAATTTCTTCTTATGGTTGTTAGGGGAAAATGGGGGGGGGGGGGAAAGTACCTTTAACAAAAATCCACTTTTTTTTTTTCAAGAGCAGAACACGTGCCCAGAAATCTTCTGGCCATCTAAAATCTGTTGCATTTCTCCTATGTGGTGAACAGAGGAACTTGACATTTCTTTGCTGCAGCAAACAGGCTTTTAAGATGGGACCAGAGTGATGAAGCTGCTGTGTGAGCTTCCCAGAGGTGTGCAAATGGATTCTCCAGGTAAGACATATCTGAGAGTATTGTAATAACAATGGTGTAAGCTCCCTATTTAATTATTCTTAGTTACATTTCAGCTGGTGTCCTGTAGAATGGTATTTTTCAACCTGTGATCTGCAGATTCCTGGGAGAACACGGACTCATCATAAGGAGGGTGGGAAAAGCAATGTCACCAATGCTCTCCAGTGGTTGGGGCTTGGGAATTTTCTAGGGAGGTGCTGAACCTTCATAAGAGATTCTTCTAGGGATCCACAAATTAAAGCAAGTTGAAAGCAGCTGCTGCAGGATAATGTTGTATTGATTGCTATGTTTTTGCAGGGGATAGATTTTGTTTAATCTTCCCCTTCCTTACACTGCTTGACACCATTAGTTTTATCTTCAGTGACAGCAAATATAAAAAATCACTAGAGAAAAGACTTTCCAATGTATTTTGCACTACTTTCTGGCAGATGATAACACAGGAAGCGTTTTCTGGGGCACAGTACTCTTTGAAATAAGTTTTGCTTAAAAAGGAAATTGAGTAGCACAGAAAAGCATGGGCTTGAAAGGGATGATCTTTACCAGAGCCTATTTTAAAAGAAATTTGGGTCCAAAATAGATTGAAAAACCTAGAAACTATGGGGGCAGCCAAGAGCTGGACAGGGGGAGACGAAGAGCCCCTCCTTAGCTGGAGTGCCTATTGGCCTACCCATACCGGCACGATGGACAAACGCTGTGGAGAGGTGGGTGTTACAGGGGAAACCTTTATTTGATCGTTGCCCAGAGAAGTTGTGGATGCCCCCTCCCTGGAATTATTCAAGGCCAGGTGGGATGGGGCTTTGAGCAACCTGGTCTAGTGGGAGGTGTCCCTGCCCATGGCAGGGGAGTTGGAACTAGAGGATCTTTAAGGTCCCTTCCAATCCAAACTGTTCTATTATTCTATGGTTTTGGTCTACAGTGGTGTACGGTAGGAAGCAGCACCTCACCCCCCCAAGATTAGGCATGCAATGGAGGACTGTAGTTTTGGGATGGGGTGAACTGGGATGGGGCACGCTTCCCTGGGAAACTGCCCTCCCTAGTGCTGCATTGCCCACTGCCTTGTACACCTAAGCAGCCAAATCTGGTTGTCCCCAGGCACAGTCCAGCCCAGGCGAGGAGCCAGGAGGGGGACGGAGGGATGCAGCTTCCGCTCAACAAGCACAAACTTGTTTCTCCTCCTCCTCCATCCTTCACAAATTCCTGGTGCCTGTCACCCTGCTGGCTCCTCCAAGGGTTTTAATAAAAAGGGAAACCAACATTTGATGTGAGCACACTAGGGAGAGGAGAGGCGGTGCGAGGGGAGGGGGCCAGACAATGTACCCATATGGAGAACAGAAGGGTGCCAGGGCGGCCGCATTCAGAGCCCATCCCTCATTTTTCCCTGTGCCCCACAGCCTCTGCTCTGCCGATTGGCTCTTAACATAACAAGTGAGCCAAGGGGGTGGCCAGCCCCATGCTTGGTGCCCTCGAATTCCTCCACCCCAGCCCCTGTCTCCCAGCTACTGATCCCAGGCAGTTCAAGGCCCTTCCCCATGTCCTCCCTGATGGCACTATTGTCTCCTAGCTGCTATGATGGGAAAGGATGCCCCTGGGTCCTTTCCTGATAAAGACCAATACAGGCTGGGGGGGAAAAAATACATATATATATATATATATATATATATGTATGTATATACAACAAATAAAGCAAGCCAGCCAAGCCCTTCAGGCAATATTAGCTCCATTTATTGTTCAGGAGGAGGGCTGTTCTCCCTCCCCTCCCATCTCCTAATGAAATCCCCCAAGCCCTCCTCATTTCTCCCCCCGTCACCAAAGGGTACTCACACCGGCATGCTCTCAGGGAGTTTGTCTCCTGTGGTCAGTGCAGCATAGGATGTCAGGATGGGGGAAATCTTTTCTTTTCCAAGACTGCTGGTGACAGAAGCTTAGTCATAAACCCCTCAAGAGTCTTCTCAAAGCCCTTGTCACCCCCTCCATGTGCTGGCCATTTGATTCAGACAATCCCTTCACCCTATTTCACCCTGCTTTCTCCTCCCTCACCCCTGCAGCCACCCACACATGCACCAAACCTGACTATGGCTGGAAGGAAAAAGATGCAGAATTGATGGCTTCTCTCATGAAATCACTCAGAATATCCTCTCAGAGCCCCAGGTCCTGGCCACAGGGCCACCCTCCTGCCTGTACATATGTACAGACACCTCCATCCCTCTGCCTCTTGGTGCTACCCAGAAACACTTAGCAGGGATGGAGGAACCCACTTCCCTCTCTCCCCATCTCCTGCGCCTAAAACCCCGTTTCTGACTCCTCTACTAGCTTACAATTGACCTTGAGCAGTTTTAGACCTTCCCCTGTGATTCTTGTGACATTATGGAGGTAGGCCAGAAAGCAGAGGCACCTGGCAAATGACTAGACCATGAGCCTTCACACAATATCCCTGGCTGCTGTCAACACACCCCTGCCTCCAAGCTCAGCCTCACACTTTGTCCCCATGTGCCTTCCCTGAGCAGCTCTGAACTGACAGCCCAAGTCCTTCCTGGGTCCTCCACAAGAAAGAAAAATGGGCTGGAGAAGGAACGCGGAGCTGCACAGCTCTGAAGGTCACCAGCCCTGGGTGCTCCCTCCCTTACTACAGCAAGCACAGGTGAGGGACTCAGTTCTGTTTGCCATCTGTCCCCTGCAGAAAACCCAGTTTCTTCACATAGAGAAGATGAGTTCCCCTCCCCTGGTGTCTTTCTCTTTTTGCCTCTCCTTGCACATGAAAATGCTGACAGATTTCCCTGATCACTAGCCATGCTGGCTAGTGGCTAAGGCAGTTCATTTCAGACCCTGTGCAGATATTTCTTACCATATATTATAGTGAATAATGTATTCCCAGCCATGCAGCACAAGGCTTATAAGGCTATCTCAGTATTCTGGTGACAGCTTTAAACCACTCGACCATTGACCATTCAGGTCTCATGGTTTATAGAGTCACCAGCACACCTTGACAGGGTTATAGCCTACTTATTGGTATAAAGCATGGTTAGGGATACATTATTATAGCATGTTGCTTCTGAAACAGGGCCGTGGGCCACCAGTGGCCTAGAGAGCTCTTGCTGTTGATCTGCAAAGGACTGTGTGATGTGGGCAGCCTGATTAACACCTACCTGCTAAACTGCGATGAGCAATTGTTGAACGGACAGGATTGCACTCTCAGATCCTGGAGAGTGGGAAGCACAGGTGGCTCTGACAAGACAGAGGCTCCAAAGAGCTGCTTGCTATGAAAGTGGGTGCCCAACTGTGCCTGAAGAACTCTCTAACACTGGTGATCTGAAGTGTTGCAGTCCCCAGTCTTTTTACTCTCCAGCAGCCACCATGCAGGTTGCCATAAGGCTGAGAAAAGCTTTGGAGAGTGCTGTTTCCGTACTACATGGTTTACATCCACCTTTTCTGGGCTGCCGCTGGTTGGATATAACCTGACCATCTTGCTTTTGTACAAATGCCAATTGGGTTTGGCTCATGCTGAACGCTCATTAACAATTACTAGAGTTAAGGTAGTTAATCACTACAGCTAAGGTTGAAATCTGGCTTTTCTTCTGATTCCAGTTACCAGCTCTGCAAGCTTTTCCCATCTCCCACAGAAAGGTTTCTTCCTTGTTTCCATTGTTCCAGCCTTCCAGATTACTGATTTTATTATAAAGTTTCTGAGGATTGTTTGAATTACCTTTGAATACAACGTGCACTTGTTCTGGTTGTTATTGCAGAGCTGGGACAGTTTAACAGACAACTCGGGTTAAAAATGTTGACCTCAGGTTGTTCCTGATCTCACTTGATTTGTTAAATATTGTGCCAAATTTGGAGAAAAATTACCTTGGTACTTTGAAAGCCTTCAAAACTGGAACTCAGCAATAATGCATCTGTGCTTTTAAATTTCTCTCCTTGCACTCCCTCTTTAAGTGCTATTAAAGGAAATATTTGTTAAGGATATTTCAGCTATAGGACTGGTTAAATGGATCCATTATGGAATTACTACATGCCAGTGCTCAAGATGCCTCTGAAACAAATGGACTCATTTTCTCAAATGTTATGTTTAAGTCTCAGTGAGCTCTCGACCACAGCTCCATTTGACATATGCCTCTTCTGTGTCTTCTCTTAGTTTTCTCTGCAGCCTTGATCCTGTAGAGATTTATGCTTGTGATTAACTTTAAGCATGTAAATAGTCCCTCTGAGTTCAATGGGATGGTTACAGTTAGCTGTGTGGGCATCCTCTGACCGGGCTGAGGCCAGCCTCAGCCACGCTCCCGCGGACACTGCTGCCAGATGTGCACAGTTTGGGATCTGCCAGCTGTACAGACCTGACCTGGGTCAGGTATCCTCGCTGTATCACATCGTACCAAGTTAGCCAGAGCACGCACTGCACAGCTTTTGTGTCAGCTTCAATTTTATTCCAGCTTTCTGTAAGCTATGGGGGATGACAGGCGATATTTTAAGGTATAAAGTCAGAGTCACAGACAAATAATACTGAATGCACATTGAGTCTGCCAGGAGAAGTTAACCTGTCAGCACTCCCTGAAAAGATCTGAATTAGCAGATCAGCTTCACATCAGATCAGCATTTGTGTCATGTGGCCACAGTCTTTCTGACCCAGTACTCAGAGCCCTAAAGCCTGACTTTCTCGCCTGTTGAATCCAGGCTTCAGTAGGTTTAAGACAGCGGGGTGATTGCTTATCTTTGCACAGTAAGTTCTGCTACTGTGAGGCTTTAGTGGAGTTTTTAGAAAAGGGGGGATAAAATCCTACAATGCGTAGATGTGAGGCTATTAGTCTTCCCATATGCTTTTTCACTGAAGAAGGGGAAGGTGCGAGATACTGAAGACAAAGTCACATAAGCAGAAAAACTTTTGTGGATATAAATTTTTACTGTCTTTTCATAGCCGGTACAAGCTGGTATACATGGGAGGTGGTAATAGGGAAAATATTGCTGCCACTACATTAAGCAGTACAAAAACCTCTTCAAACCCCATCCTTAGCAGCAAGGCAGTACATGCATGACAGTGGAGGGGGGTAAGATGGCACTGATGATACAGAGGTACTGAGACTTATCTGGGACAATTCAGTTGTTTTGCATTCAGCTTCTTAGCTCAGTTTTCCACTTCAAGTGCAATAAATCCCTGAGTCCACAATCGCATCTCCCCTTAAACACAAATCTCTGCCATGTCCTGATCTCCTGCCACTTGGCCAAGCCACACCAGCACCGAACCAGGAGTGCAAGGGGAGGAACCATACCCACCTCAGTAAAAGGACAGATAGATCACACTGCAGATGGAACAGCTGAGAGATACACAACTAATTATATGCACAAGTGTGGGGTATTTATTACTGTAAAATGCTCACAAAATTCATAGGCACCTAAGACTTACGATGGCATTATCCACCGCTGCTGGAGAATTAATGGGCAACCTTTTCCCTGAGCTAAAGCAGACAACAGAGAGGGGTACTCTGTCATCCAGGGGTGAGAGCAGGGAATGAATGCATATACGGTACTCCCCTCTAATGCTAATGGACCCTAGCACTGAGATTAGATTTACACCCTCCCTCGAAACGTACACCAGGGAAAGGCAGCTCCCCCAGGCAGCCTTCAAACGGTGTGGTGCTGCAAATGCTGCTCTCTGCTCACCCTGCCTCATCCCCACTGGCCTCCCCAACAGTCAGCACAGGCTGTCCTGCTGCCCGCCTCCGCCATGCCCAGCCTCACAGAGAAGGACCACTCACATTTTCCTCTGCCCAGTGTCCCATGGCAATGGTGAGTAGAGCAGCACTTGTCCCCCACACGCTCCCATCCTAGCCCCCAGCATCAGAGGCTCACTCCTTGGCATGTACCCACCACCTCACCATGAATGCTGGGCAGCAGCCAGCATTTGAGTCCCCAGCACCAAAAGAGCACCACGTGACACTACAAAGGGTTAAACAGTCCTTTTACAATCTCTATGTTCCCCAAAGAAACAAAAGCATTGGAGAAATTATCCTTCCCCCTTTCCTCCCATCATACTTGCTTTGGGGTGGGAATGGGATTTTGACCTGAGGAATAATAAATGGGGAATGTGTGACTGTTGATCTTCCACTTGCAGAGGAGACAGGCTCAAGATACTCAGGAAGAGATGGACAAACCAACAGGAAAGTTCTCATGGATGGAATTTTCCATCCATGGCTCTACATTTGAGCAAAGTCCCTTGAGCAGAGCCAGAGCTAGTCCCCAGCCCTCGCCCTGGAGGGAGCTGGGGCTCAAGGCACAGCCCTGGGCACTGGGTGTGAGCATGGTGGTGCTCACACACCTTTTACGAGCACAGCCAGAAGCACAGGCCCCACACTGAACTGGAGAGGAAGGACTCCCACTGCAAGTTTGAACAGCCCAGCTCTCATGAGCAGCCTTCCTTCGTCCCTGGCAGTGGGCCTGCTCCTGGGCAGCATCACTGTGTGGTGGGAGTAACCACAGGCCTGCTAAAGAACTCCCTGCAAATAATTCACACCAACTTGTTTAAAGGAGCAAATGGGTTTAATTATTAGTTACAATCTTGTCAATAATTATCACCCCATCTGTGGGTAATAAATGGCAGCTTCTCACAGACTGCATCATTAGAGTTTAAGGACACCAATGGGGTGCATTAAAATGCTGAGGAAAGCATTGATCTGGTGTAAAAATGCTCTTTACAAATAACAGGCATGGGTCAAGCCCACCAGTGAGTCCTCACTCTTCCCATCTGATGCCAGCCTGCCCTCTTCTCTCTTCTCACTGTGCACCCTCCCAGTACCCCCAGCCCATGGCTGATGGAAAGACAGAGACCCAGGTCTGCAGACTGCAGGGGATCTAGACCTTACATAGGACTCTGGGCTTTACAGAGCAAAGGCTGTGTGGTAAGGAAGGGGCTTTTTACAGGCACTACAGCTCCATCCTGATCTGCTCTGCTGCTTCACTCCCACAAAGGAGGTGGCCTGGTCATCTTCACAGCCATTTTTATCCAATGGGCAAGACAGATAGGAACATGGAGGCAATGTTTCCCGAAATACAGCTACTTCTGGGGTGGAAAAGCATCAGTCATCGCACAGCAGGACTTCTCAGAGGAGAAATGATAACTCCTTTTTTTTTCTTTTTTCTATTTGAACCGCAGGCTGGAATATAGGCCGGCAGAATGTAATTATCCAGGCTGGAATTTGGCCAAGATGCTGGAGCTAACAGCCCTACTGTTTCAAAATATGCCACAGTACCCTAAATGATCACATCTTGCAGAATTTGATTTTGCATTTCATCCAAAACTATGTTGGGAAGTTGATGAGTACAATGAGTGTAAACTAGTCCCACTTATCCCCATACCTGCTGAAAGTTCAGCCCAAAATGACTCCTGAAAATTGTTTTCATTTTCTGTGCAAAACATTGAAAGAAGTCAGTGGTTTTATTCCTTTTTCAAATTCTCTGCAAGCAGTTCCCATTTTTTTTCAGTGAAAAATGCAACTTTCAGAAGAGGAAATTTGAATTATAGAATCATAGAATCATAGAATAGCCTTGGTTGGAAAAGACCTATAGGATCATCAAGATACTTCCATTTGAAAACAAAAAAAAAAGGGGAAGGGCATTTCTTTCCTCTACAACAGTATTTTACATGGACTTTCTATTTTTTTAGCTTTTTTTTTTAAATTCAGCCTGTTAGGACAGACAGAGGATTAAGATAGCTAATGGACAGTCTGTGTTGGCAAACAAAACTAACACCTAACTGGCTCTTTGCATATACAAGTGGTAACTCTCCATTAAAAAGAGAGCTACATTGACAGAGGCAGGCTGGGCTACAACTGAGCCACAGTGTCAATAAACCTCTGCCAGGGCCCATACACAGCTCTGTCAGACACGGTGCCTCCCATGCTTGCAACCTATCTCCCCATTATTAAATAGCTCCAAATGCTCCCTGTTGTTTTGAATGCTATGCAAATACTGGCAGAAGGATGTACACTCTGTTTTAAAGATATCTCAGATACAACAACACCAACCAAACTTTTTGGAAAGCAGCATCAGGACTTGCAGTTTCTCTTTTTACTTCAGTGAATAAAGTTTATCTGCAAAATAAATTGTCCTGTTAGCTGACTCAGGCTGTTTGCTAGCTCTTGCTGAATTTGGCCAATCATGCTCCACAAGGGAAAAATAGAAAAGGAAATGTTAATTTTGAAAAGTCAAAATATTTCATTTTCTATTTTAGAAAAAAAATAATTGTAATTTATTTTTCATGTTGAAATGTCTTCCCTTTGTGAAATGTAACTGCTTTTATAAAAAGGACAGTGGCCATCTGTAAACAACACATCTCATTCAGACTGGAAAAACTACAGTGGCATTCTGTTTTACTGAAATATCTAGAAAAAATTCCACCTTAGGTTAATCAGGGGAAACCAAACCTCTCTTAATTTCCAGTTGGATGAATGAAAGAAAATGAATGAAAGGGACATTCAGAAGCAACTTCAGATGCTACAGCTGCTGGGAGCCAAAGAGGAGAACATGGAGCATCCAATCGACTCTGTAGCATCACCAGCGCATGCGTCCTGCAGTGGCCTCGGCATCCCTGCTCTCTGCACATCATTTTTTGAAAATCTCAAACTGTCACTTACCTCGCACACATGAAATGCACTTAGATGAACTGCCCCAAGACTGTCATTTCCCAGCTTACATCGAGTTTCCATCACATCCCTCTCTGGTGCTGAGGGAAATGTAAAGAAGGAAAACAAACTGAAATGCAGGAAACACCACGTTCAATTCTTTGTGTAGCCATTCATACTCTACTCCTAAATATCAAGGTAATTCCTTTGATTTCCTGAAAATGTAAGTGAATCCTAAAAAGCAGTGTGACTTTTAGAAAGAATATATTTCTGGCAGCCTGCACCAGAAACAGATAATTCCCATGTTGTAATGCATAATGCACAGTAAGGTCTGCATGAGAATTGAAGCTGGCCACTGCACAAACACAATTCCACCCGCAAAGCTTCCAGCCTCATTCATAGTACCTGTTCTTCCATTTTGTTCCTGTTTAAAAAAAATGCCATGTCACTTAATTGACTGATTCCGTGCCACAAGCAGTTTGCAAACATACTTGTTTGAAGAAGATATGCCCCGGCCGATTTGGAAAATCCCTAACCAATGCATTCAAAATAAATCAGAACTGAATCATGACCAGTTGAGTAAATAGAGGGGATAGAGGGCCTGGCACAGGTAGGCCAACACTGATGATAATTTGCTGAGCTAACTCCAACTAATTTTGTACCTTCTTCCATTTCACCTCCTGCAAAATTCTCAGCAGATTGCTTTACGGTGCGGGATGTGTTGCAAACCAGTGTGTAATGAACGGACAGAGGACAAAAAATCACAAGAGTACATTTGAAAGATTCCTTGGGTAAATATTTGCATTGGAAACTGGACCTCAAGATTCACTGCATACAGTCAGGGGTCAGAAACATTATGGGTCCACTCAAAACAAAGGCAACTTGAAACTGGGAAGCGGGGTTTGTGAGTGAGCTGGTCAGAGTACGTGTAACCTCACCAGCATCAGGGAACTGTATCTTTTATTGCAGCTGACGATCCTAACCCTGCATTTGTGTGTGCATGTGCATGTGTGTTCGCATATTTAATGCAAACACACACAAGCCTGCCTGCCACTCACACATTCTTAAAATGTATATGCATATATTCCCATATTCACAATGAACTGTTTATGAGCACGCTATCAAGAAAGAGTTTTCACTGAAATTATTCAGTGAATGACTTCAAACAATGAATACATTGCAGGAAATGGCAATTGGCTCCAGAGCAATCCGCAAGCAGAAAAGAAGGCAAAAGCAGTTGAATAAATGGGTGGCTATGAATTACTCATTTAGCTGCATTATCTTCTTGTGGTCCCAATTCAGCAAATGCCTAAACACTCACTTCCCATTAAGGGCATGAATAGTCCCATTGATTCAATAGGGTTATTTTCTCCGCCTTCCATGGGGCGACTCAAATACTAAAATTTAAGCAAGTGCTTAAAGTGCTTTGCTGAATCAGGAGGTATGTCCACACTGTATATACCTGTGTTATACAGAAGGTCAGATTAGCTGATCAAAGAGTCCTTTATGGTCTTAAGATCTATAAATCTATGAATAAAACCAGCCTTTGCTGGAATTGCTTCTCCATAACCTTCCTGAGTGCTGAAATTCATACACACCCCAAAAATATTAATAAAACACTCTGTACTTAACTCTTTTCCTATTATACTAAGTATGCCACTAAATAAACCTCTTAATATTCCAGTATATTTTGCAATGAACATTTTCCCGGTACGCTAGAGCGATTCCTCCTTTTGTGCCATCCAGAACACAATCCCCATGAAATACTGCAGTAAACATTTCTCTGAGTACTACAGCAAACACTACCAGCATTAGCAGATTAACCATTCCACTGAGCGCCATATTAAGCACACGTTTAAATACTGAGAAAAGACGTATAGCCTCCTCTTTCCACTGCGCCTCGTTACCCTGCCGAGATCCATATTTTTCTGTGCAGAGCTTGGCAGCCCTGTGCGTACCTGTTCTGTTCCCTCTCGATGCCTCTCTCTCTCTTTTTCTCCTTCTTGTTGTGTTCATCCTGGAGCCATTCTTCTGGCCTGGAAAATTTGTCAGGGGGCAGGAAGGGGGGCATAAAGCGAGGGCAGAGGATTTGGCACATTGTTCAACCACAAAATCAACAACAAATCTATCCTGTGTGCAGGTCTCTGCCTCTCTGTCTCTCTTGCACTGCTGAAGCCTGTGGATGGAGAAACACAGGTTACGTGGGTCCCGCCTCCCCGGACCAACAGAAATAAGTGGTGCTCTGAAGTAGCAGGTCTTGACTGGTGTAATTTGGAGTTATAAAGCATTGTTTGGGTTTTACAGGTGTACTTTAATGTCAGTGAAATTACCGTGCTCAAAGTCTTCAATGGATTCATCTTCAGCAAGAGTCATTGACTCGTCTCTTGTTGCTGACAAACCATCTAGATTCAACCCATGGTTCTGTTCAGCTTTTCTCCTTTCCCTCCTCTCTCTCCCTTTTTCTCTCCCTTTTTTCCTTTTTTTTTTTTTTTTTTTTACTAGCAATTTGATGTTTGATCATTTGAGGCAATGAGGCGGAGGGTAATTTACGTTATCAGGGAGGTATGAGGGGTGCTGGGAACCCAGACGCAAGGCCCATTCGCCTGCTAAAGCGCCATCGTAATGTAATGAGACTCCAGTCAAGTGCAGCTAGTAATGGAGAGGAACATTTCCCATTCATCTGCCTACCTGAGACTCCACCAAATAGGACAATAACTTTTGCACGGGAGGAGCAGGGGGGGATACGGCAAAGGGGGGCTGGAGTCCCCACGGCATAACTCCCCCTGTCTCAGGGAGAAGCACCACAGCCTCATCCTTTAGACCACTGAGGGAAGCAAATTAACACAACTCAGGAAGCCACAAACCAGGTTGCTGGAAGTGCTTAACCCTTCCTGGGTCCTCTCCAGCGGGCACCTGGTCAGCACAGACCCCTAGCCTTCCCTGCCGGTCTGTGACCAGGTCCCCTCTATGGTCCCTTGGCTGCTGCATCCCCCAGGGGAGGGCCAGACTCTCGTGCAGAGGGAGCTTGGAGAGGACAGGTGCACCAGACCAGGCCACCAAGAAGGTGCCTGCACATCAACTAGCAGAAGTTGAAAAAAGGAGGAAAACAATTTTCTAGAAGTGCTCCAAGGCTGTTTCTGTCCACAGGGGTTTCTGAAAAAAACCCTTTTCCCTGAGCACCCCTAGCCCACTCCATCATTTGCTTGTAAGCGTGGCTTCCAATTAAAAACCAGAGTTTTGAGAAACCCCTTCTGTTTGTTTTTTAGTGTGGCAAACTGGATATTGGGATTGCATCAACAATTTCTTTTAATACCACTTTCTAAGTGGTATTAACAAAACAAAAAAAACACCCTGCTCCACACTTCTGGCACCCTGGATCTCCACCTCTGGGAGGATTTCATTCCCCACAGCCATGTCAGATCAGCCCCTTCCTGCCGTACACTCTGGAGGAGCAGACAATAACTCCACTCAGTGGTGTCCCACGGGTGGCTGTTCCCACAACAAGGACGAGCATGTTTATATTACTCTGACCAGTGGGGAAACTGAGGCACAGAACAACGCCCTTTGCCATGCTGTGATGAATAAAATCCAAGGGCTCATTTATTTTTTTCAGAGAGTGAGTTCCCAAGGATGCTGGGAGTTATTTCTGTCCCATCCCCCCACCTCAAACTCTGCTCCTCAGCCTGGGCCCTAACCTGTAAAACCCTCCCTGGCTGCAGATTCACTTTCCACTCTCCCTGTGTAGTGCAGTGATGGAGCCTCCCAGTAGCACAGTAATAAAAAACAACAGTAATACCCACCACCAGCAATAACAATGATACACATATTCAAGTTCTCGCAGGCGACTCTGCTACTCTGCAGACTTTGTTTGCAAGCTGAGGGTAATTATAGCTCGAGGGAACCTCCTGGATGCAAACAGATCTCCCAGTACAAAGACCTCGATGTATGTCAAGAGGTGTAGGTGGCAGGGGCGAGATACAGGAGCAGGAGAGATTAATTTCCTTCATCAGCTTGTCCAAAGCTTGCTGTTAGTTCCCAGAACTCAGCCTGAGAAAGGGAGAGAGAGGAAAGGAGAGGGGGAGCAGGAAGGAAAGACCTCAGCTCCCCCTCCCAGCCCTCACCAAATTCGTGCCACATGGACCTTTCCAATTATATCCATGTTTGAAAGGCTGCTGTCAGGATGAAAGGCACAGAGCAGTAATGAACTGACGATTAATTTGCAGTTGGCTCACCCAGTGCGCGAGCATCTCTCAGGCTCGCTGCATGCGGGTGCTAAATATGACGATGTCAGCAATTGTCAGCCAGAGTCAGGGTTACCCTTAATAAGAGTCTCTCTCTCTCCACTGCCTGATTGCCCACTGCCGGCTTTCAGGGGCTCCTGCTTGGCTCCTCATCTTCCTGACAGCAAGGGGAGCCCTGGACCAGCCCAGCAGCTGCCAAAGTAGCAAGAGGAAGGGAAAAGAAATGACCCTCTCCCCTGGCAAAGCAGCAGGAGCAGCTGCCAGTGCTAACTGCCTCTGCCCATTTGACCTGGGAGAGTTACGGCTTATGCTGGCACGAAAATACCTCAGGATGTGAGCGGGCACATGAGCACCAGCTATGCCTGGGCTGGGATCCTTTGCACCTCCAACACCAGCAGCAAATATCACAGCCCCTTAATCCATGCTTAAAACTAATCTCTCACTCTCCGCATTTTAAATTAGCATCACCATGCCAGGTGGGGCATGATGGCCAGGGAGTGTGACTGACCCTGAGCTTCAAGCCAGAGCTGTTGAAGAGAAACACCTTTCCCAGTACCATGCAAAACTGGGTTGGCAGCAGCTGTTTTTCAGGTAATGCATTAAGGGTCAACATAGCCTGCCAGGGTCTGGGCATATTTCCTCTCCTCCTCAAATGCACCTGCCAGCCCCGGCAGGGAGGCGAGAGGATTGCACTTGGGGACCACTGTGTCAAGTGTTGTGTGAGAGCACTCAGAGGGATTGGCTGTGCTCTGAAAGGCTTCCAGGCTAACCAGCCAGGATGCACCCGGGTGTGGGAGGGACGCAGCAGAGAGCACTGGATTGACAGGGCTGGGAATACAACCTGCTTTTTCTGCATTAAGGGGCCTGTCATCAGGCCGCAGGGGAACACTGCTTTGCAGAGGGAAGCACAACACCTGCTCAGAAGACACAAATATTCAAAGTAAAGAGCATTCCCTTGACATCACACAAAGACACCTCCTGCATGCTCCCAGGGAATCCAGGGTGTGCACAATGGACCTGCATATTCCACCCACTTTTCCGTGTCCAACCACCAAATTCACACACTTCATCCTCTTTCCTCAGTCTCTCAACAGGGATGGGACCCAGGCCAGAGCCATTAGCCACTACAAATGTGTTTAACCTCAAAAAGATATTTTCTTCAACTGTCTGAAGTTGGGCACTTCAAATCACTGGGCAACTTTGAGAATCTGGGTTCAGGAGGGTCATAATAAATTCTGCTGTGAAGCAAGCATCAGATGCCTGGGATGTGGCAAGGCAACGTTCTTTGATGGATGTGGGGCAATGTGTAGGGCATTAGAAGTGTTCATACAGCAGCTTCCTTTTAGACTGCCCAAAGGCCTGTAAAATACATTTCACATCTCTCATTCTCTATATCACCATCTAAATTACTAAACCTGGATTCATGCTATTATGTTGGGATCTGAAAGATGGGTGCACTGATTTAATCTTGGGTATGGAGTTCTAGAGCTTCAGAGGACTGATTAGCAAAATATGAAAATCAGCTGCAAATGGCTGAGAAGCCTCTACTTGGAATTATAAACCAATCATTGTACTCTTCCTGCTGCAAATATTGCCTATCATCACTATATATCCCAGAACACACATAAAATCCCCAACATCTGCCATTCTAAGTGTGGGATTCCTGTGCAGCCCATGTGCTCCAATATCTTGCCATTGTTACCCTTTTTACTGTATATAAACAATGCTCCTCTGTGGTTGCCACAGCTCTAACACCAGTAGACTCTGTAGGTGCTCGAAAGCCTCTATCACTAATGTTACCTTTATCATCAGAGCTCCCCTTGCAGATGGCCAAGCCCACTGGTTTTACTGGGCCTGGGATCAGGCATCTTCCTCACCCACTGCCAGTCTTCACCTCTTTCATGGAGACATGGACATCAACTGAGAGATATTTCTCCTTGGGACACTTTTTCTTAGGAAACTTCACATCTGAGCTAGCTGGAGCATCCTGTGCATTCATGGCATTAACAGCAGCTGGTAAGTTGCTCAAAGTAAGGAAAAAGAAAAAAGCCATTGAAAAAATATTCCAAAAACCTGGGTGCCTTTTCTTTTGAGACATTCTGAAAAATCCTTCTGATGGCTGGTTCAGAGTGACATTTCTCCTTTTATTTGGATGCTATTAGACAACATTTACAGTCACCAAAAGAAGCATCCTTTTTCACCTTGAAGAAGACATTTAATCTAATCAAAGGGATGTTGTGAGTTTCCCCCACCCCCTAGCCTCTTGATTTGCAAAAAAAGTTTCAGCAGAACCAAAACCAGATTATGGCCAGGTATGTGTGTCTTTGAAACTGCCTGCAGCTCAAAAGTCTGCTATTCACCCTGTTCTGGTACATGTATAACTATTATAACATTATTGCTACAGTCTTGGGGTGCCCACAAAACTTACCAGTCAATTTCCCTGCATGAAATCACATTCTCTGTCAGGAGAAAAATACAGAATGAAGAGAGGCAAAAAGATATTCAGAGATGGGGTCTGCTCACAAGGCAAGTGCTAAGGATGGAATGAGGTCCACCTTAGCAAAATGGATATTTTACTTCTGTCAAACCCTTCGGGTACACTGACAGTGTTTGGTCCCAGGTCCTGTCATACTAAGATGAGGAAGGGAAGAAAGGTGATGAGTCTGTGTCACCACTGGCCCTGTATGTACTTCACAGAGTCTTTCATTTGTGGGTGCAGGTCTGTATGTACCTTATAGGTGTTGTAATGATCACAAAAGTGTTTTTACCATGTAACCCCTGCCATCAGAGCCTGGCATTTCAGGCACTGCTCCTGGCACCACTCTCACTCCCTCATGTTGCTTCCCCGGCAGATGTATAGTGTGTCCTCCCCGTGGGTGACAGCCCAGGTCCAGCTCACTCACCATTTTAAAAAACTTGCCTCAGTGAGAGCTTTCTACAAAGGTGCCTTCCAAGCCACTTTTCCTGCTCACCAAGCACGCCTGGGCCTGGGAGAGCAGCTTTTTGGCTTTCCCTGCTCTTTCTGCCCTGCCTGTGTCCCCTCAGGAGCTGGCTCAGTGGCCACACCGTGCCTCAGTGTGGAGCAGGAGGTGGCAGAGTCACGGCACCAATGCCACTTGGCAGGCGCTCCTAATGACACTGTGTCCACATGCTCCTCTGCAAAGGAAACCTGAGCCCTTTAAGGAAGAGAGAGGAGCAGAAATCAATTGTCTGCTCGCCTTCCTCCCTGGGCCCCCCTCTCCCCCTCCTCCATCACCACCACCACCACACACGCACCCTATTCACCCTGCTGGAAGGTGACATTTGCTATTAACCTTATATTGGGCCATTTTGTAAATCAATGTCACTTACATTTAATAACAAGTGTAATCAAAGGAATTATGCAAATTTAATTTGATGCTTCTTGAATTATGCAAATCTGCACCACATATAATGGCTTCTGACATGTGCCCAGTTGGAGAACGTTCCATTACCTCCTCTCTTATTACCCCTATTATTATTTTTATTTTTTTATCCTGGGGGGGGCGGAGGGAGAAGGGAGGGAGCAGCGGTTAGGCTTGGAGGCAGGGAGGACAAGCGAGTGCAGGGGAAAGAGAAGGGAAAGAAGAGGGGTGGTGGAGGAAAGCGCTCCTTTGCCTGCATTTTGAGTTGAAAAGCCTCCTGAAGGCATTTCTGTTATTGTTATTGCAGAGCAAGGAGAGCGGGGTGGGGAGAAGGGGGGTGGAATGGGGATGGGGGGAATCATTTCCCATGAATGGCTTTGCAGGCAATAATACTATAAGCCTCTGATTCTAAATTACTGCCCTTCCAGTCCTATCTCCAGCACAATATTACTCTCCTTGGCCTCTTCTTCCTGAATTACTAGGTGAGCTGGGGGAGGGTGAGGGAAGAGGGGAGCAGGACTCACAGAGCGGAAAATGCAGACCGAATGGGTGAAAAAGGGTTTAGGGGTTTTTGCTCTATGGCCACCCCAGGTACCCCCACATCCTTATTCCTCCCGCCAGTGCCCCAGGAGAAGAGCTGTTCTTTTCCCCTTGGCTTTCCCACCGCTTATTTGTTTTCCTGCACATGACCCTTGGACTGGGGAAAAAAAAAAGCCACAAGATGGATATGCCACAATTTGCAATATCTTCTCAGAAACCTGGGGCATCTACTGACAGTGACTCCCCATGTTCCTCCCTTTGCAAGGACTTCGGTGTCTGTGGCACCAGAATACAGTTTGGACCAGCCTCTTTCTCCATTGGTTTTGCTTGTCAGAGGCAGCACGGGTATTTGATGATCACAGAGTGGATCTGGAAGAGAGTGCAGTGATGGTAGTAGAATATATGACGCTGGACCACATTTTCCTCTGCTGGACCACTCACAGCAACTGATGAGTGACTCTTGTCATGATAATTTATTCAATGTGACCTTGGGCAAAACCACTCCCACCTCTGTGTCTTGGTGTCCTCACACTTGTGCAGGAGGAGAAGAAAAAGAAGGCAAAATGTGTTTTTAAAAGTCTGTATGCTCCTCTAACATGAACCGATACACACTACGAGGGCAGAGTACCAACATGGCTCCATCATTTCTACAAGACAAAGAGTCACTAATATCAGACATCTCCCCATTCGTGAGAAGTGAGAGGCAGAGGAGGATTTCTACACTTTCTGATCAATTTACACTTGCTATGTTTCCAGCCAAAACTCTTCCAGAAACATTTTTTTTCCCTCTTTGTTCTAAATATTTCTGCTTTATTACATAGCCCTACAAGCCTGCAGGGTTTTATCTAATGGAAGATAATTTCCAGAAACATACTCTGCATTTAGATTTTAAACATAATAAACCAGAAAATATGTCCAGGTTATTTTTTTTCCTACCTGTCAATAGTTCAAATTCTTTTTAAAGCTGAAGAAAAGTTTTTTGTTTTAATGGAAGGATTTTTCATCTATTATCAAAAATGTACTCTCATAGAAATCTTTGTGAGAGGAAGCTCTCCCTACTCTGCCCAAAACAAAAATAATTTGGATTTCATTGTGGAAAATGCCATTTTCAGACAGTTTTTGATAATATGGCTCCCACCGATGATAGTGTGAAATGGATGTGCTTACCTCACTTCAGGGGTAACATCTGCTGGGCTTGGAAAAGAAATGGGTAACAAGTAACCAGGGGATGCTGCTGACACATTACCTCCTTTCATGCCTTGATGGTATTTGGCAGCACGACCAACAGTTCTCCAATGCTATCGGCACTCCACCACTGCTGACAAGTCTCTGTAGAGCCCGTATGGAAGGCAAGGGTAGATCTTCTTCTCAAGATCTGTGGCTGCAGGTAGAAATCCTGCTGGGAGGCATCAGTCCAGCCCAGTACCACATTCTCCAGCCCCCAGGGCTGTGGTGCCTGGAGGGAAGCTGTCATCAAGAACATCAATAAGAGTGTCTGGCACTTGCTCACCTCTGCCTCAGGTTGTTGATTCACTGCCCATAGATGATGTCTGTCATGGGAAGGCTGAAGAAAAGAATGAACCTCATTTCAGAGTCAGATACATCAATAAACTTCTGAAGTCCTCCTTGGCCCAAGGCTTCTGGACTGCACAGAGAACTTCCTTTGCTTTGCCTTACCTTGCCAGCAGACGACCCCCATTGCTCCTACGGACACAGGGACAGACAGGACCTGCTGCCGTCCCCTGGTGCCAGGCGCAGCACTAGGAGATCAGCAGGAGTGTGCCCATCACAAAGTGCTGCAGCTGAAGCACCACTGCTGTGGGTGCCCACCTCACACAGCCCTCGGCCCTGAAGGTACTTCTGGGGAAGCAGGTTAATGAGCGCATGGAGCTGAACTTGTCCCTGGTGTTAAGCCTGCTGAGGTCAGTGGAGGTACCAAACAGCCCATAGGGTCCTATTCCTGAATTCAAGAGGTGTGTGGCAGATGGAAGCATCTCTTCTGCAGAGAGAGCACAGCACACAACATGCTATCTCATAGCTGGTGTTTCTGGGCTTATCTCTCCACGGAGCTTTCCAGGAGGATGTCTCTGAACAACTCCAACCATGGATATTCCAGGATAAAAGGGTCTATGTTGGAGTTTGTTGGGAATAGCTGTCAGGAACAACCTTGTGGGGGCAGAAAATGTCCTGCATGCTATACTACAAGCAGCAGCACCAGGCGCAGAGCTAAAGCACAGTACATTAGTGACTGTTGTAACATGGGCTCGCTGCTGTTTTCCTCAACTCCAGCCCCAGCTGGAGGATGCCAGGTACAACAGAGCAGCCAGAGGAGCCTCAAAGTGAAAGTCTTTTCATCAGGTGACCTGTTTCCTGGAGCTTAGGTCCTGATGCTGTAGATTGATCCAGAAACGGGCAATGCAAAGTTCTCAAGTCCAGACTGAAAGACCTTTGTGCCATTGCCTGGAGAGGGAATTTGCTTGGCTTGAGTCCTGGAGGGGGCATGCTGGGCTTCCCCGGGTTGACAAACAGAGTGGGGAAGTGCCTCTGAAAGCCATAATTGACACAAAGGCTCTAAAAGGGACTGCTCACATCGGGAGCCATGCTGCTTGAAGTTTCCTTGCTCTCCTCTTCCCTGGAAATCACAGGTCATCACTTGCAGCCGCCTCCTCCCCACTAAAACTGTGACCAGCTAAGAGCCATAAAAACACCGAAGCACAGAAAGGCTGGGAATCTGATCTGATGAGAAAGGACACACTGACAAAATGACCACGAAACATCCTGTGAAGCAGTCTGGAGAGAGCAGGCTGGAATGGTGCAAGAGAAGAAGAGCTCCTGGAGGAAGATGGCAAAGGCTGCAGAGGCAGCAGAGACAGAGGAGAAGGAAGGCCCCTTGTAGCAGCCATGTGGAAAGGAGTTTCCCAGGAAGATTTCATGGCATGCACCAAGGTCTTGCCTCCCCACTCCCAGAAGGGAATTAATCTCTAATGCCCTTGATACTTTACACAATGCCCAGAGCAAACATTTGTTCACTGACCAGAGCAACTGGCATGGTCTTTTTCATTAAAATAAACTTCTAAATGAGAGCTGAAGAAGCAATGAAATTGTGGACAGTCCTACTTCTGACCAGGGTCTCAGCTCTCCCACTGCTGCTTATGCTTGGCCAGGGTATACAGAAGCTAATGGGTGTCCTATCTGCACCTGTAAGGAAGAGAAGACAGGGCAGACACTCACCCTACAGGGCTGGCACAGACCCCATAAGCAGTGACTCTTCTGCAGTGTCAGCCCATTGACATCAATGGAGGAACTTCTTGCTTAGCAAATTAAAAAGGGGTGTTGAGGGTAATGCCAGGAGGGAAGATGTTCCCATTTACCCTTGCCATGGCAATGACAGAGGACAGGGAGTTTTACTGGGAAGGCACCAAAGTTTCCCCTTCCTTTTAGGGCAGATGAAAAGAGAACAGCAGTCACAGTTGATGTAGAGTGGGTCATATGCAGGAACAAGACCTAAGAGCTACACAAGAAACACAGGTAAATGTCACATAAGAAACTAAACAGGTAGATCCACTGCTCTTCTACAATGAGCTAATTATATATTTTGTTATTATGTTCTTAGAGGCTTTTAGGCTCTCTGTTACATAATTTAATTACTGCAAAGAGCTCTGGGAGTTGGAAAAAATTATTTTGAGGACAAGTATTGTCTTCCTATAAGCATGACTGGGATTTGCATGGACAAAGTCTCCCAATGCCCATTTTATGCTGGCAGGCATCTGATAACATACAGAAGCACCAAGTGGGGACCAGAGGGAGCCAGTCTCTTTTGGAGCTCCTTCCTCTCAGCACCCTGAAAGTGTTGACAGATCCTGCTGGCATGAAACCCTGCAGCCTGCTCCCCACGTTGAGCTGGGAAAAGTCCTGACACATGTTAATGACAGAAAGAACATCTAACATCTGTTAGTTGGGGGAAAAAACAGCGAGGCCCCACGGAGAACTCTCTCTCTATCCATTTGCTGCAAGGTCCACTTACCACGGGCCCCTGGCAAAAGTCAGCATCACCCTGCTCTGCCTCCCTCTCACATCCCAGCTCAGACTCCCCTGGTTCAAGCACTGGTCCCACATCTTTGGTGCCTGCATCTGGGCCCAGGGATGCTGAAGACTTTCAGGTCATCACTTGGAAGGTCTACCTTCAGCGATGCAATGGGAGTCACCCATCTGAGTGCTGCTTTTAGCCCAGCAGAGAAAACTCACATCGGTGCAATACCATCAGCATCAATGGAGCCTCACAAAGGGTGGATCCTGCTTGCTCAGCCTCTCTCCAACACCTGATCCTGCATGCAGAGAGCATGGAGCTCTTTTTTTCTCTCTCCCCCCCTTTCACTCCTGTCTGTTTTTCATTCCTCCCGTTCCTTCTTCCTGAACACACGGGTGCAGCTCTGCTTGTAGAAATCCCACGTAGTTATTCCTGCTTCATCGCAGGGCAGTTCAGCAGAGACTGTGATCCTCTGATTTCTCCTCTTATACCCTTTCCAAGGAGCCAGTTCTTGGCACCACAGGGAGAGGGATTATTTGACCTTTATTAATTTATAGAAGGGAAGGAAGAGGGTGGAAATTGCAATGAAAGGGACAGCCAGCAAGATGGCAAGATAGAGAGGTTAAAAATGAAGTCATCATCTAATTGGCCCGCAGTGAATTATTCACATGTATAATCTTTTTTAAAAAAAAAATTCAGCACAAGGCAATGCAAGTAAATGCTGTTCATGTTTAAAAGTCATTTCCATAAGTAAGTGCAATTTCTCTACTGTTTGCCCCTGTTTAATGAAGTGAAATCTTGTTTGCATTCCTCCCAATTTCCCAACGAAAGGCGCCCAAGCGTTTGCACCAAAATTACTCGGCCCAAATTAAAACCCTCCAACACTTAAAAAAAAGAGGAGAAAGGGGGGAAAAATCAGACTTATTTTTAAAATGCCTTAAGTGCATCCCAGCATCCTAATTTATTTTTAGACACTCGTTATTAAGAGTAGTAGTAAGTTTCCCCTTCCCTCTTGCTCTCTCTCTTATTTAAATGAACTTAATGGCAATAGATGCAAATGTCTGGAAGAGGAAAATAGTTAACATTTATTTATTCTTACTGTTGTCTCTTCCCTGGCTGGTGTCATTAGAACAGTTCGTTGCATCCCATTCGCTCCCATTAGCTCTGCTATCAGAGCCACCCAGCACGACTCCAGCACGGCTCGAAGTGCTTTCTGCGGCCCACATAGGGACTACATCATCATCTCCGAGGCACTGGCTTAATGACAAGAAAAAAAATAGGAATATATTGCACAGCGATCTGGGGAAACAACAACAAAACCCACTGCCGCTGCCACCACTGCCACCCGATGCCATCTCCCCTTGACCAGGGGTGCGCGGCCCTGCCTCAGCCAGGCGGGCAGACAGACAGACGGACTGGTCGTGGCACTGGGACAAACATGCCTTTGCAATTAATTGATTCAGGCAATGTGCAGAGAAATACGCCACGGGGACCTGGAATGCTTGGAAACGCGCTCAGGAGGACCCAGTGAGACTGGAATGGGTTCAAACAGCTGCTCGGCGCCAGCAGAACCATCTCCCCCCAATGCAGAGCTGTCATCCGGCCGGCTCCTGGCTCCCCAGTGTGGGCAGGAGCTGCCAGCCAGGGCTGGGGGGCTTGCCTCCCTTCATCGTACGAACCCCGCTTTCCTCCAGTGCCTGCAGTGCTCCCCGGTGGGAGCATTTGCTAAAGCAAACCAGACCAGACACCATGTGTCAGCTGCTGTGTGTCTCAGGGCTGCATGGTCCAAGCTGCTCACCCCCCAGTGTGCATCATCCAGGTCCAGCAGCCACCATTGCAGAGATAAGGGACTTTGCCCTAATCCCCCTTGGGGAGTGGTGGCCAAGGGCCAGTGCAGCCCAGAGAGGCAGGTGCCTTAGGAGAAGTGGCCAAAACCCACCGTCCCCCTGAGCACCAGGGTCCTCTCCAACCCTCTGAATGCGGAGGTGGACATGGCCCACATCAAAAGGGCAAAATTCCTTTACAAGCAACAGGGGGATGACAGTTCCCCTGCCCAGACTGCCCACAGGGTTTGGGATCTTTGAGCCCTTCATCCCCCGGGTGGCACGCAGGTGAGGGAGGTGGTGAGTGCAGGAGAGGGAGACCAGGGCTCAGTGACAGCACCAGCTGACAAAGCAGCATTTGGGAGGGAGGACATCAGCATCTGCAGCGCTGACACAGAAAAGAGAGGCAGCAGCTATTGCAGGCAGGGAAGGAGCTGTGCAAAGAGCCCTCCCTCCCTCCACAAAGTTGACATTGTCTCCCGTGATAACTTTTCTGCTGAGGTAGGAGACACTTTACTGCAGAGTTGCACACAGCAAGTAGCTGCCCTCCCCCCCGCCCCTTCCCATCCTCTCTCTCTCTCTTTCCAGCATCATTTACATCCTTAATTAGCTGTAATTCTGCAGTGCTCATTAGGGAAGGACTGGAAAATATCAAGGAGCCCACAAGCAGGGGGCTTTAGGGGAGAGGGAGGAAGAGGAGGATGCAGGCATCAGGCTGAGAGGAGAGGCCCATGGCTGGAGTGTGGAGCCAGGAGCTACTTGCTTAATTCGGGTGGGATGATTACACTAATTTGGGAGCACTGATCCAATGATGGGGTTAGAGAGGCCACACTGTCCCACCTTGAAAGGCAGAAGGCTTATCTGGAGAATAACAGCATCTCGTGAAGAGGACTTGTTCTTACCTCCTTGCTCACAGGTCTCTCTGCCGGGTCATTCAGTGCCCCATGCTCTTAAAGTCAATGGTCAGGTGTAGGAGGAAGGCAACCTTCCCCTCCAATGCAGAAGCTATACAAATCTGTCCTCTCCTCCAGCCTCATAAGGAAATATCCAGCAATGAGGTTTCTCTGGAAAATTGCAGCTGACTTGAAACTAGACAAACTTCACATTCCAGGTTGTTGAAAGAAATATATACTTCAACCCCAAATGGCCAAACATTATGAAGTTTTATTGTTGGTCCAGATATTTGATATAATTACTTTGGGGACCAGCAGTAGACCTTGGCAGTTCTAATCTGGATTCCCTTTTGTTCAGTACACAAACAGAGAGAGAGTCAAGTCCTCCCTCTTCACAGTCTCAAGGTACAAGACCACTAAGAAAGTCCTATCACCTCATTGCCTTAACTGGAGGACAGAGAACAGGTACATTAAGTGAATCGGGCAAGGACATAAAGGAAATCTGTGGCAGAACCAGGTGATGACCCCAGATTTCCTATTGTCTCTCTTTTTTATTTTTTAATTCACTTCCTAGCTATACCTTTGCTTGAGGTTAGATGTGCATGTAGAAGTCTACCTGGGAATTCAGTGAAGTTGATAAGGATGGTCTTTGCAAGTACATCCTCCTACTTTTCATTTGCTGGCAATAATGTGAGCCTACAGGATAAGCTGTGATGGTGTGTCCCACCAAAGTCTCAAAATTACCACCAGTGCATGTGGGATTATTTACAAATATATGGGCAGGTGCACAAATGGGCACTTGCACTTTGAAGTATCTTCCTCTTTTATTAACCTCTTCAAATTCCTGTTAGCATTTAGATGAAACTTGCCATAACAGAGAATCAGAATAAGCAAACGTGCCAGAACAACTCAAGAGAAAACCCCAGTGAAGTATGACTTTATAGAAGTGCCTAAGACCTTTGCAAAACAGCATTTCAGTGATTCATACCATTGGCTCTGAGGTTTAACACAGGTTAACTCCCTTCACACTTATCCAAGACAACTTACTTGCATCATTCAAGCAAAGAGAAATTTGGCTTGTCTTTCTATAACATTTGGCTTTTCCTGTACTGTTTGGTACATAGATTCCTAAGGTCTTTACAAAGAAGATAAAATTTCCAGCTCAATTCTACATGAAATTTGGGTTGCAAAGAAGCAGCAGTGGACCAGACACTGCCTGGATCTCATTGCTGTGCTTTAAAAAGCATCTTCTCTGCACTTCCAAGGGACCATTTACTTGAGGTTTTCAGTGACAAATTGATAATGACAAACCTTCAGAATTGATTTTGTCCATTACCACTCTAATATTTGGGAAGAAAGGAGAAGATCAGGAAAAAATTAATCCTGGATCCACATACCTATTAGAGATGTTCAGCTGGTACAAGAAAAGATGCCTCATCATTCCCTGGCTGTAGAAGACAGGGATGCCAGTCAGCTTAGACCTCTGTGCAGGCTTAGCTCTGCCCATGGGATGTGAGCTGCTGGCAGGATTCTGCAGAGTAAATATCTGCTCCCAGACATCCACAGAGGAGGATGTGGAAGTGGAAAGAGCTGCTTGTGGTTCTTGCACAGCTCACAACTGTGAAGGCCAGCTCCTGGGCGACAGCTCACGCTTGCATGAAGTCATCTGTGCTCTCCCTACTCATAGCAGTCAGCGATTTCCTTCAAAATGGCTCAAAAGTATCTTTTGCAAATTGCTCATTAGTGGGTTCTTTGATACCTAGAGTACCAATGAATGGTGTCATTCCCACAGCCTACTTGCCATCATTACATTTTCCTCTTCTGTACTTCATCCTTCTGCTTGAAAGCCTAGAGGAACAGCAAGAGCTTGCCTTTTGCCTTGCAGCAATAGTCAGAAATCCTCAGCTCAGACAAACTGAGTTTTGGATGACGTGAGGTTAAGCAGATGTCTAGAAAAAAAACAGGTGAAGTATGAATCACAGATATTCAAATATGAGCCACCTTTCCCACAGTTTGGATCCAGGGCTGGCTGTACAGAGAGGATGAACCCAAAGCATAAAGCTGTATTGTATATGACTGTCAGAATCGGCAGCAAATCTGCACCAGGGATGGATGGCCCTCTCTGACCAGAGATGAGTAAGGAGGAACATACTGACATGTATGGAGGAAAAGTCTTTTGTGTGTGTATGTGGATAGGCACACAGGAGTTAAATTATATACATGTACGCGCATTTATATTTTCATGCGTGTGTTGTGGTGTGCCTGATCCTCCATATCAAAGTGTGCAGATGTCAGGAGAGGAAGGGGGATTCCCCAGGCTGCACACCAGCTAAAGTGTGGGCAAGAGTTTGTGAACTGCTACTGAATAGCTTGATGTGTCAGCAGTAAGGGTTTATTTCTAGTGCAGAGCTTTTTCCCCTACTAAGAGTCAATGAAACCATTTCCGCAAACCTCCCTCAGGTACCACACAGCAAATGTAACACCAAGGAAACATCGAGGAAGCTTTCTGGTCATTCAGATTGTGGCAATCTGGGGAGAAAGCCTAATCCACACAGAGACTGCTCATGAGACTTGCAGAGATACTTGGCTGACTGAATAGCACTGGTCTCACGCCCACTTTGCAAGTATTCTTTCAGTTTGCAGCAACATTCTTCTCTGTCTCCCTGATTCTTTCACAAGTGTTGGAAGAGACACAGATTTGCTCCAAACTAGCTTTCCTGGGGTTATTGCCTGTGGTGACTCCTGCCCCGGGGGAGCTGGGAGGAGAAGAGACCTGAACTGGCCCACCCTGCATGCCCACACTGCTCCGAACCAGGTTGCCTGCAGGGCTGCAGCAGCCAGGATCCCTCCAGCCTCCACCGGCCCTGATCTCCCCTCCACACCCCTGCCCCACCTCTGCGGCCAGCTCAGACTCTTCACCCCTCCTGATGGGACTTTGCTTGCTTGCTGTAGCCCAGGTCCAGACACAGTTTTAGAGGATCTCCTCCAGAAATGGTCCCTCTCAGCAGCCAAAGCCAAGCCTAACAGTGCCTCCTGCTGAACTTGCTGGCACAGCCAGCACCTCACTCCTTGGGCATCCTGATCTTTCCCACAGGGACTCGGGCAGTGAGAGGGAGATTGATAGCAAGGGAAAACAACAGATGAAAAGTAAACTCACACTACATAAATTCTTAAATGATTTTTATAAGGACATAGCATTGTAACAACTTGCCAAGAACAACATTGAAATTATTTCAAGGTTTCCCATTTGTTTGTAAAGTGAATATTAAAAGTGCAGGCAGCAGTCTCTCGGTGTTCCCCTGGGAACTGTTAGTGTCCATAGTAATGAGGTCATTCCTTTTTTATTAGGAGAAGGGTTTCTGTAAAGTTAAATGTGCTGACAGCCTCTTGCCTTTGATGTTGGGTTTCACCTCAGTCCCTCCTGCAGATATTGCTGCTCCTCCCTCGCAAAGACACATCCCTGACAAACAATCTCCCCTCTGTCTTCCCTACTTGTTTGTTTAGATGCATGATAGGCAGCTCTGTTAAAGGGCAGCACATGAAGGCGGGATGGTGTTTCAGTGGACAGGAGAGATGTGAGAGATTTGGTTGCT